>LNAC01000263.1:1637334-1880574 GCA_002007465.1 Ailurus styani | reverse complement strand
CCGCCCGCCGGGTATGGGGAGCCGCTGCGTGCGCGGCTGCGGCAGCGGAGGGGGATGCTGTCGGCGAGCGGAGGTGAGGCGCGGCGGGGGCAAGCGCAGCCCCGAGTTCAGCGCGGGCAGGTGGCGGGGGGAGCCGGACGCCTCCGCTGGGGCCCCGGGCGCGGACGAGGGCTCCTGGGGCGCCCGTCGTGGGAGTTTGGCTGGGCTGTTGCGGGTCTAGTGACTGCGGTTTTCCGCCCGCTGCCTCCGCTTGTTAGCGGGAAAAGGAGCGACCTCTCCTCCTTCCTCCTGGCTCTCCCTCCCGACCCCCAGTCTCCTGACTTCTGACCGCGCGCGTCTTCCCTGGAGAAGTCCTCACCCCAGCCACTCGTCCTTCTCCGAGACCCCCTGCTCCCTCCTCCTGGCCGCGAAGCCGGCTCTCTCCAGCCCTGAGCCCTCCCTTCCGCTCCAAAACCTCCCCGTTGCTCCGGAGCCCGACTCCCTGCCTTTAGCGGCGTCCCCCGGCCGGACGCACTTCCCTGCTCCTCGGCCGAGCCACGGCTCTGCCCCGAACTGTCGAGCAAGCAGGTCTCTCCCACTACTAACCCCCGCCTTTTCGCAGACACCCCCAGAGCTGGACCCCGCGTCTCCCCGGACCCCAGCCCTTCCCGAGTCCCCCGTCGACTGCGTTCTGTGCTGCTCCTCGCTGTCCCATCCCCGCCGCCCCGATGGCTCTCCTTCCTGGCCCGCCCCTCCTGGTTTCTGCTCCAGACTCGATGCCGTGCCTGGGAAGCGGAGCTCAGGGTTTTTGTTTTTGCTTCCCCCCCACCTCCCTACTGGGGAAACTTTAAAATCCCCGTCGTTAGGCTCTTAATCAGCCCTAACCGGAGGGCTCAACCGCCGAGAGAACCAGGACGTAGGGACTCAGGGATGGAGGAGATTGTGTCGCGCGTCCGAAGGGAGCGGTGAGATGAGTGTACAGAGTACATTTCAAAACGGAGGTGGTTGCTGCTGCCGGGGTTCGCCTTCCCCGCCTGGTTCCGTCCCGCGGAGTATTATTGTGACCCCTGGTGGGAGGGCGCGTCTTTTCTCTGCACTTTTTAAAGTGCCTATTTTTTTCCCCCCGTGGTGGTGCTGGTGACCGGACGGGGGTGGGGGAAGAGCGAGTCGGCACAAGGGAAATCTGCTTGGAGAGGCTGATGCCGCTTGGCTCCTGCGTGGCTTGCTCCCGGACCCGCCAGATTGTGTATGTTTCACTCTAAACTACCCGCCGCCCCCAACTGCATCACACAAGTCCTCATTGTTGGGGGTCTGCCTGGGCACTTCCGCCTGGGCCGGGAGAGTCTGAAGGAATGGGATGGGGGTGGGGAGGCCGGGGGCGCTCGGTGGACGAGCGCTGGCGGAAGCCCGAGGCTCGGCGCGGCGGGCTGGCGGATAGGAGAGCGCCCCGGCGCGGGCATCCGTGCGCCCCCGCGAGTGTCCGCGAGCCTGGTTGCGTGCCCGCGTGGGTCGGTGCCTGCGGGTGCATTTGGAGACCCGCGCACGCCTGGGCTTAGATCGTTTAGAAAGAGCCGCGAGTGGAAACCTTGCGGCAGCGAGTGCTCGCTTTGCTGCCCCGCAGCTGGGCGGTCGGCGAGCGGGCGAGCGAGTCCTCCGAGATGGATGCTACTGAGGCGCTCCAGCGAGTTACCGGGACCGGAGCGAGGATCCGCTATCGCGCCTCCCGCCCTCCTGCTCCCCTCCTGCTGGCCGGTTCCACGCACTTTCACAGTGTTGATGGATTTTGAATAAAGGCCTTGTGGGGGTTCCGCTGACACTTCATAACACTTAACATGTTTTCAAGTAATCATATAAATTAAAGGTGGCTTACGTTCAAAACCCCCTAATTATCCGGTTCACGTTTGTACATTTATGTGCCAATTATAGGTCTTCAGGAAATCCATAAAATTATAAACCATCCCCACCCCCTGAATTAGCACGCATTGTTTTTATTATCTCAACGATGAGTGATTCTGGATGGAACCCTGAATTGCACAGGCGAGATGATAGATGTGGGGGAGGGTGGGGGGACAGGGGAAGGAGAGCTGGGCTGGACTAGGACCGCTTAACAGCACCCCCCACCCCCATCTCTCTCACTTCCTATCCTGACAGGGCTTGGTGACAATTCTGGAATCTGAAAGGGATCAAAGATTTTCTTGATTTCCTATTGAGAAGGGCAACCTAATCAAAGCTGTATAAAAGTCAACTTCTAAGCAATCAGAAATTGTCTGCTGATGTCCTTGATTGAAACCCCAGCATTCAAATGGAGTATTGAAGAACTCACAGACATAGCTTTTGAAGCGCTATTATTCTTTTCCATACACAGAGACCATCATAAAGGTTTAGGAAGTTCAAAATGCAGTGATTTGAAAGACTGACATTGTAACTATTTGGCGTCGCTGAGGGGATCTCAGGGATGAGAGCAGAGGCCGAGGTGGGAAGTGCAAACGTGTTGCTACTGTCTTCTTGGGAGCGCTGCTATCAAGTGGAAATTCAGTTCTAAGCATCAAGTTGGCAATTAAATCTCTTCCTAAAGCAGATTTCGAGGATGATTTTTACTAGTTTTTTTTTTTTCTTGGTGGTTTGCTTAAGGTCTGAATAGGCATATCTGAAACATTTAATCATGTTCATTGTATTCAACAATAAAATCTGAACAAAAATTACTTATTGTTGATGAAGCTCATCTCACAAGCTGTTTCACAGTATGTTTCATTTGCAAGACACACCATTGTGGGAGGCTGCAGGGAAGAGATGGGATCACTTATTGTTCTTGCTCTCTTCCCCAGGCCAGAGAGGAATCTGCTTCTTCACTCCCCTCTGCCCTCCAAAGTCATTTCCCTTAAAGGGATGGGGGTTTTGGCTTGGTACCTGATAGGGTACCAAAAATTAGGGTACCTAAAAATTGCATCTGGTGGATTTTGGATGCCTGGAGCCACCCTGCAGGCAGATGAAGAATCTAATTGAAGCAGCATTTCATTTTGATAATTCACTCCAGTCAAACATTTTGGTTTTTGCAGGAATTTAATCCCTCTCTCAAACTAATAAAGCGAACAAAGCAAGAAAATCACAGTTTATGTCTTTTAGATGGCACTTTAAAAAATTGCATTCATTGAAGGCTGTTGTCAGGAACTTTCAGTGTTACTTAGGGCTTACTGTGACAAAGAATGTGCACTGGGTGACTTAAATAATTGAGGATAAACCTCAATCGGACCTCTCAGAACTTCTGTTTCATTATTTGCAAAACAAGGATGGTATTATCTACATTGTATGTTCTTTGAGCAATGTGATAGGGGAAACTGTCTCATTGGGCACTTTGACAGATAACAGGATTTCAGGGGAATGGTAACTTTTGGTCATAGCAGGGAGCCCTGCTAAGGAGAAGGGGATATTTGGAATTGGAAGGCCAGGATGGAATCCAGGTACTGACTTTGTGATGTTTGGTAAATCACCTCTTTTATTAATAAAAAGAGGAATAGTTTACCTTTTTGGAGCACTTACTAAGAGTCAGGTACCCTTTTAAGCACTTTGCATGCGTTAGTTTATTTAATCTTTAAATAACTATAAATAATCTTTAAATAACCGTAGGTTGATAGTTGTATTTTCATTCCCCTTCGATTAATGAAGAAACTGGGGCCCACAGAGAATTGGTAACTGGTCCAAGGTCATAGAGCCATTAAGGTATAGAACTAGGGTTTATTTGTTTATTTATTTACTTATTTAGAGAGAGTGCATGTGAACAGGGAGGGGCAGAGTGAGAGGGTGAAGGAGACAGTCTTAAGCAGGCTCCCTTATCAGCATGGAGCCCCACGTGGGGTTCAGCCTCACAATCCTGAGATCATGACCTGAGCCGAAATCAGGAGTTGATGCTTAACCACTGAGCCACCCAGGCACCCCTAGAACTAGGATTTAAATCCAAGCTTTCTGGTTCCTGGGCCTATCCTAACCACTGCTGCCTCTGTGTGGAGGGGTGATCCCAGCTATCTCTCATGGTGGTTGTAAAACTTAACAGGGAATAATGGAATGGACTTCCGGCAGGAGCAAGTTGGAGGTTTTTCCCAAGGTTCAGATGCTGAAACACAAAATGAGTGTTGTGTTATCAACAAGGCATTGGGCTGATGTTAGACCTTTTGAACACTTGAGACTTCATGATAGGAATTGTATTGGTCCGTATGTTCACGCTTGTCTATGCTGTTTAAGTATTCATTAAGTAGGTATACAGAAATTGCATTACTGTTGTTGTCTGTTACCAGCCGTGATAAGCGGGGATTCTTAAAAGGTGGCAAAACAGGTGGTTCAAAGTCTGGATTTGGGTGCTAGACTGCCTGAGTTCAGACCCTAGTTCCTCCAGCCCTAGTCCTCCAGCTGTGTGGACTTGACCAACCTCTCTAACTGTTCCATGCTTAGAACAGCAAGTGCTGTATGTTCCAAGTGCTTAGAACAGCAGTGAGTATGTAATAATTACTTAGCTAGGAATGTTATCCTTCAAATGAAAGCCAGATTCTTCCCTTTCATGATGAAAAGGTCTCTGTCATTGATATCCTGAGGCCTAAGTATCCTAATGGTATCTGTTTTTTGTTTTTATTTTTTTCCTAACTGGGAGACAGGGAGAAAGAGATAAAGTTCAGAATTTCAGAGAAAGTTCTTTTTTTTTTTTTTATTGGAAATATTTCCTTGAACATTTATCTTCTTTGTGAAGGGAATTGAGAAGTACACATAATGCTAAACTCTCCATGGAATTGCTCTTTTCAGTAACTGTTTTGAGGAAAATAAAGTGACTGTTTGATTGGATTCTAGTAGTAGAATAGTCAGCTCTTCCCGATTTACAGATTGGAAAACAAATCAGGTTGAAGGAAACATACAATGTTACAGCTGAGAGACACCGTTGGAACCCAGAATTCTTGGGCTCCTTGTCCCCGCTCTTTCCTCTGGGCCAGATTGTCTCCTATACCAGGATAGAGAAGTAGCCTGCAGTATAAACAAACCTTGAGGCAAGGGGATGTGTTGCCAGACTAGGAGCAGGAGCCAGTCAGATGTTCTGTACTGAAAAATATGTTCAATAAGAAAAGAAAACCCCTCTTCTTGTAAGTATGCTTATGTCCATGAAAACTAGCACTAAATTCAATCTATGAGATGCATATCAGGATATGAACCCATGTTACACACACACACACACACACACACACACACACTCACACTCACACACACACACACACACACATATATATATCAGTTGATGACTTGAATTGCTCCCTTAACTTGGAGAGCAAATGATTGGGTTCTTTTTCTGTGAGTTGTTCTGTGTTTTTCTTCCACTTAGTTCTCAGGTATGGGAAGGTTTTGGTTCAGGAATCATAAAACTCCTCTGGCTTCTATTTCATGAAATATGTAGCATATTCTATTGGAGAGAAATTGCCAGCTTGCTTTTATTATTATTATTATTTTTATTTCAACCCAACATATAACCAATCTACAATGCCAGTGGGGGATTCTCATAAAGAGAAAGGAAAACAGAAATAAAATTTTTGCTGAATAGAACAACTCATAGCCAAAACAATACAAATTTTGTGATGGCCAAGATGGGTTGTTTAGCTTAGGGGATACAAATGAGACGAGGGCGGTCCCAGACAGGTGGGACAGTGGGTGTACCCCAGTCCCTGTTGACCGACCACTTACAGTGAGTCTTGCAAAATTGTTAACCTGGTATATTGGATCTAAGATTCAATTTCTGACTCTCTCTGTTGGTCAGTGTCTCTGTTTCTTGACTGGACACTTCTGATCTGTTGGTCCATCAGTTAGTCTTCCTTTCCTCCTCTTTTGTCTCTTGTTTTTGTCTGAGTTTGTCTCTCTTTAAGTCTCTGGGTCAGTTTGTATCTCTTCTTGTTAGTGTCACATTTGCTAGTAAAGACTGGAAAGTTACGAATATGTCTTTGAGACTATCTGGGAAGTGGAGGAAGCTAACTCAGGGAATGCACATAGACATCACTTCTGTGCCTATTTAACACATATTTGCCTGAACACCTACTTTGTGTCTGGCTCTGGCTTTGTGCCCAGCATTGTGAATAGTACCACGATGCTAGGATGCAGTCTCTGCCTTCTAGGCACTGCCTCACGCATAAATTACTGCCACAGTGTGAGATATGGTACAGAAAATATCTGCACAGCACTGGAAGCTTCCAGAAATTTATTACATCTGAAGAAAGGAAAGGGAGGGGAAAGCTTCGAAGAAGAGATTGCATTTCAGCTGGAAGCTGAGGGTTGACCAAGCATTTCTCAGGGCTTGAAGGCATCCAGACCGGAGAACTGTGTGGGCAAAGATAGGTGGTCATCAAGTTCATCATTTGGTTTGGAGACAGGCATAGTTGGGTGTGGCTGTAATGTACAATATGTGACTGCAGTGCATTATTTCGTAAAGCATTTTTCAGATTGTGTTCCAGGGAACACTAGGCTTCCTCAAGATGGTTATGAGTATTTTAAAAGGAAGAACTCTTTAGCAGGAAAAAAGTTCTATGCCTTTAAAAGTTTGAAAAGCATTGAATACCATAACTTACTCTTAACCAAGACATGGTATTTATTGACATATTAAAGCTTCAGAGGGGGGCGCCTGGGTGTCTCAGTGGGTTAAGCCTCTGCCTTCAGCTCAGGTCATGATCTCAGGGTCCTGGGATGGAGCCCCACATCAGGCTCCCTGCTCAGCAGGGAGCCTGCTTCCCCCACTCCCTCTGCCTGCTTCTCCTCTCTCTGCCTGCCTCTCTGCCTGCCTTTCTGCCTACTCCTGATCTCTTTCTGTCAAATAAATAAATAAAAGAATCTTAAAAAAAAAAAAAGAACGCTTCAAAGGTATCCTATAGGGAAAGAAAAGAAAAAGAGGGAGGAAAAGAAAACTCATTGAAATCATTAAGATCTTCTAAACTTACTTGCCATAGGCCCCCTGATTTCAAGGAGCCCTATTTAGTGTCTTATGAGATAGAGTGGGGAATGTGTTTGTAGGTACTCACCATTTTTACAAAGAGGAGTTAATTTTATCATAAAAGTAATATGTGTGATTTGAAATACTATCAAATAGTTTATGTGAGACATACAAAAAAGTATAAAAATACAGTAAAAGCAATATAAGAAAAAGCAGTACAAAAAAGTTGAGAAGACTCAGCTTAAGAAATAAAGCCATGTGAATACAGTTGAAGCCTTCTTTCCCTGATCATATCGCTTTCCTTTCTGCCAGAGGTAACCACTGTCCTAAATTTGGTGTTATGATTCCATCTAATTCTTTTGAATGTTCTTTTTGGAAGATTTTCTGAAAGAATTCCATTAATTCTCATTCAGTTTCTAGCTTGTTACTACAGAAAGAAATAGTTCTAAGTTGTACTAAGAAGGAAATAGTTATTCTGCCTAGGAATTTTCCCGAAATAAAGGACATTTATAAGCTCTTCAGAAGAAGGAAATGTGGCTTCTCCTTTTAACAGTGTCTGGAATGTAGTAGGTGCTCAATAAATTTCTGCTGAACTGAATTGAATTCAATGTGTGCACTCTCATGTGGTACATTAAGTTCACATGGTGACAAAGATTGGGATAAAGTAGTTAGTTTTCATTGACAATATTGAAATTCTTTGTGATCAGAGATCTTGAAAACATTTTTTGTTGCATTTTTTTGTTTGTTTCTTTTGTAATCTGGATCCTTAAGTGAATAGTAACAACTGTTGAATACAAGTCCTTTTCATGTTTTCTTGACATCCTTTGGAATCATTAAAGATAACTACTTACCCAAATCTGCCCTATTAAAATGGGTGATTCAGGGGCGCCTGGGTGGCTCAGTGGGTTAAAGCCGCTGCCTTCGGCTCAGGTCATGATCCCAGGGTCCTGGGATCGAGGCCCACATCGGGCTCTCTGCTCAGCAGGGAGCCTGCTTCCTCCTCTCTCCTCTCTCTCTGCCTGCCTCTCTGCCTACTTGTAATCTCTCTCTCTGTGTCAAATGAATAAATAAAAAAATAATTAAAAAAAAATGGGTGATTCAGTAAAGCAGCTATCTACTTCCATTACAGGAAAAATAACTCCAAGTGCTTTCAATCAAAAAGGATATTTTTAAATTACAATGTACTTAATTACTCAGTACCCAGACACTAAATACTTTGAAGGTTTATCCTTAGGGCCCCAAGAAATAACTTACTGTCAGTAACAGGGTATGTGACCTTAGGTACAGTCATGCAAACACAAGCACCTCTCTTGATGTATGTAAGGGACGTCTTGAAAAAGCTCCGTCTGAAACATGTCATATTTGGGAGACATTTTCCTTTTATGTTATCCTAGCCTGTATTCCTGAATTACTACTGTTTATAAGTCAACGTGTAGTGAACGTTGGAATATCGCTGAGGGATGCATGGTAGAAAGAATGAAAGGATGAATAAAGTAGAAGACCTGTAGGTTCAGTGGGGGGAGACTTTTTTTTTTTACGAAATCATGGTTACATGAGAGATAGTAGATTAGCTTTACCCATGGGGCTGGGTGTTGATCATGGCTGACAGTTCACCTCCATGATTTTCTTTCTCTGATTTCACCAGTACTGACTTCTCAGGGTAGTTTTGGGAGCAGGAGTAAAATTCCAGGAGATAGCAGAGTGAGAATCAGCTTTAAGTTCAAATGACCATCAACAATGCAGACAATGCCCAGAGGGTTAGGAAGAGATACCACAGACTGCCATCCCCTCGTGATTGCCTTCAGATTCCCATGGGCTCCGATGATGGCACATGGTGGTGCTTGTCTTGAATTGGAGGACACATTCTGAGCAGTATTATATGCATGCTCACAAAAGTTCTAAATATAGAACACAACCATTCAGACATTAAAATTAAACCAGGAGTGCCCGTAATCCAATTGTGGATGAAGTCAAAGATGGGCCAACCATATGCTGAATCTGAGCTATGGTGTGTATTGTTAGAACATAGTGAATGCAAAAAGGTTACTGTAATTTATTCCTTTGGGAAGCTGAATAGATTTATAGGCTACATAGAAGTTGGAGTCTTGCCAACCTTCTGCTATCTAACTTAGTAATTTTAATGTAGTTGAATTTATCAATCTTTTCTTTTATGGTTAATACTTTTTATGTCTTGTTTAAGAAAGTCTTTTTTTTATCCTGATGTCCTAAAGATATTCTCCTTTATTATCGTCTAAAAGTTTTATTGTTTTGCCTTTCACATTTAAGTTCTATAATCCATGTGGAGAGAGAGAGAGTGTGTGTGTGTGTGCGTGTGTATGTATGGTGTGAGGTAGCAATTTATTTTATTCCTAATTTTCTTCCATATAGAAAGAGTCACCCAAGCACTTAGGATCAGTTTCTAGGTATATATTTTGTCCACTCTTTGTCCAGACCACATTTCTTTATTATTATAATTTTATAATAAGCCTTGGTATTTGGCAGGACAGATCCCCATAATGTCCTTCTCCAGAAATGTCTTGGTGCTTTTTTTCTTGGCTTTTTGTCTTCCATATTCATTTTATACTTTCAAAGTTACACAAAAATACTCTTGAGATTTGACTGGAGTTACATTGACTTTATAGATAATTTGGGGAGATGATATCATTATGATACTAAGTCCTTCCAGCCATAAACATGCTACCTCTCTCCATTTTTTTCTTAATGTCTTCCAATATGGATTTTAATTTTCTTCATAAAGGTATGCACTCTTACTAGATTTATTTCTGGGTGCTTTAGAAATTAGATTTATTTCTGTAGTCGCTATTATAAATGCTATCTCTAAAAATTATATTTTCTAATTATATATTAGTTTTCATCATACCCACCTGTATTTCTTGCTCTGGATGGTGGGGCATTAGGAAAGGAGGAGAAAAAATGGTGCTCACTGACTGCTTACAAAGTACTAGGTATCTTGGGCGCCTCCCTCCCTGGCTCAGTCAGTTAACTGTCCGACTCTTCATTTCAGCCCAGGTCATGATCTCAGGGTTGTGAGATCAAGTCCCGCATCAGGCTCAGTGCTGGGTGTGGAACCTGCTTAATTAAGATTTTCTCCCTTCCTCTGCTGTCTCTAAGGGAAAAAAAAAAAAGTTACTAGGTGCCTTGCATGTTCTCATTTGATGTCCAGAGCAGCCTCCACCCTCCTTCTCAGATGGACAGAGCAGGAGAGCAGGGGATGCCCTTTGTCCCAGCGGCCCAGTGGGAATGCAGAAGTGAGGAATGGGGCTCTGAGGACTTGATCAAACCCTGTTACAGTTAGTCACCTTATTCAAGTGGCAGGGTCTTTGAAAGATGTCTCTGTTTTTCCCCTGGAGTGTGAGGTTATAGCAGAGATCTTCACTGGTTAGGCACTCTGTTTCGTCTGCGTAACATGACCTGGGGCCCAGGGCCGGTCTCCCTCCTGATACACTGATATACTCCTCATACATCCTCGTTCCTGATACATTTCAGGCCAGCCATAGTCATCTGGTGCCTGAGGACCAAATTTTGGCCAGGAGCTACGGTGTGGTTTTGACTTTGCAGGCACATCTCAGGCCAGTGAATGTTGCTGCTACCTCCAGCAGCCACAGGTCTAGGGAAATGAAAAGACGCATCAAGTCATCAAGCTGAGCGGGAATAGAGATCCACGTCTCCTTGCACCCATATCGGTATCCTTCCCACCTCCCCACGTGACTTACCATCCTCAAGTATATGATGTTGATCATGTAGTGAAAGACTGAAGCATTTTTTATTTGAGAAATCACCATTATGCATAGACATTGTAAGATATCTGCAAAAATAGGGACAGCAGGACAGACATCTACCTGTGGCCCATGGGATGATGATTACTTGCTGATTGCTATCCTTCTCTCTCTGTTGCTGTTTGTCTATGTCTCTCTTTCTCCAGAATTCTTTATGTTATTAATTCTTTCATAAGCCCACTCCCACTCATTTTTTTTCCCATTCAAATATTTTTTATATTTTAGGACCTAGAGGAGATACTCATTTCTCTCCAGAAGTGACCCCTAGGATATTGGTGTGGATAAAATTTCAAATTTTTCCTCTCTCCTTGCTGATTGGTGTACCTCTTTCTCTTTTTTCTCACATCCTGCCATCATGTTTCATTGTATTTTCTGGGGTGAAGATAATACGTGTCATACTAATTTAGGTTGGTGTAAAAGAGGGAGTCATATTAAAGTAAAGTTAAATTATGGGAACGAGAAGCTGATCACCTGGTTACCCTGATATCACGCTGTATTTTCTCTTTGCTCTCCATGGGTTCATGTGAGTGAGATCAGATACCATTCTGTATACATTTGACTGCTCCAGATGTATCAGTGGAGAGAGAAGTCTTGTTTCCAGTAGCCATAAATCAACGTAGCTGGGAGGAAGGGGGTTGGGAGAATGGACTGACATTGTCCTTTAAGAAAAAAAAATATGGATCATTCAGCGTAGGCTCAGCCAAGTTTGATGCCTCTCTCTGCCTGCCTTTCCCAGGCATGTGTATCTTTCTCAGGCTTCTGGAGCCTCAGCCTCTATTAAACACCATACTTCATTACGTCTTTCGTTGTTCGGCTTCATGTCTGTTTCTCTCGATTCCTCCAAAGATTGAGAGTTTCTCAAGGGTCCTGTCGACTTGTCTTTCATGCCTGAGAGGCTCAACTTTTCAAGGAAGTTCACCTTAGATTCTTGCTCCTTCTAGATTTTAAGGCCTGCTACAGTTCCTTTGCAGTAGAGGAAAAAGTGTCCTGTCCCTTTAGTGAACTATTTTGAATCTTTGAAAACAAAATAAGGGCTTTCAGTTGTAATTTTAAATGTTTCCTTTTGGGAACCTGTCCTTAGCTCCCTTTTTTTTTTTCCTTAGCTCCTTTTATTCCCAAACCGCATTTCCTGTCCTGTCCTCTCTCCTTCCCTTCTTTCCTCCTTGCTTCCTTTTTTTTTGGTCTTGTCCTTCCAGTTTCATCAAATCAAAGGAATTGCATGGAATCAACAACAAAAGGGCTCCCAACTTAAAGGAATGTAGTGTGATTTTGCACAGTTGGCTGGAATGTGCTTTATTCCCTGTCTCATGCTTTATTTCCATGGAAGAAGGAGTATTTGGGGGAGCAGTCAGGAGGTGGAATTTGTCAGTTTCTTGCCAAATCCCTTGGTAACGTAGGTTTTTTTTTCTGGGTGATTGGTTCCCTTAGTGGGTTGTCTGCAGCTGGTTTAAAATTACAACTTAAAGACGGAAACTGCCAACCATTGTGTTTCGTAGGGGTGAGGAGGAAGAGTGTCCCTTGGTGTTGTCCCTGAACACACCCCAAAACCACAGCAGCCACACCACTGGGACATCTAAGCAGAACGTTATCAGAATGTTAACAGTAAAATGTTAACAGTAGACACCGTATTAGTGAGCGTTGTGTCAGGAGACACATACCAGGTAGCTTAATAGAAAGAATTTAATACAGGAAACATCACAGGACAAAATTCATACACTCACACACGTGTCTGAAGAGCTGAGGGTGGGGTAGAGCAGCAGCGGTAAGCTCCTCCCTGAGCTACAGGCACAAAGGGAAGGTGCGCTGTTCCTGGAGCCTGGGAATTGGGGAATTGAGGGAGCAGGTCCCACACAGGGCGTGGCGGGATCCATCCAAGAGGCTGGGTCGCTGCGCGGGATGCCACCTTGAAGCAGAAAGAGAGGGAGAGAGGGAGGCTTCCTGTCTCCTGCCCTGCGTTCCCACTGAGTGACCCTAACTGGAAGTCAGTTGGCAGGGGAACCTGGGAATGGGACTTGGGCTCGGCTTCCTGCCACGCCCAGCTGGGCAGGGGAAGGGGCTGGGAGTGGATCTAAGAGAAACAGGCCAAGGACTAGTTCCCATGCCAGGAAGACTAGCCTCTTACAAAAGTGTTCACTGATATTGCAGAGCTCAAGAAATTGAAGTAAAGCCCTGTTCCTCCTCTTAGCTGCCCTCCCATGCTGTCCCATCCCACCTCCCTTGCCGAACGGTGAGAGGGACCCCTGGCATTGAATCTCTGTCTTGCCGGGGGGAGCTTTGTCTGTGTCAAGTGCCCTGGTGAGTAGAACAGTGACAGTCCCTTTTCCACAGTTCCCAAATCTAGAAGACTCTGAAAAGTCCCAATATTTTCATAATTCATTGAGTGGCAAGACCTGATCTGATCTGAACGGACATGAGACTACTTATAATGTCTGTTGATCCCCCCTGAGTGTGAACAGTCATACATCTGGCTTGAGAGGTACTGAGGAGGGCACCTGGGTGGCTCAGTGGGTTAAAGCCTCTGCTTTCGGCTCAGGTCATGATCTCAGGGTTCTGGGATCGAGGCCCGCATCGGGCTCCCTGCTCAGCGGGGAGCCTGCTTCCCCCTCTCTCTCTCTGCCTGCCTCTCTGCCTCCTTGTGATCTCTCTCCCTCTGTGAAATAAAGAAATAAAATCTTTAAAAAAAAAAAAAAAGAGAGAGGTACTGAGGAGTTTGATTACGGAGGGAGGGGCACTCCAGACCTAGCTAGGGATAGTCCCAATACCTAAATGTTAAGTGTACGACATGGGACACGCAGCCTTTCTGAGCTGCAAAATAAAATCTGCGTTCTGAACACATCGGACCCAGGAAATTTGGATTGTGAGCCTGTATTTCAACATGACAGAGGGAGGAGTGGAAACACGGTGCAGTCATAGGCAGCCCTAGGCAGGCGCTCCTGGTAAACAGCACAGCCGTTCCAGGATCACCGAATGCCGGAGCAGGGTTCCTTGGTAGCCTGGCCTAACAGCCCACTCGGTCTTTAGATGGGGAGACTTTGTTGAGGTTGGGGAGCTGCGCCATATGTCACAGGGTCACTGAGGGCTTCACAGTGCAGCTGCTACTACTTATGTTCCCTTTGCAGTCCACGCTGAGTTAGGTCTGAAGCTTTGGTTATTTCAAACGTTTAAGTACTTAGCACTTCGGTGGAATGAAGGAAGCCAGCTGGTGAAGGAATATACAGGTGAATCGGCACTCCAGCTGTGGTCATCTTACATTTTTGTAGCATTTCATGTAGATATGCATACACGCGCGTGCATGCACACACACACACACACGCATACTCACGCACAAACTATTCCGCTATCTTGTGATCTTATCAGATAGATAGGATGGGGGTCACCATCCCCATTTTCCAGATGGTCAAACCGAGGTTTGAGTAATAACCAGGTCTGTGGCCGTGGGCAAGTCCCTGAACTGTTGGAGCCTCCACTGGAAAATGAATTCTTACTCATGCTTTTTGTCCTAATTGTTTGGCCACAACACACCGGGAGAGTGGCAGCACAATTAGAACCGTGCCTGGTGCACATCCCCAGTCCTTTCTTCCTCGCCCCTCCACCTTCAGACAAGTAAAGTAGGTAGTGCGAAATCACACAGCTGTTCCCTTTGAAAGGGCAGCCTTCGATGTCATGAAGAGAATTTAGTAGTTAAATGATGACAGACCTCTTCTCTCTGCTTTTTTTTTTTTTTTTGGCTTTAAGAAGAGGGGTTTGAAGAAATGCCCTCCTGTGCTAATTTTCTCTTTCTCCCCTCAGAAACTGGGTCACAGTTGCCTGTGACCTTGGTGGCCCCTGTTGTCTTCACAGATCGGAATACGCACAGGTTGTTGTTTTGTTTATTCTAAATCTGACTGGAGAGGAAACAACCAGGATCACAAATACAGTTTGCTGCAGAGAGCAACTTTATTTCTTGTCAGCACACATGGGACTTTGTTTATCATAATTCACGGTACATGGGCATAATAAAATATTTTTTTTCTGAATATTTTGCAAGATTAATAAGGCTGCATTCTTAGGGAAAGTTTATTAATCCATAACTTAGAGAAAACTCCAGAGGAGGAAGCTATGAGATATGTCCTGTAGGTAGAGATGTCAGGCACGTCAGGACCAGAATTGAATTATGCATCGGTTATTCAGCTAGCTTTCTCTGCCAGGTGTAGTACATGTTGCTGACACAATGGCAACTATGCCTTGGATAGGATCTAAACCAGCAGTTGTCTTCATTTTGTTTTTAAATTGGGAGGGTGTGAAAAAGTAGGTGGTAGCATGTTGTGTAATAACGGTCCTTGGGATGCTGGTCCCTTCCACCCCTTCAGCGGCACTGCAGCAACGTTAGACACAGAGGCACGCATTTGGACCCTGGCTGCCTTGCCTCAACTGTGTGCCCTGGGTCTCTACTCTCTTAGCAAATCGAGGTGGTGTGCTGGTGGCAAGGATGATAGTAGTGATGAGGGTGGTGGTGAGGAGGATAGTTACCTCTGTGTCCATTACAGGGAGTAGTGGTTTATGGGGAAGTACTCTGTCCCTTCATTCATTACTCCATATTTATCGAGCCCCTGCAGGGTATTGGCACAATAGTGGGCTCCATGGATACGGCCATAGAAGACATAAGCTTTCCTCTCAACATCGAGGATTGGTCTGTGGAACCCGAATACACAGATGGCAGCATTGTGGCTAAATACAACCAAAAAAGTAGAATTAGCTGAGGGATGAATTTTGCCAGCATCCAAGCTAACTAATTTGAAGGTGAGCTGGAATTCGTTGGTGGATCTTTCTTACAGTAAATATGTTTCAGGGAATGTGCTGGGTGAATGTGATAACAACTGTCATCTACCAGGAAAGACACAAATCAACAAATGCATAGAGGAGGCACCTTCCAGGTCGGGGGACCACGGTAAAGGTAGAGATGGGTACCTGCCTGGATGGTGAGCCATGAATGAGTTGGTATGAACTGGCCAGAGCCAGGGAAAGTGAGGCCGTGAAGGTAGCATCTTGTCACCATGTTACCCTTGAGATCGTGGATGGTGGTGAAACAGCCTTTCCTTTGTGTTCTCTTCTGGGCAGGTCTCACCCTTCTCCTCTTACCTAGGGTGAATGAGCAGTCTGAGGAGAAATGTGGTTACATTTATTTAGGAGAAAATGAGGATGTGTTTGTGGTAGGCGTGGTGTGTTTTAATGGTCTCTCAGGGGCCTCCTGTGACCATACCTGCAAACTCAGGTGCCTACGAAGACTGCGTAGTTGACATTGCTGAGTGAAACAGCCCAGGCAAGGTGTTGGGGGCCCTGGGTTAGCTACTATTCGGCTCCAGCCAAGGGTTGCAATAGAGAGTGCTAGACCGAAGTAGCCAAGTCTTCAGCTTTTTCAAGAAAAGCTAGAAATTTTTTAAAAGATTTATTTATTTATTTATTTGCTAGATTGAGAGAGAGAGAGAGAGAGAGAGAGAGATTGAGAGCGAGCGAGTAAGCACATGAGCAGGGAGAGTGGCAGGCAGAGCGAGAAGCAGGCTCCCCACTGAGTGAGGAGACTGATATGAGACTCATCCCTGGACCCTGGGATCACGACTTGAGCCGAAGACAGACGCTTAACTGACTGAGCCATCCAGGCATCCCAAGAAATCTGTTTTTTAAATGTGAAATCCATCAGTTTAAAAATGTGGCCCAAAATTAAACAACAGCAACAAAAAAAGAAACAAACAACATTTGTAGGCTAAAGATAACTGGCCCGTGGGCTGATTTTGACTCATGAACCACCCGTTGGTGGATTCTGGCCTGTTCTTTTTTTTTTTTTTTTTTTAAAGAATTTATTTATTTATTTGACAGAGAGAGATCACAAGTAGGCAGAGAGGTAAGCAGAGGGTGAGGAGGAAGCAGGCTCCCTGCTGAGCAGAGAGCCCGATGTGGGGCTCGATCCCAGAACCCTGAGATCATGACCTGAGCCAAAGGCACAGGCTTAACCCAATGAGCCACCCAGGTGCCCCTCTGGCCAGTTCTTGATAATTATTATGTTATGGCTACATAAATCTCTCTCAAGTGGAAGTTCAGTAAATATACAAAGGGGTAAATTGGGCCATCTTTGGTAAGGGAAAGTTTCTGCAAGACGGTTGGATGGTAGAAATCAGTCCTTGTTTATTTCTGTGTGTTTCCTGAATCACCTTTTCTGTTGTTTCTGATGAAATGCTTCTGATACGGGGTGACTCTTCAGTAACACCGGTGTCCGTGGCAGCCCCAGTGTGTTCCTCACTGTTTGCTGGGCAGCACTGAAGTGTGTGTGTGGCCGACTTACAGCTGCCTTGGGGAAGCCTGTAAGGTCCTGCTACCCAGGCAAGTCCCCGTAGTAAGTCACATGAGTGGGTTTAGTGTCTGTAAATGACAGTGTTCTGTGGCATTCTCATTTAGGGTTGAGCCTTGACTCCCAGCCTCTGAAATATGCACGTTTCAAACCAGAGTGAGAACACGAGCAACTTAGTAGTTACTGTGGAATTGAGTGAATGTCATAGATATTTATTTATCTTTTTCATAGCGGGCATAAAAATGTTAGGATATAAAAAAGTTGTTAACTATAAAAAAAACAGAAAATTCATTGGCTATCCATCTCCTGAATGCGTATGTCTCTTTGGGTTTTCATTAGCATCTAGCAATATACTTTGAGAAATTAGACTTGAACAGAGGCTTCAGCAGAATATGAAAGCTCCTGGTGTTCATAATTAACCCATTTTCAGCACCGACCCATTGTGTACAGCATCCTCCTTTTAACCGTGTAGTGGCTGTAGGCGGGTTTAATGTATTTTTCTTCCAGAATTTTTTTTCTTCAGAAATAATCCCTTGTTTATTGAATTTGGAAAACACACAAGAAATATGAAAGAAGAAAAAGCCACTTACAGTATTTCTACCCAGAAGCAGTCTCTGTTAATGTTTTGAGTTACAGAGATAAACAGGCTAGAGATTGAGGTTAGATGAATATGGGTTTCTCTCTAGACTTTTTCTTTTATGGATTCTTGATAAGTCTTATTTTTTTCACGTGTGAAATAGAAATGTGGATTATTATTCTTTTATCTGATATTTTCATGATTAAACCAGATCATGTAGCTGAAACAGGTAGTTCATTATTTGGTGCACTGAACGCATTAAGAAATGAGCTGTATATGCTTATGCCTTCTGTTCTTTTGGCTATAAACATTTTGCTCTGTGGAATGCATATGGTCAATCAACTATTTTTTGTGAAAAATAAAAAAGGACAACTCATCTTGTTCCCATTTCTCTTTAAAATACATTCTCTAAATATCCTTTTTAACAGTTCGATTTCTTTACAGACCTGAATCTTCATTAAACTTTTCCCTTGCTTGTTTAAGTTGTTTTTCATCCTTTTTTATTATAAATAATTATTTGATGAATATCTCTATTCATCAATCTTTGGTGGCAGCTTGATTTTCTGGTTAATATAGTGACTACATCTCACATCTGAAATGGGCAGGATTCTTGCCAGCATTCTCCATCGGAACTCTTGCTGATGATGGATGGGGACGTTCTGTATCTGCACTGTCCAATATAGTAGCCACTAGCCATGCATGGCTATTGAGCATTTGAAATGCAGCTAGTGTGACTGCGAAATGGATTTTTTTTTTTTGGACTTTTTAACATTAATTCTAGTTTGAATAGCCCCATGAGCTCGTGGCTGCCACATTGTACAGCATGGGCTTATGCTGTTCTGGTTCAAAGAGTAGAGTACACCTAGACTGGGGTTTGTTTTTTAGAAAGACCTATCAATGAAACATCTAGCTTTATCTTTTGGCCTTTTCCTTTAATTCTCTGGTACAGATACTTAAGTACTGGATTTTCCCTTTCTTTGTGTACATTCTTTTTATTTTGACAGAGGGCTGGTAGAGGACATGTCATGTGCTGGCTACCATCTTTTTTTAAGATTTTATTTATTTATTTCACAGAGGGAGAGAGATCACAAGGAGGCAGAGAGGCAGGCAGAGAGAGAGAGGGGGAAGCAGGCTCCCTGCTGAGCAGAGAGCCCGATGCGGGCCTCGATCCCAGGACCCTGAGATCATGACCTGAGCCGAAAGCAGAGGCTTTAACCCACTGAGCCACCCAGGCGCCCAACCATCTTTTTTTAAAATGTTTATTTGGTGCTGTTACTATTTATTTATTTTAAAGATTTTATTTATTTGAGAGAGAGAATGAGAGAGAGAGAACATGAGAGGGGGGAGGGCCAGAGGGAGAAGCAGACTCCCTGCTGAGCAGAGAGCCGGATGTGGGACTCGATATTGGGACTCCGAGATCATGACTTGAGCTAAGGGAGCCGCTTAACCAACTGAGCCACCCAGGCATCCCTGCCGGCTACCATCTTAACTTAGAAGCTGAATTTTAAGTTTTGCCGATGTGAGGACTATTCAGGTTGTCATTGACAAGAATGTAGCTTAGTATGACTTCAGTCTAAAGGGGAATTCCTTGGCTTGCCTGTTCAAACCTAGGTGCAGTCTGGCTGCAGGCATGGTTAGAGCTGAGGGCTCAAGCAGCCCTGTTTCCACATGACCACTTTGCATTCTCCATGCCGTGGGCTTTGTTAGTAGGTTCTCCCAAAATAGTGGTGAAGATGGCCGCCAGGAGTCTAGGCTTTCCTCCTACTAGCCTGGCCCCTAGCAGAAGTAGAGAGGACTTTCCCCCCACAGATCCACAGAATGGCCTAGAACTGGCTCTTGGTGAACTTGTTTTCATTCCTGAGTCAATCCCTGTGGTCACAGTTGGGGTGGTAGGATTCGTGTCCGTTAGTCAGCTCTGGGCCCGGGTCCATATAGAGCTGAGGTGAATTCCCTGGTAAACTACATGGACTACCACTGGGCTGGGAAATGTGTTGTGAGGCAGCCACATGCTGCACGGGGGATACTCGCTGCACTGTATCTTGGATGCATTCTTGGTTCCCCCAGTTCTCTTCCTAAGAAAGCCAGTTCGTCAGATGAGGGGGTGGATTTTTTTGTCTTGTGAATTGCTATCCCTTGACATAGGAGGCTTTTATCATTTAATGGGACCATTCCCTTACCCAGAGGAGGGCCAGGTCTTCCAATGATGAAAGCCTTGGGTGTTTGGGTTGTGTCTGGTCTCACTCTGTGTTCTGATAGTATGCTTACAAGCTAATTTCTCCTCTCTGGGAAGTAGGTAACTATGCCCCAGAGAGTGAATGAGGTACGTAAATCGATGCATCTATTGTGATTATTTTTTCATTACGAATAAGGCAAAAGATATATTGCCTAAGCCCCTTCCTACAAGTGTCTGAATCAAAGCTGATGGGATTTACATGTCAGACTTCAGATAATCTAGGAATCTGGTGGAGAGTGGGTACTTCAGTCCCCAGCTGGTATATTGCAGCAATATCTTGGGACTTATGGGTGTAATTAAACCATCCCTATTAGTAATTACAAAAAGGGACTCATTGCCCTTAAACGTGACTGTAACATATCAGATCTTCATAAAAGCTTAAAGCTAGTTATTTCATCAGCAAAATCCATGTAGAAAATATTTTATTAATGTTTCAATTTTCTGATTCAGCCCTTTGTGTAATAAAATATGGTGGCTCAAACAGTTTCCTTTTTGCTGTTCTTGCTCAGCCTCATAAGAGAGGCTGAAATTTTGTAGTACCATTTATGCCAATTTTCCTTTAAACTCTCCAGCATAAAGCATATCAGCAAATTAATATTCCCCGACTATAAGATGAGATTGACCTCCTAGGTATAAGTTCATTTCTTGTCCTAACATCTACTGTACCGTGAAATTAGGGGTCTTTTCTTTATCTGTCTATATATTTTTACTTCATTTTCATTGTGGCAGGAGTGGTGGTAGGGAGCTCAATCCAGACACTGTGTCACCTTAATGTATTATCAACTTTTACCTAGTCAGTCATTACTGTATAATGACGCAGGCAGTGTCATGAACACAGCTCGCTTTTCGGGGCTATTTTATTCCAGATGGAATGAGAGGCAAGCTCTCTGTACTTAGAAAGAACCTACAACTTGGAGCACAGGCTTGGTGAAACTCCGTGCTTGTCTTGGCTGAGTCGCATGTGCTGAATTGAGTTACCTGCAGGCAGGTAAAGGAAAGGGAGCTCTGATAGGCTGTCTTAGGGACAGGGAGTCTTAGGATCCGGTAGGAACACATGAGGTCTTGTATCAGGTTAGTCAGAGGACCTGTGTGTCGTTGAGCTACTTACTTGGCTTCTCTGGACCTCCCTTTTCTCAACTGAGAAAGAAGTGTTTGGATGAATGATCCCTAAGATCCCTGCCCACAGTAACCCTCTGATTTTTATGCACACTGATACTTTTTGTTCATCTACAGTAATACCTAATGACTAGTGTCTAGCACGTGGTTATACACACGCTCTCCCCTCTCTCAAAAGTCTTCCTGGGTTCCCTCATCCTAGGCTTTGTCCTTCTCTGTTCTTACTCTACTTTTCACCAATGATACTGTATGTCCGAATGGGTATTTTTTGTGTCTTACCTTCCCCGTCAAGGCTGTGAGATCCTTGAGGGCAAGTGCCTTTTCACACGTGTTTTCCTTTTTTTTTTTTTTTTTTTTAAAGATTTTATTTATTCATTTGACACAGAGAGATTACAAGTAGGCAAAGAGGCAGGCAGAGAGAGAGGAGAGAGGAGGAAGCAGGCTCCCTGCCGAGCAGAGAGCCCGATGTGGGCCTCGATCCCAGGACCCTGGGATCATGACCTGAGCCGAAGGCAGCGGCTTTAACCCACTGAGCCACCCAGGCGCCCCACACATGTGTTTTCCGTATAGGAAAAGTATTTTGCAGTGTGACACTTGATCAGTATTTGGCAACTGTATGGATAAACTTTGCATTACATTTTAGAGATTGAGAAAGGAAACACAAAAACAAACACAGATGAAAATTTATCTGAAAGGGGACCCCTATATAGTGGTGGTGAAATTGCTTAGGTCCTTAAACCATGTAAAGTAAATTCAGTAGTTTCTCAGGAAGATTTCATTTTAATGTATATGAACTGCCAAATTTTTGCAGTTGAGTGGAGAGGTAAATTATTTGGGGCCTATAATGGAATCCTTTTATACATTTCTGATTATTCAGCGCCTTATGGTAGAGCCATGCTATGTGATTTCCTATCATGTCAGAATGTGGCCTTTGTGGTGGGAAGGTCATTCCAGTGCTTTTAAGAAAGAAAAGAGAGCTTGTACCGTCATCACTGGGGTTTTAATGTTTTGAGATTGTTTTTGCATGGGCTCTGGAAGAGCTAGTCTGCAAAGCAAGACAATGTGAATACATCTCCCCAAATCAATGAGAATTGTGCTGTCCTCTAGAAAATTAGGTTTGAGCCCCATCAACGTCAGCGCCGCAGACTGAATAAATCCCATTTCGTGATTGCACCGTGTATGAATTGTGTAATGTGCCTAGATGGGCACGAGCTATGATTGCTTCTCTTTCCTCGGCATTACTAAATGGTAATGCGGTGGATTCACGGGAGGAGAAGTGTCTCAAATAAACAGCCCAGGCTACATGAGATAATTTAGGGCTCGCACTTGGGAAGTCTCCCAAGTGGACCAGTGTAAGATGTTACTATTAACCAGAGACAACGGGGAAATCGCTCTTGGTGACTTGTTTAAAAAAAAAAAAAAAGAAAGAAAAGAACAAGACAGATACTGGCATGAACCCCCTGCATCATCTTGCTTCATAGGGTGTTTTGTGTAAGTTTGTTGCGATGTGGAAAAAAGCCTCTAGTTTGGTACCTCCAGGGGGAGTTCATAGACAGGTCAGGCGACCTTTCCTAACCTTTGTTCCTTTAGCCACTTGAAATAAGTGCCCCCCTTGTCCCCTGCCACCACTGTAGGTGCAGGGGTGGGTGGGAGGTGGCAGGGGTGTGTTGGAGTGTCTGGATAGAACAGCTTCACAGATCGAAAGCCCACGCTAGTTTTTCACTCTCTCCACCTCGGGTGTTAAAATTCACCTGAAAAATAAAGGCTCCAGTGCCGATGCCCTGTTCACTTCTTGCACAGACCTGTAGATGCTCGGTAACGGTGTTTCAGATCTCTGGCAGTTGATACTGGAAGGCGAGAGCTCGCGGGGATGAGCCCTCGGAGCTGTGAAACACTGGCTCCATCTGAAGTTTGAGAGATATTTAATGATAATTCCAAAGGCGCTCTTATCTCCTAATCCACTGGAAACTACCTGTAATTTGAATTCCGCGAGTGCCGGGGGCAGAGGCAGCCCCGCAGTCGGTGAGTACCCCACGGACTGGGGAAGGCGTCGGTGGTGTAGTGGTGAGCATAGCTGCCTTCCAAACACTGGGGAAGTAGGACAGGCATTATAAGCTAGCGCTGTCCGTCTTAGAGCAATGATCTTTTTCATTTTTTCAGTTCAGCTCTGGCTCCCCGTGTCATAGACTCGCTGGGTCTTCATTGCAATGATAGGAACCCTCGAGTTCATTAAATCTGTTAGGTCTAGTCTGGCTTAAGCTGGTGCCTCTAAGTTTTCTGCGTTAAATATGAATGATTGGCTTTCATGGGTAAGCAGCAATAAATTCAGTCCAAGCAGTGCAACTTACTAGCTGTGTGACCTTGGGCAAGTCACGTCACTTCCCTCAGCCTCGCTGTCCATATCCATAAAATGCGGTCTCGTGAGCTTTGATGGTCTGGGTTATACAGATGGGATTCTGGCACGTAGCACTGTGCTTGCAGCATCAGTGAGCTGATGAAAAGCATCTGGGTCCTCTTGTACTCTACAGGTTACTGGGATTCTCAGATCTGACCTGCCTTCTCAAGCATATGCATAGTATAGTATTCAAGTAAATATGCCTGTCAGTGCCCTCATTTCTTTTATAAAACGGTATGAGCCTAGAATCTCAGGCAGGTCTGAGTTACTATTAAAATTTTATTTAATTAGAGCAGTCTCCTTTTGAGATCAGGAAACTGTGCCATCCATCCATTCATCATGTTATTCTCTTATTCAGTATTGATATTAAGCACCTGGTATACGCTTGGGGCTATGCGTGGCACTGAGGAAACCAAACAGAATGAGATGCAGTCCCCATCCACAAACCTCTCCCCATTCCCCACAGAGGAAAAGCACCTGTGAACTACAAACCCGCCCCTCTTCATTGCATTGCCTTTTGGGTCTGTGTGGCTGCGATGATGGTGCTGGTGAGCTGGGGACCTCCAGTAGAAAAGAATGGGGGAGGAAGAGTTCCTCACCTCTGGCTCCTGCAACCGTTGTTAATCATTTCAAGCTCAAGCTAGAGACCGAATTCGAGGGCAGAACTGTGACAAGCCTATTTACCAACAAAAGCCCCACCAGGAGCCGGAGAGCTTTTCTTCTGCTGAAGGACGTCAGTATTGGACAAGCTCACACTCAGAACCCAAACCCAACCTCGAAATCACTGTTCAAAGGAAATAAAGGGCCACGTAGAAAATGAAAGTGAAGTGGGCGCCCTGCGAGGAGTGGGCCCAAACCCAGGCAGTGCTGAAAGACCTCTGTGTGGCCAGTCGGTCCCCAGGCCCAAGCCCGCACCTCCAGGGGTCTGACTGTGGCAGATGGGGTAGCCGTTTGCCCCTGACTTGTAAACGTGGCGTGGTCTTGCTTTGCGTTTTCCCGTAGAACAGAAATACTTTTTATTATAAAGCCCCAAATGAAAAGACAGCAGTGAAACGAGCCACTTGTGGTTGAGGAGAGGATTGTGAGAGAACAGTTAGGGGAAGGACCGCGACTCAGCAGAGTTTCCAGAAGGGAGAAAAATATCCCCAAACAAACAAACAAAATATAGATCTGTCACTGCATCATTTAAAAACCCATTGCCTGCAGGTTTCTCTTGTCTCCCTTGGCCCCAGCCCTGCCTGCTGAGCTCCTCCTCATCAGTCAAGTCTCCGGTCCGTGGC
Organism: Ailurus styani; assembly: GCA_002007465.1. Lineage (NCBI taxonomy): Eukaryota > Metazoa > Chordata > Mammalia > Carnivora > Ailuridae > Ailurus > Ailurus styani. The sequence goes on along the minus strand of LNAC01000263.1, from coordinate 1,855,929 downwards.
CCTCCCCTCTCTCAGGCCTTCTTGACCATGTCCATCAGATGGATGGCTGTCGTCTTCGTGCTCCACAGCCTCAGCCCCAGGCCCGCATTTGAGTTCTTCGCGTCCACGTTCGTCTCCTGCGGAAGACCCCGACACGTGTCCCCAGATGCAGGGACTGTTGTCTCTTTCACTCTGCATTTCCTTCCCTTGCCCCTAGGCCTGGCTCAAACACTCCACAATGTTGACTGAACTTAAATATTTAGTATCTCTGGTAAACTTGGGTGATCACGTAGAAGTCTTTCATGCTGTGAATAGCGTCCTCAGGGGTGGGGGGAGAAAGTGGACGAATTATGCCTGCCTGATTGGCAGGTGACACAGCGACCAGAAAGCCAAAATTAAAAATTGACCTTCACACCTGAGAAGGGTTGATTGAGTCAAACATGGTAAAATTTAAAAAGACTAAATGCACACTGTTGGCGCTTAGGCACAAAGCATTGATACCAAAACAAAATAGCATATGGTGAATATCTGCCCGTTCTTAGGAAGGAGGTGGGGGGAGGGGGTTGATTTAAGTTCATGCAAGTCCCCAGGAAGCCACTCAAGATGTCTGGTCCATCTTGGGGTGGATTAACTGAAGAATTTAGTAGTAAAGAAGTTGGTCTTGGATTCTGGTCTCTGCTCTTTGGAGGACCCATCGGAAGTTCAAGTACGTGAGGACACACCTGCTTCCCATGCCAGGCAGTGACGACATGGATATGGAGTAGACTCTATGCATGTCAGTGGCATGGGGACTGATCAGACTGGAGTGTGTCTGGAGGAAGAATGCTGGGTGGTCAAAAAAGAAAGAAAGAAAGTAAAGAACAAAAAGATTGTCCCTCAAAGAATTAGAAAAGTAATAGAAGCAACCTGAGATATTTATACTTCAAAACACGTGTTTGTTGGCAGGGATGGGTGTGGGGGAAGTGTGTAGCATAATCACCGTCTTCAAACATTTTAAAAACTGCCATGTGGAGTGGGAATTAGAATGCTTCTGTTTGTCATCAAAGGAGTGGAGGTTAGAAAAAGCAAGTTTTGGCTCACAGAATGTCTAAGTGTGAAATGGCTTGTGTGAGATAAGGCAGTCTCTCATTTCGTAGGCTCAAAAACGTGAGGGGAAAGGGTACTGTAGAGGATTGCCACATTGGATTGGGGAATTGGGTGGAATGATTTTTAAGGATCCTTCCGATTCTAATGTTTTATGATTTCTATTGAATATGTAGTTCCTTTTTTGATCCCAGAGAAAGACTTAGTGTATGACTATAAGATGAACAGTTCTTATTTTATTGCTTAAAGCATGTTTATTTATATTATCTCAAGTGAACCCTCTAAGGAACACATGCGGAGGAGACATTATTATTGTCATTCTGTATATTAAAAAGCCTACAGACTTGTAATGGACAAATGACTTATTCAAGGTCATTGGAAGAGCTGGGTCCTTGACTTCATGACAAATGTTTACAGTCTGGTTCTCTGTGAGTGGTTGGAACATCCCTAAGAGGTCGATTCTAATCTTGGTCCCATTTTATAGATGAGGAGAAGCAAGGTGCAGAGCACAAGTCAAGGTCATGTACCTATGAAGTGGCAGAACCAATGTTGGAACCAGACAGGTGATTTCAAAGCTCATACTTTTAACCTCTGTTCTAGCATGCATTTCTATAATTAGCATAATATCTCAGCTGATGAATTGTTAAAATGGTAAAGTCAAAGGGCAACCAAAAATTTGTTTTGCCATCAACCATTCAAATGATCAGAATACAAAATTAACAACTAAAAGTTTTTTTGTTTTGTATTTTCCCTGCAAAAAAATGTGGTATCTTGGAATCTGTATCAAAGGTTAACATGGAAAGTTGGGGGGAAAAAAAGACACACCTTCTCAGAGGACCCCAGAAAATCCGGTCCCTCACACTCGAACGTGGTTCATAACACAGTTAGACATCACTTACTTGGCTTGTTCAGTACGGAGATACTAGGTTAAGTGGATTTTTCTAAAACCTGCATCTCATGTTTTGAGCTTCCAAACTTCTTGTGTGCTTCAGCGGACAGCATAAGAATAAGGGCAGCCTGACACAGTGGCTCAGAACCCACGCATTTTACGTTCTGAATGACCCCAGAATTCTGGCTGCTTCTGTTTTTGCTGTGCCTTTGCCGAGCCACCTGATAGCTTATTAAAATGCTTCAGGTGCTTTGGCCCAACAAGAAAAGCCCCTAGCCTGTTATGTTCCTTTAGCTGGTGCTGTTTTCCCACAGTTCTTGTTTTCTCTTCCTATGTCTACTGTCCACTCCCCCACAGCAAGGTTTTCTCTAAGACTGGGATCTGTTGGCTCCTTGATTAGTAACAGAAGGTAAAACTGGAAATTGTTAGTGGAGAGTGGATAGCTTGGTGTTTCTGTAAAACTGAGTCAAGTAGCCTTTGTACTTAAGAAAGGAATGCTGTATACCTGTAGAGTCTCCAATATGGTAGCCACAGGAGACCTGTGGCAATTTCCATTGCAGCTAATTAAAAGAAAAGAAAACATCCGGTTTCTCAGTCACACTAGCCACATTTCAGGTGCTCAGCAGTGTCCTGTGGCTAGGGATCAGGATAGGAGAGCTGGGGATAGCACGGATCGAGATCATCTCCATCATCGCCAAAGATCCTCTTGGCACTCGTTGTTCAAGCACTTGTGGTATTGAGACTTGAGTGTAAATTGAAGTGGACAGCCATGGGTTCACTGCTGGTTATTTTGTAGTTGGGAAAGGTACTTTGTGGCCCCCAATTTCCTCATCTGCAAAATGGGAATAATGAATACTTACATCGTAGTGTCAGTCTGAAGATTAATGGCAATGTCTTGTAAAGCAGCTCTTGGTTTGCAGTACTGGGTCCAGGGAAATTCATTTCTGGAAGTTCCTCATTGTATGTGGCATCCAGTCTGATAGAGCCAGTTTGTGAGGCTGAAGTTTACAAAGCCTGCTTCCACAGACATCGTCCCCCTCGGTACTGAGTCATAATGTAGGATTTAACATGCATATTAGTCATTATTTGCTCCTCGGATGGGCAGGATGGCAAAAAAAAAATTTTTTTTTTTAGATTTTATTTATTTATTTGAGAGAGAGAATGAGAGGGGAGGATCAGAGGGAGAAGCAGACTCCCCGCTGAGTAGGGAGTCCAATGTGAGACTTGATCCCAGGATCATGACCTGAGCCCAAGGCAGTTGCTCTACCAACTGAGTCACCCAGGCACCCCAAACATAGCCAATGTTGAAGGAGTAAATGTTTTTGAAGAGAGTATGTAAAGTTCACATCTATCAGGAGACTTTTTTTGTAATTATTTTTTTTTAAGGTTTTATTTATTTGAGACAGAGAGAGCATGAGCAGGGGGGTGGAGGGGCAGAAGGAGGGGGAGAAGCAGACTCCCAATGAGCAGGGAGCCCTGTTACGTGGGGCTCCATCCCAGGACCCTGAGATCGTAACCCAAGCCGAAGGCAGCTGCTTAAAACTTACTGAGCCACCCAGGTGCCCCACTTTTTGTAATCTAAAGACCACATTTCCTAAGCCACCTTCCAAGGAAAATTAGATCCATAATGGCTTTCTTTCATCAAATTAGGTTTGGGAAACCCTGCATTTCTTATTTTCTTTGAATTTCCTCTTGAAGATTTATAACATGCAGATTAAAGGCTCTGAGAAGTCCTGTTGGAAAGCAATTATGTTGAACATTTTTTAACTCAGTGTTTTGAGCTTTCATAGATGTGGCACTCCTCCCTATTCTTCAGGAACACTTATTAAACAGTTTCTACAGAAACCATTTTATTATTTTTTTTTTCCCCAAAAACCATTTTAAAACATACTGCTCTAAGGGCATTGTCAACCACTGTTTTCCAGAGGCATCTGTAGGAAGGTTCCTTGAAAAGCATTTCCTTCTGCGCTAACCCCTAATTCTAACATAACAAAAGGGATGTGGTGCCTACAGCTCCATCTCTTTCGTAGTTCCTTAAGGAAAGGATAAATCTGAAGCTAGTTCAGGACCTGAAAGTAAGCTACTTTGTCAAGGTTTAAGGTTCAGTCAACAGCAGTTGAGATCGCTCATATTTCAGACAACTGCAAAGGCTGGTTTTGTACTTGGAGATGAGAAGCTAATGGAACCGAGTTTCCATTGGATGGCCCCTAGTTTTTGAAGCCCTCTGTCCTCAGAGGTCTGTCCTTGCAGTGCCGTGCCCATCGGATCTGACAGCAGTCTTAGAGTAAAAGGGAGATGTAATTCAACCAGTGTTAGCAAAGGGATTGCTTCGAATAAAGCTGTATGTGTGTTGGCTCTAATAATGTGGTAAGATCTAAGACTGTGGTCTCAACGTTGTTCTCTCCCTGCACCTCGTGGTCAAGCCTGGCAGATACACCTGCTCATACACGCACCTCACAAGGTGGTGGGACACTGGGAACTTCAGTAGAAACTGATGGCCAAAGCAGGGAAGGATAATGAGCAAAATCGTGAATCAGTTTTCTGGATTATAGATACATGTGCCCATCTGTCTGGACGATGTCATCTCTCTCTCGCTAGTCAATCTATCTTAGGGGCCAGCAAAGAAAGGAACCAGCTTATAAATATTTGTGGCCCGGCAAGCCATCTGGTCTCTACTGCAACGACTCAGATCTGGTGTTGTAGCTCAAAAGCAGCCAGAGACAATACAGAAATGACCATGTTCCAGTAAAACTTGGTAAGACGGGCAGTGGGCCTCATTTGGCCCAGGGGCTTTGTCTGCTCACTCCTCGTCTCTTTGGTTTTCAGTATAAGCTCCAGTTTTGGGCTATTCCTGTAATGCTTGCCTGAAATGGATTGTTTTTGTGTGTGTGTGTGAGTGTGTGTGTGTGAGTCTGTGTGTGTGTGGGGGTGGTATGTGGGTGTGTGTGTGCTATGTGCGTGGGTATGTGTGTGGTGTGTGTGGGGTGTGTGTGTGGTGTGTGTATTCATCTACCTTTAAAAATACTGTTGAATGCTTGGCTAGATGCAGGCTTCACACATCTTCTATAAAGTTACTTCATTCTGCGAGCGTCAAGACTCTGATGTCACGTACATCTTACATCTCTCTTTGTTTCCCAAAGCATCTCTTTGCACATAGTATATATGTTTAGTAAATGTTGGTCGTTAGGTAAACAAATGAACGACCAAACACACAGGACTCATACTCTTAGAGATTCAAGTGTAACTGCGTCTACGAAAGCATTAGTTAATTGATATTTTTAGTTTGCCTTCCAAGTGCCAAGCAGGGAGCTAGATCTGGAAGATTCGGCCGCTAGCTACATGACTTGGCAGCTCTTCTTGGTGCTCTCACATAGGGTAGAGTCTATAATAAACACTTGTGAGTTAGCATCCTTGTTAGTGTCACAGGTTCCAGAAAACTCAATTGTGAAGATGTGGCAGATGTGCTACAGAAGATGTGGCAGCCTCCTCTTTGTCCATACCTCTGAGCACATTCTGTGTCTCTCTTGCCTCTTAGAGTGTCCCCAGGGCCACACATAGTACTGGACTATTAAATCCTTGTGAATGAATGAATACTCCTGGAACCAAAAACAGAGCTAGTGTGTTATTCTGGAATGAGCTTTAGTTGTGGGCAGGGCAGCTGGGTTCAAACGGCAGCTCTGGGCGTGGGCTGGCTATGGTAAGGATCGGTCGGGAGGGGCAGTGGAAGAAAAAGCATGGTCACTGGGAACAAGGTTGAAAGACTCCAACTATTTATGACAGATGAGCATATGGGTAGAAAGAAACACAGCCACTGCTGGAGGAGGAAAGTTGGGAATTTGGAGATCCCCAAAGCAGATTTCCCATGCCATCAGCTGGGAGCATAAGTAAGGTTAAGGTTTGTAACAAAAGTTGGGAGAAGAGAGAAATAGCGAAACAAAACCAAACCAAACCCAAGATAAAAATGATGGAATCATGACAGGCTGACAAAATGAACTTAACAAGGACCCAAACTGGCTTTCTTTCGGTTTCTCCTTGATTTCTCCTTGTCTCATTCTGGGAGAAAGCTGAAATCGTCTCAGCAGGTCCCTTCCACAGGGAAGATTTGAGAGCAGGAGTAACTTTATACAGGAGGAGAGAAAGGTTACCTGCCCGGGCTCTCATTATCCACAGCACTGGGAGAAGTTCGGGCTCCGGCCTGCAGTATTTTTGCACTCCCCAATTCTGGAGCTCGGGGTGACTTCCTATCGGGAGACTAATCATGGTTATTTTGGTGTCTGACTAGAGCTGATAGAATTGAAAGGAGTACCTTTTGCAAAGTATTTTCAGCAGCCTTGTGTCACTTACGCTCTAGAGTATCCCTTTGAGGGTAGGTGTGGGCACCTCCATTACAGGCAGAAACGGAGGCCCCAGTTAAATGGTTTGCCTGAGGCCACACAGCTAATGAGCAACAGAGATAGAGGCTGAATCCCATCAGGTCTTAGGATTCAAACTCTGCATCCTTTTCACCACAGCGGGCTTCAGGGGGAATGTTAGGGTCTATTTAAGAGGGCCACTCCGGGCCAAACCTTCGTTGTCTATAATAAGACCACGAGCAGGTGCGGTACTGACTTCCTAAAGAAAATTTGTTATGTGTGAGGCGCACCACAATGGTATTGGGGGTCGAAGTTAGCACCATTGGTTTGGGGGTTCGCACTCTGGCCCCCTATTTGAAGCTCTGTGGCTTGGAGCAGATTAGTTAACACATTTGCTTCCTTATCACTTGCTGAGGCTTATGCGAGTTAATATAGGTAAAGAACTCATACGTCTTCTGGAATGTGGCATACTGGCTTATTATTTTTATTGTTGTTACTGTGATGCTGGTTTATGTTAGGGCATGTAGGTGGCCAAATGTCTGTGTCAAGGGAAATACAGGGCCTCTTACCCACCACGCATTTCATTTGCGGGGTAACAATTTCAGTATAGTTGATGTAGGGATAACTCTTGCTCAGGAAGTTATCTGAGTATCTGTAGTTGCTCCCTCCTCCCCTCTTTCCTTGTTTCCATTCCTCCCTCCCGGTCCTTCATTTGTTGTTGAGTTGAGGCTAGAAGAATAAGAGGATTGAAGAAAAAGGATCATAAGAGCTTATCATCTATGTAATGAGGTAGGAATGGCATTCCTCCCCGCCCTGTCCAGAAGACTATTGCAGGAGAGACTTGGCAGCATGAACTACTGTGGTGTGTTCCCTACCAAAGTTGCACCCACGTAGGTTCCAGGTGCCCGAATGTGAACTGTTCTCTAGTGAGCTGGGGTGGCGGTGAGTAGAGGCATTTGAGCTGGTAGTGGTAGGCAGGGGCCAGAGGAGGGAAGGCCTTGCCTTCCATACTGAAGAGTGTTGACTCTGTTGAAAGTCATGAGGAGCCATTAGAGCCTTGTAAACTGGGGAATTAATTGATCGATTGGCTTTTTGGAATCAGTCTAGAGTAGAGGGTGTGACGGGCAGATGGAAATTGACAAGAAAGAAAGCAGGGATGTGGGTTAGGGGATTAGGAGAGAAATCATTAGGACCAGAGCCAAGGCAGCGACAACAGGCATGTGAAGGGAGGATGTGTGTTTGGGGTACACCAAACAAGGCTCCAGCCATGTCTCCTCGGGGCAGCAGGACGGAGGGTTGATGCGTGAATTGATAGCTACCCTGGTGGCGTGAAAGAGAATGTCTTTGAATGTTTTTCTAAAAGAATGACATAAAAAGGAGACAAGCACAGCTGGAACGACTTCAAGGGCCCCGAATAAAAGAAAAGGCAATACAGATCCCAGGGCACATTTTGAAATCATGTCGTTGAGACTTCGAGTGGGTGAGAGAAGGAGACGTTTGTGAGAAGGAGCTGTATTCGGTGAGGATGGGAGATTTGGGGTCGTGGAGAAGGGAAGGGCTAAAGTTATGAGGGATAAAGAAGAAGAAGAGAAAGAAAACCAGACGAAGAAATCCAGAAGGGGAAAAGAGCTGTGAGAGGAGGAAGCCAGGCTCACCTCTGAGAGGGCTGCCTTTGTCTGAAGTGCACAGACAGGGAAAGAAAGGGGAGGGAAGAGGAGGTTTCAGAGAAAGCGGTGGAAGCAGAAAGGAAAGCCAGTGGGGATAACAGGCCAATCCTAGGTGGGACACCATTGCAGAAGGTGGGGAGACACAGGCAAGGGGAGGGAGCACAGAGCTGGGCATGAAGCTGGCGCACGGTCAAAGGCAGCCGGAGAAAGAAGAAGGGGTACAAAGGAGCCTTGAAAAGAGTTCAATGAGATCACTTCAATATGCGGCAGAACGGCCCACACAAGGACAGGGAAGCACAAATAGCTTGAAACGCCAAAGGCCTGTGGGGCTCTGGCAGAGGGGAAGCCGGTTATAATTTTAGCCCAAGGAACGAGGCTGTCTGGGATGATGGAAATGTTCTGGGACTGCGAGGTCTGGTCAATAGCAGCAGAATCCTGTGTAAGGACTGGGTTCTCGTTTAGCAGACTTCAGGGGGATGTGTGAAAGGAAATCTTTGTTGAAAGATATACGATCTCAAGTTGTATTTATTCAGGAGGGGAAATAACCACAGTTATGAATGCCCATGTCCCGCAAGGAGAAATGTGTCAGGGAGCATGTTGGCCAGAATACAAGGCCTTGGCTGCGTGAGGGAGAAGGGGGCTGCTGAGGGGGTTCCAGCAGCTCATTAATATGCCAGCAGAGGAGAGGAAGGAAAAGTCTGCAGCCCTGGTTGGGAATCTGTGTTGAGAAGGTTGAGAAGGACAGGGGCGAATCGAGCAGAGATCATGGGCTTCGTTATGGACCCCTAATTTCAAATTGGTTTTTAATTGTCTGGTGAAATGACCTGGTGTCAGGAATTTGACCTCCGATTCTTAGTTTCCTCTAAGGTTTACAAGTGTTTCTGGGTGATCAGAAGGGGGATGACGTGTGTGTGTGTGTGTGTGTGTGTGTGTGTGTGTGTGTGTGTGTCTATGGACAGTGGACCATGTGATTTTGCAGTAGTACATTTTATCACTAAATGTAGAAGTTATGAAGTTCAGAAGTCAAAGATGGAACAGTGGAAATTTCCTTGAACATTTTATTTATTATTTTATTTTTTAAAGATTTTATTTATTTGAGAGAGAGAGAGAGAGAGATCATGAGTAGGAGGCAGGGGTAGAGGGAGAAGCAGACTCCCCACTGAGCAGGGAGCCCGATGTGGGACTCCATCCCAGGACTCCAGGACCTGAGCCGAAGGCAGTTAACTGACTTAGCTACCCAGGCTCCCTCCGTGTACGTTTCAGAGAAGATAGCATTCTGACACTGCTGCTAACACTGCCACCCCCAACTCCTCCTCCTCGCTGCCATCCCCCCAGCCCTGGGCTGCTGCTTTCCACCTGGTATCTTGTGCTCATAATGATTTGCAGGGGTGGGCGGTATTGCTTGGAGAGGTTAAGTGATTTGCCCGACTCTCTTTCCTGCTAAGTGGAGGAGCCAGAGTCAAACTTTTGGCAAATCCAAAACCTTATTCTGGGCCCTAACGTGGGGGTAGAGGGGCAAAAAGTGGAGAGTTGGACAATGCCTTAGGAAGTAGACTGATCCTGCTGATTGCACTGCCAAGATCCCTGCGGCTTGGGTCTAGGAGCCTCCCCGCCCCTCCCTGCCCCCAGGCCAGGTCCATGGGAAATTTTATTTGGCCTCTTGGAGCAGTACATCCAGAAGGCAGCCCATACAGGTGCTCCTATATGGAGAGAAAGCAGGATCCTTCTTTCTACAGTTCAGTTCTGCCTGAGCTTCAGCTTCGAGGAGATAAAAAGGAACGCTACTAGTGGACAGTTTTTGGTTTCCCCTCTTGATTTGAGAACTCTGGTGTGAAGATCATGCTCAGCTATGGGACAAAAAAAAAAAAAAAAAAAGAGAGAGAGAGAGAGAGAGAGAGAGAGAGAGAGAGAGATCCAGATTTAAAAAGAGAAGGTGAAGAGGGATGGAACAGCTGTGCATGGAGAGGGGAAGGAGCACCCTCGCAGGAGCAAGGACCCAACCGGATGCAGTGACCTCTGGCTACTCCCGGGGTCTCTGAAGGCTCGTGGTGTTCACTGGTTGCTAGGGTCCTTTCCAGGGCTCACAGGCTCTGCAGCCGGATAGTGAATGTAGCACCCATGCCCCTTCCTTTCAGTCTCTGCCTCTTTTATTCCAATATTCCAGAGCTGTCTTTAGATTCCTGTAGACGCTAGTAAAGGTGATAGGATTTCTGCCCCACCGTCCTTATGGAGATAAACTGGACAGCCCCCTTCTTTCAGGCGGCCGAAGTGGTGGAGAGTAAACAAATTGACATTGTTGTCCTGGGGTATCGTCATGTCTGTGTGACCCCCTAGCTTGGGAGCTTTTGGAGGGGTGAGGACCGTGCGTTATTTGCCTTTCAATCTCCAGTGTCTTGAATAGTGCCCATTACTTTTCTGGTGAAAGAGTGAACAAATGGATGAATACCATTCATCCCGTTTACAAAGTGCTTTCCACGGGCTAAGTAAGGACTCGACATCCATGACGTCATGGAAGCCCCAGAAGGACCCAGTGAGAGAGAGGCTCCTTGCTCCTGTGCTATGGTGTGTTCACAGACACTGGCCTGCTCAGCCACTCCCCCAGGGCCCCACATCTAGGGAGGGGGGCACAGACACACTTGGGATCAAAACCTTGGCTGTGGTGAACTCTGTCACTTGTGCTCTGAACTCACTGGAACGTGAATCTCTCAAGAGGTGGCCAAGGACACATTCATACCTTTCCAGGGAAAGTGACCAGTGAACCATCATTCTTTTGGAAGCAAAGTGAAATCAGCAGTGACGCCAAGTACCATTTGGTAGTCTCCGTGGCGCCTGGCCATTTTGGGGACAACGTTAATGGGACACCCTGCCAGATGGCTGCAGTTAACTTGCACTTTGCTCCAGCCTTGTAACTTTTTAGCCCCTTCTCTTTCTAGTTGCCTGCCTGCAAGCCTGAGTCCCACCCTCACTGAGATGTTTGCTCTTTTCTCTGAGTGCGTCCTGCTATCTCTTGCCTCTGGATTCCGCACCTGCAGAAATGTAATTACAGGTCTTGGTCTCTGACTCCTTGACGTGGCTGAGTCTCCTTGAAGGCAGGGCTCCATCTAATTTACCTCCATGCCGCTGAGACCTGGCCAAGGGCTAGCCCGTGCTAGTTGCTAAGTCAATGTTTGCTGAGTGGATGCATTACAGATGATCCAAAAGGTGATTTCCTAATGCCCCGAAACTGCACAGACAAATGGCGTATGAAGCTATTTCTGCCACACATCTGGTTTTATACAGGCTGAGCTGTGCCTCCAACAGCACAGCTTTCTGAAATACCAAAGAACTAATAGGACCTAGCCCAAATCTAAGGAAGAATTTTATGTGGAACAGACAAGACTCAAGACTCTCTTTTTTCCCTTTTCAAGACATAGTAACTTATTTTGTGTTGATTCCCAATATTTGAATAATAGCTAATCCATCAGTTCTTCCTAGGTCAGTAGGAGTCTGCACATGGCCACAGCCGCCTTAAAAGTGGTTTCCGTCACTGCTGCTGACCCCGGGCAGACGTCCCATTTTCTGTGCTCTTCCTCATGGAAGATCTTGGTGGGGGTGTATGATTTCATGTAACCCCTCCCTTCTCAAAGGGCGGGTCATAGCATGAGGGCAGTGCTTACGTTGCTAACATGCTTTATAAACATCCCAAACATACATTCTTCCTGATCTTACATTCTTATTTTTTTAACTAATTTTTTAAAAATTTTTTATTTATTTATTTGACAGAGAGAGAGAGAGATCACAAGTAGGCAGAGAGGCAGGCAGAGAGAGAGGGGGAAGCAGGGTCCCCGCTGAGCAGGAAGCCCGATGCGGGCCTCGATCCCAGGACCCTGAGATCATGACCTGAGCTGAAGGCAGAGGCTTTAACCCACTAAGCCACCCAGGCGCCCCTTTCACTAAAAATTTAACTGTGGTAAAATACACGTACCATAAAGGTTACCACTTCAACTATTTTTAAGTGTTGGGTATATTCACGTTGTTGTGCAGCCAATCTCTAGAACTTTTTCTCTTGTAAACTGGAACTCTGTGCCCATGAAATACCTCCCCATTTCTCACTCCCCCCAAGTCATTGGCAACCGGCATTTGACTTTTCTGTTTTGAGGACTCTGACTACTCTAGGTGGCCTCGTATAAATGTAATCATATTTGCTTTTTGGGGACTGGCTTATTTCACTTTAGCCTGTGTCCTTAAGTTTCATCCGTGGTGTAACGTGTCCTAATTTACTTCCTTTTTAAGGCTGAATGATACACCATTGTATGCATACGCTGCATTTGCTTATCCATTCATCTGTTGGACATTGGGTTGCTTCTACCTCATATGTTTGCTGTCTGTTTGTATATCTTCTTTGGAGAAATGTCTTTTCAAGTCCTTTGCCCATTTTTAAGTGGGTTATTTGTTTTCTGTTGTTGAGTTGTAAAAGTAGGGAGAGAGGCAGGCAGAGAGAGAGAGGAGGAAGCAGGTTCCCAAGTGAGCAGAGAACCCGATGTGGGGCTCAGTCCCAGGACCCTGAGATCATGACCTGAGCCAAAGGCAGAGGCTTTAACCCACTGAGCCACCCAGGCGCCCCTTTAGCTAAAAATTTAACTTGTAAAAGTTCTTTACCTATTCTGGATATTATACTCCTTTATCAGATACATGGTTTGCAAATATTTTCTCCCATGCCTTTTTACCCTGAGATGGTGCCCTTTGATTCACAGAAGTTTTAAATTTGGATGTAGACTAATTTATCTATTTTTACTTTTGTTGCCTGTGCTTTGGGCGTCGTGTCCAAGAAACCGTTGGAAAATCCTGTGTCATAAAGCTTTTTCTCTGTGTTTTCTTCTGAGGGTTTTATAGTTTTAGGTTTTACATTTAAGTCTTTGATCCATTTTGAGGTAATTTTTTATATAATAGAAGGTAATGGTCCAACCTCATTCTTTTGTGTGTGGATATCCAGTTTTCCTAACACTGTCGAAGAGACTGTCTGTTCCCCATTGAATGGTCTTGGCACTCTTGTCTCGAATCATTTGGCTTTCTATACTAGAGTTTCTTTTTGGGCTTTCTGTTGTATATTTTTGGTCTGTAGGTTTATCTTTGCGCCAGCCCCACACCGTTTGGGTTATACTTACTGATCTTTAGTCTCAGAATAACATGAGGTTCCAGGTGCAAGAGCCAGTGAAGCCATGAACCCTCTGAGGTTCAAAGGTGGGACAGTGACATCTCCTGGTCTCCCAGCCAGTAATTTGCAGAGCTGGGCCTTCGGCCTTTACACTCTGCACTATGCTACAAAGCCTGTTGCGTCCTGGGCCAAGATACTCCACCGTAAGGGTTAGAGGATCAGACTTGAATAGGCTTTCTTCATAGCAGAATCATTGCTGTTGGAAGGGACAAAAGAACTAGTATGTTGTAGGACCTCTAAATACATTTTTGACTTTATAATTGTTTAACAACTGCAGCTCTTTCGTAACCTTAATTCTGTGCATTCTGCACCCCTCCCTCCGACCAGCAGCTCACTCTCTCTAATACGTGTTAGTCAATACCACCGTCTCTAATGCTCTAGTACATCTTTATACTACCGTCTGCCCCCCTCTGGAACTCTTCCCTCCCCCCCCCCCGCCCCACACCTTCTTCTACTTAGATTTTTTTTTCCCCATAGCACTCGTAGCCTCTAACAGACTGAATACTGGCTTCTTTTCTAATGTTTCTTGTTTTTTGTCTGCCCCTGCCCACTAAAATGTTGATTCCCTGGAGCAGGGATTTTCCTTTTGTTCACTGATGTGTGTGTTTGTGGTCGGCGGCATGATGACCCCCAGAAGTCCCTGTGCCTTAATTCTCAGACCTTTGGAACTGTTACCTTCTGTGGCAAAAGAGACCCTGCAGTTAGGATTGAGGTTAAGGATCCTGAGATGCAGAATTTAATCCTAGATTGTCAAGGTGGGCTCAGTCTAATCACACAAGTCCTTAAAAGCTGAGACCCTTTCTAGGCTGCAGAGAGCCGGGGAGATGGCACCCTGAGAAGGACCCAGCCTGTACGTTGCTGGCTTTGCAGACATCAGAAGGGGCCACAGTCAAGGAGCCCGCCCATGGCTTCTAGAAGCTGGAAAAGGCAAGAAAACAGGTTCTTCACTAGAGGCTGCAGAAAGGAAGACAACCCTCTTAACAGTTGATTTTAACCCAGTGAGAACTTTGTGGGGCTTCGGCAGCGCTGAAAATACATTCGTGTTGTTTTGAGTCACTAAATTTGTGCTAATTTGTTGGGGAAGCCCTGTATCAATGTTGGGAGTAAGGACTCATCCTCCTTAAGAGGGAACGGACTCAGAACATGAACCAAGTGCACCAGTGGCTCTGTGACCCCCGGTTGGCTCCCTGTGTTTCCTATCTTGCTGTTGTGTGGGAGGATGTTGGTTTGGTATTGACCTTTCAACCACACACAGCAAGCTGCCATACTGGTTCATTCTCAGATCGGGTATGCTGCAGTGTGGGTGTCTTTTGACTGGGGAAGGGAGAAGAAAGAAAGTGTTACTACATTCCGTATACTTTAGAGACATAATTAAAAACTTCAGTCTCTGCTCTCATATATAGCAAGTTCAAGTACCACCCGGCATCTTCTTTGTTGTGACCTACAAGAACCAGCCACCTCTGCCTTCAGCATCTGATTTGGGGAACCAGATTTGGGAAACTTGCTGGATCAGGTCATCCCAGGACCAGAGCTGTTGTTAGATCGGAGAAAGCAGTGAGCTAAAAGTTGAATTTCATACCATCAGTCCCCGGATAACTCTGGAAACCAATGTCCAATTGTTAATGTTAAGGGGTTGGTACGGGCAGAGGAGCTAAAAAGTCATATTCTTTGAGAATTGGTTGTGCAGACACCACAGATTTATTTCAGTGGGTTTTGGAGTCTCTCTGCATGGTAGGCTAGCCAAGGCAGATGGTGTGTGGAGTAGAAAATAGTGGGGAGACTGGTTTCCTCACAAAAATTTTTCAGTGAAAGCTTTGCTAGGATGGGCTTGGGATGCTTCCTGGCCTTGAATGAAATAGAGACCATCCATATGAAAGGGGAGTGAACACAGCAAGCAATTTGCATGAGTGATGTATACAACTCCCTGATACAAGGCAGCATTTGATCTACACACATTGACACATCATCAGTATTTTAAGAGTAACATCTTCTATATAAAAATACTTAGGAGCCCTATGCTTTATGCTCTGGACTCCAAAATGATTAACACTATCTCCATGACTGGTTGTAAGAAGCCTGGATTGATTACCCAAGGCTTGTTTCCTGCATTTCTGTTTCCCTCTCATTTGACAGGTACCAGTATCCATTTATTCCATTATCTTCTGAGTTTGAATTGGAAAAAATAAGCTAAATCAGAGCAGTCTTTCTTGAGTTATAAAACCAACCATGTGAAGATGCTTTGAATGCTGTTCTGCTTGTACATAACTAAGAACCAGCTCCTTGCGGTAATTTTGCAGGTGATTAGCCTGTCGTGTTGAAGCATCCCTTCGGGAATGACAAAGGAACATGAGGTTGTATTTCTTTACAATAAGCAGATTACTCAAGAGAATTTCTCTGTCTTCTCCCCTTCTTCTCCCCCCCAAATCTCTGGAACGAAGATAATTTAGGAGAGGGGTGAAACATAAGTTTGGAGGAGATACAGGGACTCCTAATCATCACCCTCTACGTTTCAGATGTAATCCGTATACTGTTGTGCGCGTGAGAGGGCTGGGGTTTTGAGGAGGACTTCGACACCACCTCTCTGTTGGGAATGCCCTTTAATTGTGTGTTTGGCAAACTTCTCTTGATCCTGCACATCCTGAAGCAAAGGCTGTCTCCTCTGCGACGCCTTTCTTAATTTTTTTCTAGACACATGGAGTTCTTAGCTCTTGCTGGACCATGTTCATTAGCGTGCTTGGCACTGGTCTCTGTGTGTCTCCCCACCAGACTTAGCCCCGAGCGAGCAGAGAGTGAGCAAGGCTGCTTCAGCCTTGTATCCCTGGAGTTGGCACGTGATGGCAGTAATGGTAAACACGCTGTCGTTACAGTCACCACTATGTTCCAGGCCTTATTCTAAGCAGTTTATCTGAATTACCTAAAATGCTGACCACATTATTTAGTAAGTAAAGACCCCAAGTGTTAGCTATGGTAAAAAAAAAAAATAAAATTACAAAGGTGGTGTATGATTGCTGTGTGGGGAACAGTGTGCCAAGCAGCACTGTAACATGAACGATTACGTTCATGGTAGTACGTGCTATTTACTGGGGCCCACTCTGGGCTAGAGCTGTGTTTGTGTAATCCCGGATCAGCTTTCTAGCAGCCTCAAGCAAAGATAAAGCCCCATTGCTCTGGGCCAGTCAAAGCTTTGTTATCCATTTCTCTATGTCTCAATTTTCCCGTCGAGACAATGGGACTAATAATATCACCTCAGAGGGTTGTTGTGGGGGATTCAATAAAATGGCGAACAGCATTTGGCACCTAGTAGGTGCTCAGGAAATATTTGTTGAATGGTACAGTGAAGCTTTTGCAAAGTGCTCAGCACATACTAACTTGTTGACAAAATAAAAACAACAATGGCTAGTATCAGTTCTTTACTACGTGCCAAGCAGCCAAGCAGCGTTCTAAGAGCGTCATGTGGGTTTACATAGGTGGTAATGCCGTCACTTACATTTGACAGATGAAAAAACGGGCATCAGAACGGTGACATATCTTACCCAAAGTCACGGCATTAGTGAGTGGCGGAGATTGAAAGCGAGTTCTTGACCTGTAACGCAAAGCCTTGATGGCTTTCCACTGTGTCTCAGTTTCCCCGTCTGCAAAACGCTGAGTGCTAAATCATTTTCTGTATGTGACTTGGAGGTCAGCCCTTATGTAACGAGCGATGCCGATTCTGTCCCCTTTTGCATAATTTGGGAGGAAGTTGTTCCAGCTGGTGAACAAGCAAACAGCATTGTCTGTGTTACCCTGGAGCGCCCGCTTGGTTGAATGACGGAAGCCGGCTTGCCTGTTTCCAACCGTAGACAGTTGCTCACACAGAGTGATCAAACTATTGCTAGAGCAGCTAAACCGTGCCTTGGAGGAGGAGACCCAGTTTACCTTTATTCTAAGAAATATTCATGACAAACCTGCCTGTGAGCCAGAGTATTAATTTCACCCACAGTGGGTGATCCTCACTTCGTAGCTTCGTTAAGTACAGTAGTTCATGCTTTAGAACTGGGAAGGAGGCGCGGGTAAATCCTCCTTCCTGGCTTCACAAGTCCCAATGCAGTGGGATGTGATAGAGTTCACAACACTTACTTATGTGTCATTTCAAGGAATCTTAGAGATCGTGTACTTTCAAGTGGTTTTGTTGTTTTCTTGTTTTTTGTTTTGTTTTAAGCAGTGGGAACCTGTTGGAAAAGGAGTTTTCACACCTAACTCCCCCTGTATGAAGTCGGTAAAGACTGGGGAGGGCATCCTTGACTGGCAGCCCCTCCTTTACTGGGTCCTTCGTCCTTAGCATCAGGGGCCCTCCTGCTAGGCCCTGAGACAACTGTCTAAAATCACCCTGGGGGGCGCCTGGGTGGCTCAGTGGGTTAAAGCCTCCGCCTTCGGCTCAGGTCATGATCCCAGGGTCCTGGGATCGAGGCCCACATCAGGCTCTCTGCTCGGCAGGGAGCCTGCTTCCTCCTCTCCCCTCTCTCTCTCTGCCTGCCTCTCTGCCTACTTGTAATCTCTCTCTCTGTGTCAAATAAATAAATAAAATCTTAAAATAAATAAATAAATAAAATCACCCTGGGGCCACCCACCCACGTCCCAGTTCACAAGCTCTAGGCTGGCCCTAGTCCCCAAGGTGTGCAGTCCAGACAGGGGTGGCCTCTTGAAGCCGAGTCTTTCTGCATTGCTTCTGGTACTTTGTTTCATTCCGCTACAATTAATTAACAAGGGAAGCTAATCAAAGGTAGGGAGTGCTTAAAGTAGCAACAGTTTTAGTAAGCAGTGACATCTTCTCTATTCTCCTTTTGGGTTTATGAAAAAGGCTGTTAAACATATGTTCTTAACCTACCTCTGAGTTGCTGAGACATTCTGTGCTGTGTTGCCAAATTCCATACATTCCAGTGACTCCTTCTTCTCCCTAATGCATTGCTAAAAATAAGAAAACTCATGCAAAAGCATATGTTGTGGTTTGCCTTTGATTTGGGCACAGATCATCCAAGTGTGAAAACAAAATTGGTCGCTCCCTCCTCCTGATGCACAGATCGGCACATCTGTACTGTACTTAGTGGGGCAATCATAACTCCCATTTTATAGGGCTTGGCAATTTCACGAAGACACTTAATACCCAATATCTCATGTGATGATTATGGGAGACATACTAGGGCCGGCGGAGTGGGTGGCTTTATTTATACCCATTTCATAGTTGAGAAAGAAATTCAAATGTGAGGCTCCTGTTCCACAGATTTTAAACTAGGTCTTCAACTCCAAAACTCCTCCTACTCCTTAGTGCTGACCGTCTCCCTCTTGTTTTTATTTTTTAATTTTTTTTTAATTTTTTTTAAAGATTTTATTTATTTATTTGACACAGAGAGAGAGAGAGATCACAAGTAGGCAGAGAGGCAGGCAGAGAGAGAGGGGGAAGCAGGCCCCCTGCTGAGCAGAGAGCCCGATGTGGGCCTCGATCCCAGGACCCTGGGATCATGACCTGAGCCAAAGGCAGGGGCTCTAGCCCCCCGAGCCGCCCAGGCGCCCCCTCTCGTCTTCAGACGGAGATGGAATATTAGCGGTTTTGTTGTTGTCGCCAAGCTCCCCTGGGGACTGCGAGGGATAATACAGCAAATATCACCCTTGTTAATTCTTCGGAGGCACTTTCCCTCTGGCTGAGGTGTCGCAAATATGGAGCGTCAGTCCCGAACTCTCTTGAGAGATTGGGGGTTTGTGCCGGGCATCTCCCCTTTGCCCTTCCAGGTCCAGCCTCCTCCTTGCTTTGTGCCCTGGGAGGCTGACTGGTAAAATCCCCATAATACCTTGTCCTCTAGAGGCTTCTGATTCCTTTGGCCCACGGGAACGTGGGCAGGAGGACAAGTAAAGTTGGAGGGTTTGTTCTCCATCTCCCTCACTCGGGAATCGCCACAGGCTGATCATTTCTCTCCACCGAAGGTCACAGTCCTGTAGGATGGCCCTCTCCATCCAGCCTCTCTGTCTTTTTTTTTTTTTTTTAATTTTATTTATTGGAGAGAGAGAGAGAGAGGGAGAGAGAGGGAGAAGCAGACTCCTCATCAAGCAGGGAGCCTGATGTGGGACTCGATCCTAGGACCTCGGGATCGTGACCTGAGCTGAAGGCAGATGCTTAATGGACTGAGCCACCCAGGTGCCCCTAAGCCTCTCTGACTTTTGGTTCTGGCAACCTGTCCTTCTGCCTTCCTTCAGGCCTTGGGGTGCTAACCTCTCTCCAGTAACAGCTCCCCATGGTTCCTAGCCTTGTAGTACAGCAACGTCCCCTGAAACTACCCGCATCTTTGCAAACAGTCCCTTCATCGAGCTTTCCTAAAGCTATGTGGTTTGAGGACGTCACCTCTGGCTTTCCCGGGGCCCTGACTGATGGAAGTGTCTTAGATAACATATTGTCAACTCTAATGCCTTTCCTCTTGAGTCTTCCAGGTAGTGAGGACTTACTGGAAAGGTCCTCTACATTGCCTTGTAGACAGCTCCCTTTCTCTAACTTTCAAATATACCCTTGGTGGGAGCTAGGGCTGAAGATTAAATACATGTGCCTAGGATTCTCATATCTTATGTAGGTCAGAATCACCTGGGGAGCTTGTCAAAATTTCCCATTCTTGGGCACCTGTCCCCAAAGGGACTGATTCCGGAGACCAGGAGTGGGGCTCAGATATCGTCACATTTAACAAATGCTTTGATGAATGTGATGTAGGCAGAGCCTGGACCATGTTTGAGAAACACCTCGTTAGGCCAACAGACTATGTCTCTGTCAGACTCCATAATGAAATTCATATCTTCCAGTTCAATGAGATTCTGCATGCATGTATGCTTCTGTGTGTTTAACAAGGGAAATTTTGTTGAAAAGAACCATTAAGCAAGACGGTGCTCTCTGTCTTTTCCCTTAATAAAACTGGTCGATGATGGTAATTTCTCAGTGGGCTTTTGTGTTTTGATGAATCTCTTCATCTTAGAATGGTTTTCTGTCTCTCCCTCCAACCATCCATTCATCCACTCATTCATGAAAACATTTATTAAGCATCTACTCTGTCACAGGCATTTTGCTAGGTACTGGAAATACAAAGCCTTCCCTATCCCTAAGCCACTCACAAGTAGCTGGAAGGAGACATATGTTTTGTTCTACCTGTGACAAGTATTCATTCAACAGAGCTGCATCGAGCACCTGATACCAGCTGGGGGTTGTTCTAGTAGGGAATGAAACCGTCAAATGGCCCTATGCTGGTGGAGCTTCAATTCTTGCCTGAATTCTCTAGTGCTAGACAGTATGGGGAGAAACAAGGGATGGGATTTTTACCAACGCCTGTGAGAGGCTGGTGGACATTCAGAAGCTGGAGCATTGTCAGACGGACTCCCATCAGGCAATAGCCCCATCACTGTGCCGCGCCCAGCAGCATGTAAGATAAGGTTTTCACGGAATGCCCCCGATTCCCTGCCCACGAAGAGAGTCATTGTATATCTGGGAAAACGGATTAGTGAATCCCAGGGCTGGGAGTGGAAAGGGCTCACCCATGAGGTGCAAAGCTCAAAACGGCAGTGTCTGGGAGTCCATTCTGGTATAGCAGTTGGTTTGGGGAAAATATTTAAGAAAAGCACCTGATGGATTGGGTGTACGGGGAAGATAGGATGGTGGAGCCATGACATACGGGGACTTTGGGCTTTTCGTGGGACTCCTGAGTGGCTCGTAGCATATCCCCAGCAGTGAATTCACACCTCTGTTAGTGTACTCACTATGAATTTTGCACGTAGCGGTGCTCGTGTCTCTGTAATTTACCACAGAAACTCCTGAAGGTGGGAACTGTGATCACTTGGTCTTTCTATCCCTGAGACCGCCCAGAAGGTAATCCACATAGTGTTGGTTGAGTGAAAGAATGAATACCTGGGTTGAATAGCTCTTTATTTATTTATTTATTTATTTTTTAATTTTTAAAAAGATTTTATTTATTTATTTGACACACAGAGAGAGAGATCACAAGTAGGCAGAGAAACAGGCAGAGAGAGAGGAGGAAGCAGGCTCCCTGCCGAGCAGAGAGCCTGATGCGGGACTCGATCCCAGGACCCTGAGATCATGACCTGAGCCGAAGGCAGAAGCTTTAACCCACTGAGCCACCCAGGCGCCCTTGAATAGCTCTTTATTAAATACTTCCTGCATGGCAGGTGCTGTGCAAGTTTCAGAGGAGACGGGAATGGTCGAGACTCATTCTTGCATTTGGGAGGCTTCCGTGCTGCCGCGCTGTGTGCTGAGACTCGTGGCAGAGAGTCACGGCAGCGGCTCGGTAGCAGCCTAGTGGGTGGCTGAAAGAGAATGGGACCGAGGAGTTCAGAGTGTGCGCTCTCGAGCCAGCCTTGGCTGGATTCGAATTCTGCCTCTGATAGTTACTTGCTCTGCGACCTGGGGCACGTGACCTATCTCGCCTGGGCCCCAGGCTCCTTGCCTGGCAGACGGCGGAGGGGTCTGGTGGGATGAAATGCGTGAGTCTGTGCGGAGAGCTCGGAGCAGGGCCTGGGACAGAATCTGCCACCACCTTGATCTTGGACTTTCCCAGTCTCTAGAGCTGTGAGGAATAACCTCCTGTTGTTTATTGGCCCCCCAGTCTGTGATATTTTGTTATAGCAGCCCAAACACATGAAGACTGGCCTTTGTCATCAGACTTGGATTCACATCCCACCGTTGCTACTTCCTGGCTCTGTGATGCAAGGCAAAGATATCACCGCAGTTTCCACCACTCCTTATGATGCCGATAATGTCACCTGACGTAGAGAGCAGCTGTGACGGTTCAGGGAGATCCTGTGGCTCAAGCACTTAGCACAGCAGCGAGGACTCCTTGTCACTAAGCCTGTGTAGTTGTGGTGGAGGGAGTCAGTGGGAGGAGAGAGAGCCACTTGCTTATGTGGAAGGCTCCTTTGAGGGCAAGCTCAAGACTAAGGCCACAAGAGTCCCTTTGTCCTCATCAGCTTCTACACGTTTGATTCTGTGACAGCCAGGGAGAGACAGAAGTGTTGAGACCTGTAAATCAGGGTGGCCGAACAGGCCCTAAATGAAGGCACTGTCATTAGGATTAGGGTTTCTGAAATCAGGCCTGTGAGGTGGGACGGGGTAGGGTGCTGAGCCTTGGGAGGATTTGGGTAGAGGCATTCAGCTTTCTAGCAATGATGGGTGGGCTCCAGCTACACTTCTGGGATGAGGGAGAGCCCCCCAAGGACCGGTTACGCATGAAATCCTCTTTAATAAATACCTGTGCACCAGCTGATTTCAGAGCAATTACATCATTGTCTTGGGGAGTGCCACCCAAGTATTTTCTAAAAGACCCAATAGTGATTGTAACGTGAAGCCAGGCGTTGAGAGCTACCCAGGCAGAACTTTTGGGTGGAGCCAAGCTGTCCTATTTGATAGGAGAGCCAAAGTGTTGGGGTGGGTCGGACACTAGAAGGGAGTCCATGGGGTCTCTCAAGACTGGGTCTCTAAGTTCCTTGCAACTGAAACATGTCATTTTTGATTTCCAGAGAATGCCTCTCTGAAATTATGCAGCATCGTTGGGAAGGTGATGTATTCTGGGATGAATTTCTTTTATGTCAAATATTAGGAGCATGGCAATTTGTAAGATAATTCGCTTCTATCAAAACTTACTTTCCAGGCAAGAGATAATACCTTTCTTAATATAGAAGTTTAAGAGAAATTAATAAAGGTTTACATGTTCTTGATTTATTAGTGCATAAAGCATTGAAATTATGAAACTCTGTCCTCTTAGGTGATCTATATTATAATAGCTTCTGACAGAAATGCTTATCTATTCTTAGGGCTTTTTTGCTTATTCTTTTCTTGTTTATTTTCCTGCTAAAACATTTAGTCTTATCATCAATCATAAAATAATCCACTTGTTCATATATTCAACAAATGTTTACTAGTAAACAAAGTTTTTTGTTGGTTGGTCGGTTTGTATGTATTATACTTAGCAGGTGAATAGCATAGACTTTTACTGGCTTTTTGAGAAAACACATCCTTCTTTTGTTCCTTTGGGATATGCTTCCTGTAGGGGTCTGAAATAAGGTTGGAAAATTATATCCAATTCTTCCTTGATAATCCTTTAAGTATCTTCTATGCGTTTCAGAATGGTGCCACAGATACTTAATTTGCAATGGGAAAAAACGAACTTGAATTGTGTAAGAACCTAGTGATTATGTTCTTGAAATATGTTCATGCCGATGCCAGTGGCCAATGGGGAGCCACCCTCCCTGATTTATTCCGCTTGGACCAGAATTTCTGATTCCTGGTTTCTTTTCATTCGCTTTTGATAATAGTTTTTGTAATTAATTTTCCGATGTGAAAACAATAGATCATCGATCATCAAAGTAGAGCATAGATAGTTGAGAGGTAGATACCCTAAAACATGGTTGCAGTCTTCACCCTACTTCACCCCGTTTTGCCCTGTTCACTTTCATTACCCACCAAATACAGATGCTTTCCACTGAGAGGTTGGGAGTTGTACCAGGACTGCTCCCTTTGAGTGTGCACGGGTGCACAAGTACACACATGCAGACGTGTGCGCACACACACTTTCTTTTCTCTCTTCCGGGGCCCTGTATGTGCCCTTAACTGCTCACTTGGCTTATCAGCCCAGTTATGTGTTGTTAAAATTTTATCACTGTTGAGCATCATTAAGGGATTGTGGAAGCTGGTCAGAGGACGCGGAGGGGTGAGCAAACAGACCAGCAGTTAAGGGTGTCAGTCGGTGGGGGTTTTGATCTGTTTTTTTAAGGTATCCATGGAAGGGAAGGGAAGACAGAGCTTTTTTTTTTTTTTTTTTTTTTTTTTTGCTTGTAGAGAAGATGAACCAGAAAGTGTATATATTCATCTTAAAGGTCACATGTATAAGTAGAAAGAGTCTTGAGGACATTGTCATATTATTACAAGATAATCTCCTATACATACCGTGTAGGTTGGCACTCTGAAAGCAAAACGATATTTTTGTCCAGGCTCTTCAGTTTTGATAGAAAAAAAAAAAGAGAGAGAAAAAGAAAACAAACCAGGAACTTAGATGTATTTTCTTCAAGGCAAGGTCTGTGAAAATCCTTTTATGGAGCTTGTGTGCCAAAGCGTGCTGTGTGAAGTCAGCCGGAGGTCATTACCGTTTTTATTAGGTGATTATATTATAACTATGAGTTGGGCCTCAATCATAAGCAGATCCTTTTATGTGTGTTTCTGAACATTCTGTCTCCAAAGTGCTAAATTCCACATTGGAATATTGTCTGATGCCCGAGTTACAGCCTTCAAATCCTGAATTAGGCCTCAGGGTCCATGTGTCTTTCTGGAGATAAGTTCTTCTTATAAGTGGGAGATGTGAGGTCTTAAACAGTGGGCTCCACAAGGTGGGAAACCAAAGGCACACTCAAGTACCATTCTCCCCCAGGTGAAACGGGAGGTATTAAACACACCATTTTATGGCACATATAAAGAAATTGTCATAATTTGTAAGTGTCCCTGAATTTCCTCTCGGGTAAAGCAAACATTAATGTGTTCCTGCAAATGTTTATTATTTTCATGCAAATCCAACTGAATAGTTTTTCTTCCATTCTTTAGATGTTTTTTTTCACTTAACGACAGGCTTCTAAATTTTCCAATTCTATAAATAGCCCTGATTTTTAAAGTATCATCATATTATTTTTAGAATTTTCAAACACACCTTAATCAGGACTTCTTGGTTTCAGTACCTTTGAGATTTTGTGCATTGAGGGAGGGCTAGCTGCATCACTGGCTTCTACCTGGTAGGTTCCAGAAGCATTTCCTTCCACCATTTGTAGCAACCTCAAATGTCTTCAGATGTTGTCCCCTGTGGGGGGTCAAAGAGACCCTGATTGAGAATCACTGCCTTAAAATGTGTTCAGTCAAGGTCCTTCAGCATTCTAAAAACAGAATGAAGCGAATCTCTGAGTGTTTAAACCAAGAGGCAGAGGCAGACGTCAGTGTGACAAATGCTTGTTCACATAATGACTTCCCCTCTAGGATGTCAGGGGAAGGCAGTGCTGTTAGGTGTTTGCATCCCTGTAACCTGGGACTGCTAGCCAGCTCGGGCCCCCAGTAAGTATTTGCTGGATGAATAAGAGAAGCCAATTAACTGTCAGTAAATGTGTATTTAGCTTCCATAAACGTATGCTTTTATGTATTTATGTGTTCCTAAATATTATGTACATATTTATGTTTTTCCATAAAAATACTTACCTGAGAATCTTGGTTATATTCTTTTCTACTTCAGCATCTGAACAATGGGCACATAGCAGAGCTGTCAGTAGGTGGAGGTCGGATGGCTTCCTGGATGTAAACTGTGTATCGGAATGATGAATTAACAGGACATCCATGGTCCTACGCCATTAGAGATGCATTTTTGGGGTGATGACAGCAATCTGCTGTTGGCTGTGGGAGCCTCCTCAGTTGGGCACCCTGAGAGGCCAGCTTGCATTGCCTCCTTTGAAGTTCACATTTGATACATGGGGGGTCCGGGTCTAAGGAAGTGTGTTGGGTCTGTTTGAATCCACGCTGGCAAGAGGTTCTGGTTCAGTGGGGGATGAATGGTTCTACTTTATATGTCCCCAGTCTTCATAGTTGTGTGTGCAGCCGCTTCGTGTTCCCAGAGATCGCCTGGCTGCCCTGCCAGGGCTATGACCGGTCTTGCTGTGATGGCTCTATTCTCTAGCCTTGCATTGAAAATCATAAAAAAAAGTCCGAGGAGAGCAGCCCTTCCCAAGATTTATGCTGAAACAGCACGAAAGTTGAGTGTTCTTGGAAGGTCTTCGAAGTCACTTTTAAAAACTTTTAGATTTAAATTCATTCTCTAGGCTTTGACCACCACAATAGTGTGAATTTTAAAAGGACTGTAAAAAACATTTACAAGGTACAGTGGATTTCTAGGTCAGGATTCAAAGCTCTGGAAGGAAAGTGGAATTAAAAGGCAGTTCAGTTAAAGTCACCAAGGATGGTGGAAATGACCTGGTTCAACCTTCTCGATTTACAGATGAGGAAACTGGAAATCACTGGGAGAGTTGTCCAAGGTCAGAGGTGTTTTGTTTTGTTTGGTTTGGTTTTTTCTTTTTCTTTTTCTTTTTTTTTTTTTTTTTGCTTGTTGTTTGAATCTCTCTCACTCCCTCTCCCTCATTCTCCACCCCCCTCCCAATAAAATCAGATGCAGAGTTACAAGCACAGGTCAACGATGGTTTTCCTAGACCACCAAAACATCGGACATAGAATAGTCAAGTGCCACTAGTTTCTTTTACTTTATTGTAAACAGAAATCCAGGGAAGGGTTATTGTACTGTAGAATTTTTTTTTTTCTTTAAAAGCCAGGGTCCTGCAAATCTGCAGCTTGGATCCAGGTGTCCTTTCTGTTCTGTTATCCTTTTCTTAAAGCCTGCAGCTTCCTTGTGATTCGATGATGCGCTCTCCTTGTGGTCATCGTTCCTCCATTTGTGAGCTAACACTTCCTGAGCACTGGCTGCGTGCTGGGTGACGGGACATAGTGTCTGTCCTCTGGAGCTCCCATTTTGGGGAGGAAACAAACAAGCAGATGGTGCCTGCTGATGGTAGCGTTGGAGGTAAGAAGTTGGTGCTTTGGGGCTGTGGGTGGGCGCTGGCTGTGTGTCACTGAGGTGACGCCGGGGAACATGAAAGTCCATTAATGGATCATGGAAGGTGGAATGTTGCTCATCACAAGGGCTGAGAGGAAATGCTGAGCCAGGAAGAACACCTGGAAAGAGGGGTTAGCATCGTGTCATGGAAGAACACAGGCCTTGATTCAGGGCCCGGCTTTCTCAGCTGGATGGCCTTCATAGAAGGCTCAGAGCAGGGCCTTGATTTCATGCTAAGCCTACAGCCAGAGGCCAGGCTTGGCGCCTGTGCTGCCTCTAGGATTGTAGGACCATCCTGGGGGTTCAGTGGGCTGAGAACAGTTGATATGGAGAAGTATACGCTGTACAATGGTGGTTCTAGGAAGGAGTTTTCCTCTGTGTTCACTTTGTAGGCTCACTCATGGGGATATACGTGTGTGTCACTCATGTCTCCTACATGCTAATTTTCTATTCATGGTGGATGGGTAAACTGTGAAAGAGGAAAACGTTTATTAAGAATATTAAGCACTTGGTGGGTGTGCCTGGGTGGCTCAGTTGGTTAAGTGTCTGCCTTCGGCTCAGGTCATGATCCCAGGGTCCTGGGATGGAGTCCCGCATCAGGCTCCTTGCTCAGCTGGGAGCCTGCTTCTCCCTCTCCCTCTGCCTGCCACTTCCCCTGGTTGTGCTCACTCTCTGTCAAATAAATAAATAAAATCTTAAAAAAAAAAAAGGGCTATTAAGCACTTGGGCATATAGAGGGGAAAAAAGTATTTTTCTGGCTCTTTGTTTCCTTTTTCTTAAGTAATCCCTTGAATTTATTTCATTTCGATATTCTGTGGGCACCAACTCCAGAGGGAGGGTTGGATCTCCTCCTTGTCCCTCCCTCATCCCATGCTTTGTTGGGTTTTTACTCCAACTGATGAAGCTCTGTCTCTGTGCCAACCGTTGTGATAAATCCTCACAGGGATTCTGGCAGGGGTGGGGCAAGTCAGGGCCTTCGAGAGATTGTCTGACTTGCCGCTAGCAAGGGGAGGAGGCAGGAGGCGACCCAGGTCTGCAGAGTCCTAGGAGCCAAGCTTTAACCATTAAGCAGGACTGCTTCAAGTTGAGTTAATTCTTTTGAGCATTTTCTGGCATCCCAGTGGAGCAGAGGTAATACTTACTTTCCTAGAGTCGTAAACGACAGGCTTTCACTCTCCCCTGTCCCCCCAGTGTGGAACCTTTCTCTTGGTGTGTTTCTGGTATAAACCTTTTGCTAGATCTGTGATAAGCAAAAGCACCTCTGGGGTAAGTTTGCCCACGTCGAGTAAGGCAGGCAAATGCATGGCATGATCCGTAGACTTGAACTTATATGGTCCCTGTAGGTAGATGCTTCTTGGGGCGCATTCACAGTTTAACCGATGTGATTCTCACTGTAGTCTGCTGAGGTGGATGTAACTGGCTTCACTGTCCAGAGGAGGAGATGGAAGCATGCATACATGAGACTGAGGTGAGTCGTAGGTAGAGTCTTTGGGTCACTGGCACCCAACCCCAGCAGCTCTCGGGAAATATGTGTCGCTTGTGTCCCCTAGTGAGGAAGGCACCTAGCTCTGATTGGAAACCATCTTTCAGGCTCTCGGGCTCTTGCTTTTTTCCCACAGTTCCACTTTGTGACCTTTCTGTTGTCATTTTGCATTCCTGGGCTCCATCCTTCCCATCTCTTTCCCCCTTCTCTCTTCCCTGTTCACAGTAACAGGGGCGTTAAGAACACAGATGCTGGAGCCAACAGCCTGGTCCCAGGACTTTTGCTCCCCAGCTGGGTGGTGCTGAGCAGGTGCCATAATCACGTTCGGCCTCGGTTTTCTGTCTTTGAGGCAGGATAATAACAATATCAACCTTTGGAGATTCTTGTCGAGATTAAATGAGTTAATTTAGGTAGATCTAATGCTTAGAGCAGTATCTGATTTATGATAAGCCTTTCTGTATGTGTTAGCTACCATAATAATGAGCTATTCTTATTTATGTCTCAAACATTTGCTAAGCCACTGCCATGTGCCCAACACTGTGCTAGCTAATGGGGTGGATTCCTGGTGTCCCTTTCAGCTCTGGCGCTCAGTGATGGATGTAAACAACCAAACCCTCCATCACCGGAGGAAGCACTGGATGGTTAGCTGCAGGGGACTTTCTGACTGTCTGCTTACAAATCGTTATGTGTGACATGAAAAATGCATTTAGCTATTACTTTCTTTTACCCATCTTGTTCACGTAGGTGGATTGTATTTTACTACCTAATTAAGAGTAATGGAAAAAAATGGAAGGAAACACATTTGTAGCTTCTGTGTGGGCTGAAATTTCTTGAGATGGGAAACAAACTCATAAACAGCAGAGACAATAGCACTAGTTAAATGAGAAAATCCGCAGATATCAGGCAATGGAGCAAGGCCACTTTGCTGTTTGGGGCAGGGGGAAGGAAAGCTTGAACATATTTGCACATAGCGTCCTTGGAGAAAATTGGTCTTGCAAAGAGCAGGACACATTTGGATATGAAAATTATATGCAGACCACTGTATTAGCATAGTCCTATCTTTCTGCACACCTTTCCACTGCTACACATCTCAGAGATAAATTCCCCAACCTCACGCAAACCTGATCAAAAGGGGATAAACTGAGGAGGCTGCAGATATTCCTTTTGGAGCTAGCATATATAAATACTAGTTTCTCCTTGACTGCGTTTTGTAGTATTTAGCCAGGCATTCTGGAAGGAGCCTGAACTTCCGGGCCAGATGCTGGGCTTCTGCCCGTGTAGTTGTAAAGTCCTGGACAACCTGGTGAAAGTCACTGTACCTCCCCGTGTACCCAAAGCCTGGTGCCACGGGAAGTGCATGGACCTTGCAGTCAAAGTCTCATCTGACGCATGGCCCCTCCTCCCTTCTCCGCTGCTCAGAGCCAGTTCCCTCGTTTGCGAAGGGAGGACCGGCAGGACCTGTGTTGTCAGGCTGTTGTGGGGTTAATAGTGTATCATGTATTTGGTGGGAATGCAGCACTCCCTTTTCATTACAATATTGGGACCTTTTAAGACCTGTTTTCTTATTGTGATACGTAGACTATGTTCAAAAGAGTTCATGACCTCTATGGGGACAATTAATGAATAATAATAAACATAAAATAAAAACCCAGGTATCTACTCTTCAGGGCACAAAATAGAATGTCATGGGTCTCTGGAATCTTCCTAAGGGCTCCTCCTTGACAGTGTCTGTCCTTCCCCTGCCCCAGGTGTCTACCAGCCTGAATTTCATGTTGATTATGTTCTGGATGCCTTTCATTTTGCCTGTTTTTAAACTTTATATAAATGGAATCAGATTGGGGGCGCCTGGGTGGCTCAGTCAGTTAAGCATCTGCCTTCGGCTCAGGTCATGATCTCAAAGTCCTGGGATTGAGGCTTGCGTTGGGCTCCCCGCTCAGTGGGGAGTCTGCTTCTCCCTCTTCCTCTCCCTCTGCCTCTCCCCCTGCTCTCTCTCTTTCTAATAAATAAATAAAATCTTTAAAAAAATGGAAACATTGTACAATACTCTTATGACTTTGGTGCTCATATTTTTAATTTTGAAGATTGCTCGATATGGCTACATGTATGTATATTTAACTTTCTCTGCTGTGTAGTATTCTGTTCTAAGAGCATCCCTTTATCTCCTCAAGTAATGGTAGGCATTTGGCCGATTTCCACTTTTTTGCTCTTACGAAATGTCTTGCTATAAATATTCTTCTATCCCTTTCATTTTTAAGCTGAAAAGGTCTTTATAGACAATTTAGTCTGATACCTTATTGCTACCTAGTTGTTTTACATACAAGGCAGCCAAGGCCTGAAAGGGCAGGCAGATTCCCAAGGTTTCCCAGCTAGGAAATGGCAGCGTGGGGCCAGTAACCATGGTCTCTTGTGACGGTTTGGCTCATTCCTGTGACTAGACCATGTGTCTGATGGTTTGCCTTTTTATTTTAAACGACTTCCCACGCTACTGATAACTATAATCTTGGAGTTTTTATTTGGGCTAGCTCTTCACCACCCTCCTAGAAATATACTTGGCATTTACTGTTGAGATGATTTTCTCCCCATCTCCAAAGCTGGGGCAGTGCTGGCTTCTCTGGGGCCCCGTCCCATTAATGCTGGCCCTGCGCACACCCCCGGGCTATGGACCTGCTGAGAAGCTTCTCCTTCTTCAGCAGTGGGAACCTCTGAGACGTGTTTCAATCAGGAAAGGAATCAAAATAGACCCAAAATGGCCGGGGGGAAAACTGCTGAGGAAAGAGGATCTGAATCCTTACGAGGCACTTTCTTAGGAAATGTCCTTTTACTATAAATAGGAATGGATATTCAATTTTAGGCCCCTCTTAAAAAAAAGCCTCTCAAGGACTGAAATTAGATTTGAGGCTGATGGGATGAATATAGGATGGGGTGATTCTGTGCCGTGCTACGACACGTCTGAAAGTTTGGAGCAGCTGGTGCGATGGAACAGCTGAGCCACAAACAAATATCAGCTGATTTTAGCACTTCTTATTTCTAGATGCCCTGGTTTGTTAACTCCGGCTCACTTGGAAGCTCTCTTCTTGAAGCGTCTCAGTATCTCAGCATCTCCTCCAACTCTGCCACTGAGGAGTTGG
The DNA here is from genome assembly GCA_002007465.1 of Ailurus styani. Taxonomy (NCBI): domain Eukaryota; kingdom Metazoa; phylum Chordata; class Mammalia; order Carnivora; family Ailuridae; genus Ailurus; species Ailurus styani. The sequence continues at coordinate 1,824,508 of LNAC01000263.1, read as the reverse complement.
GCGTCTTGTTCCTCTTTTGGGCCCCAGTGTCCTGCATCCTCACATGGGGGCAGTAGCTTGTGTTTACAAAGAGCTTATAATGGGTCAGGCACCATGCCAGGCACTGTCCCTGGGTCCCCTCAACCACCGACCCTGGCTATCCTGTCATCTGTCGTCCTTGGAGTCACAGGGGAGAATGTGGCAGGGATTCTGAATTCCTGATGAGCATTTGTCTGGAGGGAGTGTCCAAGGTTTTTGTCACTCTCAAAGGGGGTGTGTCACCTCCAAAAGTTTAAGAACAACTGACTTTGATCTTAAAGTCCTGAGGACAACAAACCGATGCAACCGGCCATTTGAAGACAAGGAAAATAGATCCAATTTTCTTATGAATGAATAAGCTTTCAAAGGCTCATATTGATTGCTTAATGATCTGGCCAAATATTTTGAAGTTGTGAAATTGCACTGGAAATTCACTGTGAGGAATTTACCCAAGAAACAAAAAGTAGTAACCCATCTTGTGAGTTACACAGTACACAAGCCAAGTATTTCACCACTGTATCTTTTCACGGAAAGGTTTCAAAGGAATTGAAAACAGCTTCTCTATCACTTATTCAGAGATGGTGATAGACACTCTAACAGGAAAAGATGAAGGAAAAAGAATTTGTTGTGTTGTAGTTGATGTCATTGAGAAGGTACAGGTGTAACCTCCCTTAGTAACATGCAACAGGTATTAGTTGTTGAATGTTCATAGGAATAAATGCTGACAGTAGTTTACATTTATTGAGCACATATGGCATCAGGCTCTTTTTTAGGGACTCCACCTAGATTAACTAATATAATGATCAGAATTGCTGTTTAAAGTAGATGGAGAGCTGGTGTTTGTACCTCCATTCTCTCATCTGTAAAATGGACAGAGTCCAAGGAAAAGTATGAGAGCCAGTCCAGAAAATGTGCAATTAATTCTCATGGCAGTTCTCTAATATGGAGCAAATTAATGTATTCATGTTTTGGCATGATCTTCATTATAATTGCTTAACTCTGAGACTGTTGCCTCTTTCTGCAAGGCCCAAGGTGAAGAAATAAGACATTGATTAACTGCCTAATACGGGACAAGTGTCTTTACATACGTTATTGGTTCTTCAATACTATCCCATGAATGTATTTATCACGGCACATCTCTGATTATTGTAAAACTACCTGTATGACTTCCTCTTAGCCTGTGAGTTATTTATTCACCTATGTATTGCTGACCTTTTGCTGTAGTAACAAGCCACCCCCAAATTTCAGTAGTCATCCAAGCTCTCTGCAGCTCTGCTCAGCTTTGTTCCGGGAGTCTTTTTGTTTTAGGAACCCAGGTTCGGGCAGCAGCCTCATCAGAGCCACGTGGTCCTCCTGCCAGGGGGCTGAAAATGCAGTGTGAACTAAATGAACAACATAAGCACATTGTAAGTTTCTGCACGTCACATTGGCCAAAGCTACGTGGCCAAAGCTGACAACGGGGCAGGGAATGTTCCTTGTCTCCCTTGAGGTGCTGGCAGTCACAGTGCAAAGGGCATGGATGAATGCCCATCTCATCGGGAGGGACATGGGGGGCTGGGAACCGTAGTCCTCGGTACTATCATCCGAGTGTTTCTACAATTCCATTTTCATTCGAGAGAAAACCGAAGCCTGGAGGTACTGCGTCCATCCTGGATAACGTGGTGATGTAATTTGAACTCATTTTTCTGATTCCACATACGTGCTCTTTCCCCATCTGATTTCCAGCGTCACCCCGTTCTGCTCTGGAACATATATTCTGTTCTTGGGACATACCGAGTTTTATGTAATTTGCCAGAGCAGCGTGTGCAGTCCCGGATTGGTGGCCGAGGACACGATGTTAGCATGTGCAGCTGCATTTTCTCTTCTTGTGCTGGTGAGGGCTCATTTCTTTCTGAAAACTCAGGGCGTCTGAAAGCAGTGTTTCTCCGGGCCTGCTTGGGGAGCTCTCACTCACCGTTCCGCGCTGTCCTCTGTCTCCACGTCGTCCTTCCCCCTCTGCATTTTAGTTGCGTGGGGACTTTTTTCTTCTCCTGACAACACTGGGAGTTTCTGGAGGACAGAGGGAGAGCAGTTGCTTTTGCTGATGGGTCCCGGTGGTGGGTACAGGGGAGGCGCTGTAAATGTGCACCGAGATCATGAGCACATGAAGGTTGCTTACATAGGAATGGCACTTGTCATTGTAGGGGCAGTGATCTTCCGTTTCTTGTACGTGTCAAGTCAGGTGGGTTTAAAGCACTGCAGAACAAAGGGCCTGGGAAATCCATCCACTATCATGACTTACGTGTGTCCCATCTGCACATTGTCCTTTCTTTTTTTTTTTTTTTTAAGATTTTATTTATTTATTTGACACAGAGAGAGAGAGATTACAAGTAGGCAGAGAGGCAGGCAGAGAGACAGGGAGAGGAGGAAGCAGGCTCCCTGCTGAGCAGAGAGCCCGATGTGGGCCTCGATCCCAGGATGCTGAGATCATGACCTGAGCCGAAAGCAGAGGCTTTAACCCACTGAGCCACCCAGGCGCCCCACGTTGTCCTTTCTTTTAAAACTCAGCCATTTTTCTACAATGTGTTTCCAAAGTGATTTTTATCCCTCCATTTTTGGGGATAAAATAGACTCCAATTATTCTCTTTAATTAAGTGGTTTTATTTTATTAATTGTTTCTAACTTACAGAATTCCCTAGAGACCCTTTACATGTTTCCAGATGAAGCTGGGAAGAAAAGCGCATTAATTATACACACAAACTCCTTTTGGCGAATTAAGCATGATGCACAGTGAACATGAAATGACTCGCCCTCCTGAGCTATCAATCTTGTCATTAGTGATGGCTTGTATCAGTAGTATTGACATGGGCTTATCCAAATTGGATTCTGCAAAGAGTCATTTTAATTTTGCACAAATGTAAGAAGACAGAGTAGTTTGACATGCCATTTTTTTTAACCCTCTCTTTTGCTGAGTGCCTGGAGCTTTTCTGTTTGTAATACTGATTTAATATTTTATAGTGCTCTTGTGTTTGTAAAACACCAAATGTTACCTGAACAAGCCACAGGGCAATCCCTGGAGAGAGCTGAGTTTCACAGGAGAGGAAATGCAGCCTTTGCAGTTAAAGTTTATGCCTCAAATCAATACAGCCAGAAAGGGTCAGAGCCTTTCGAGTTACTAGTATCTTTTTTAACATCTTCAAGCGGGGATGTGGGGTGCATTGTGCTGAAGCCCCTTCCCTCTCATTTTCTGTGGGCATCTATAAGGAAATTCAGATGTGTGTATGTTATATTGTCAATTCAATAAGCGTTGTTTGAGCATCTGTTATGTTCTAAGATGCGCCAATACGAAAGTACCACATTTAAAAAAAAGGTTTTATTTATTCATCAGAGTGAGAGAGAACTAGTACAAGTAGGGGAAGCAGCAGGCAGAGGGAGAAGCAGGGTTCCCACTGAGCAGGGAGCCCAATGCAGGACTCAATCCCAGGACCCTGGGATCATGACCTGAGCCAAAGGCAGACGCTTAATCAACTGAGCCACCCAGGCATCCCGAGAATACTGTATTTTTTAGACATGTGCTATGTACCGGGCACCGTTCACTGAGGATTGACTCACTTCATCTTTGTAGTGACCCTGCGAGGTAAGGTCATTATTGTTCCCAAAGCGTCATCGAGGCACAGAGAGATAAAGTTGCTCTTTGAAGGTTCTGCAGCTAGAACATGATGGAGTTGGGGTTCAAACTGGGAAGTTGGGCACTGAATACCAAGTGCTTCCCTCTCCAGGTTATTTCTTCCGCAGCCGTGGGGTCTTTCTTTCTGTTAAGTATGGGGATGGCCTTCTGTGGCAGGTGGTCAGAATGTCAGAGCCCTGTCAGAAGTTGCTGTGGCAGCTCTATGATGGTGTCGTGGAAGAGGGTTGCCAGCCCCCCAGGAAGCCTGGATACATGGCTCGAGGAGGCTTATTGGCCACCGCTGAGCTTTGGTTCTATAAAGTACAGTGTTTGAAGAGCACATTACATTCCCAAGCCCTCTGCCTCTCCAATAGGAGCTTCTTGAGATGCGTAGAATATTCTATGGAAATTGCTCACCTTCTGACCTAAAGAGAGAATCTCTTGGGTCGATGGTCCAGATTTCTGATGACTCAGAAGCCATTCTTGGAGCCCCTTGGTGTGCTGGGTGAATAAGACCTGGTTCCTTGTTGAGGCATTTCACCCGCATTCTCCAGGGAATTGGGCACGTTTATGCCCAGTGAAGTGTCCTCTTTGAAGGTAAAGTCTTTCCTCCAAATAAAGTGTTGAGATGATTGTTACTGTCTTTCAAAAGACCGTGCCATTCAGCAGTATTCACAGGATGCCTCCTACATGCTAAATGATATTCTGGGTCCAAAGGATAGAGCAGTGGATGAAACCAAACCCCCTGCTCTCAAAATGGAGCTTACATTTCAGTGGAGGCAGATAGACAATGAATAAAATTAAGTGACTCCAGCCCTAGACGGTGATGAGAGCAGTGGAGAGGAATAAAGTAGGAAGGGGGGCAACTGGGTGTGAGGTTGCAGTTTTAAACTGTGCTCGGACAAGGACCCGTGTGTGTGTGTTTATGGAGGTCTAATTAAAAATCAAGTCACCCCCACCACTTCTGCTTAAGACCTATTATTTATCTTCATAGCCTTCATAAAATTCTTAGGCACAAAGCTTCTCATAACCGGGGCTTGTCTGCATCTCCAGACTCATCTCATACCCCTTCCCCCAGAAACGATGCTTCAGTGGCACTGATCTGCCTGCACTTCTGGAAAACACTGCAGCCCTTTTTGTCTTGGCGCCACTGTGTGTGCTGTGTTTTCTGCTGGCAACACCCTGCCACTTCACCTTAGGAAGCTTGTAAGAACGCCCTCGCCAGTACGCCTCTGTATGTCACAGTGGCATTATTGTATTTCACACTATATTGGGGTTGTGTGTTGGGGGGGTGCCCCTCTTCAGTAGACTGTGGTTTCTTCCATGAGGAAATGATTTCCCTTCGTCCGTGCTTAACTGACGTGGAAGGGAGGAAAGGACATCAATAAGTTGGTAGGTAAGAAAGGAGGAGGAAGGACAGGAAGGTAATCCAGAAGGCAGCAGGGAAAGGAAGGGGTAGTTGTGAAGGGAGGAAAAGAGGGAGGAAGGAAACAGGAGAAGGGGAGAGGGGGAAGGAAGAACTATCAGAGTTCTTTGATCAGGCTTGACAAGGTCAGCATTGTGTTTGAGAGACATTGACTTGGCCATCGTGGGGAGAGAGTTGTTGAATCCCAGCACTCATCCACCCCACTGCCCCCAGCAGATCTTTTAAAGTTACACTCTTCGGTAAGACCCAGTGTTCCATGGCCCCTAGGACTTAACTCTGCTAACAGAAGAATAGACAGGGCCAATGGACCATGCACCCACAACTTCTCTCACCCATCGCCCCAGACCACGATGAATCGTGGAAGTCTGATTGAGAATTCTAATCACAGCTGTGCTGTCCTTCAGACCCCAGCCACTGACAGTTGAGTTACTCCTTTTCATGCCTGCTGCCCGCCCCCCCCAGTTATGGTTGCTCTTATGCATGAGTCTATCATTAGCAGACAAAGCATGATGGATTGGCTAGGGTTCCCTTCCTCCTTAGAACCTGGGAAATGCTTCTTTTTTCAGACTCTCAGGGCCCATGTGGGACATCGTCATGAATGAAAGAAGAAAGTAATACAATATTGGATGTGCCTTTTTGCTGCAATTTGCTGCCACTGTGTAGAAAGAGAATGATGCATTATGGGGAATGTAAGTATATGGCATGCGTCCCACCCTCACCCCCCCACCCAACGGCAGCTGATGCAGAAAATCATTGATCACAATCAGTGTCCTAGCTGAACCTGGAGGTTTCATTGAAGATGTCCTACCCCTTTCAAAACCAGAGTAGTCAACGATTTCTAAAATGGAATCTCAAAAAGAAAAGCCACATAAAATCTTTGGATTTTTGAAATGGTCTAAGATGCAAAGGGATTAGGATTGATTGATTTTTATCTTGGAAGTGGGTTCACAGCAGTTCTCAAATCTGTGGTCTCCCTGGATATGAGGCTATGAATGTCAGCCAGATACTAGTTTATTTCATTTTTTAATTTGATTCTAGGGCCCTGAGTCTGTATTTAATGTTTCAGTGAGCAAAACAGTTATGTTTGGCTCCAATGAAAGATTGATAGAAGCGATTTTCAGATGTGGAATCAAAACAGAGTGGGAAAAAATGTCACGTTTAAATAAAATGCAGTACTTGGAGGCATCATGTGGTCTCATAATAAATGAATTCATGGCACAAAGTTGACATATTTTGAAGGAAAATTTCTTTTAAAAATTTGAGGTGATTCATTTTTATGATTAACGGTGGTAGAAACAATTACTAGAGAATTTTTAAGTGAAAGGAAAAGAAGCTTTGAGGTGTTTATAGATAACATCTGATTGCCTTCATTTTTATACTTGGCCTCGTGCAAGCTATGAAGTTGTATGTGTATGAAGTTTGGCTGAAGGCCCTGGAGCTTCGGGGGTACTCATTCATCCCCGGCTTCATCTGTTATTCATAGTTGGGAAGGGGGAGGAGCAGGGAACTGGAGCAGCAGTGGTGAGAAGTCCACCGGCTTCAGACTCTGACAGACCCGAGTTTTGAAACGTTCTGTGTGACCTCACACAGGTCGCCTAACCTCCTGGTCTTTCCCTTTCTGTTCCCTAAAATCAGGACAAAATGACATAGAAATGAATGCTAAGCCCCTAGCATAGAACCTTGCACCTACTCAGTAATGGGTGAAAACAGCAATGGGGGACATACAGTATATTCATTTTACCAACATTGATGGGTATTTATTCCGTAGTTTATTTGAAGCTCCGTACTTGATTTTCTACAAAGACTAGTCACAAATCTCAAAGATCTTGTAATCCAGAGAGGAGACGTGTGAACTTACAGGGATGGAAAACCAGGGGCAGAATAGGAGTGAACAGAGGGCATCTTCCCAACCTTGTAATCTAGAATAGTACCTTGTTCACGAGAGCTCTTAGAAATGCCTGCTGAAGAAGTTGAGTGGAAAAGATAAGGAATGGGATGGAAGGTAAAAACAACAATAACAACAACAAAAACCCCGTGTGTCTGTTCTTCCTGTGTAGGATTCTCCAGAGAAGCAGAACCAATAGGATGTGTGTATATATAGAAAGAGATTTACTATAAGGAACTGGCTCATGTAATTATAGTCTAGCAAGTCCAAAATTTGCAGTGTTGGCCAGCATGCTGGAGATCCAGGAGAGCTGATGGTGCAAACGAAGTCTGAAGGCCATCTGCTGGAGAATCCTCTCTTGCTTGGAGAATCTGGTCTTTTTGCTCTAACTAGGCCTTCGACTGATTGGGTGAGGCCCACCCACATTATGGAGGACAGTCTGCTTACTCAAAGTTCACCAATTTAAATGTTAATCTTATCCAGAAATACCCTCCAAGTTGACATATAAAATTAACCATCACACCCTGGAAGTAATTAATTTTAAACAGATGCATCAAAAAGTCTCTAAGTTACTAGAATGTCTGAGTTTAAATCTTACTCCTTCAGCTCCTATTTGTGTTAACCTTTGGGCAAATTATTTAATTCTGTGCCTTGGTTTCTCTGCCTCTAAAATGGGGGTAATAATGGTGGCTTCTCCACAGAGTGGTTGTGAAATTTAAGTGAAACAATGCAAGGCATCATTACGAGCGTTTCATAAACCAGAGCTGTCATCTCTGGTAGTATTAGAAATATCCAAGCATTTAAGTATAGGGTCACCCTAATCAAGCCTAAACTCTTCGTATGGTTTAAAGACCTATTTTAGGCAAAACTGTTTTTAGATTAACATTAACACATTTTTGTGTTGCCATTTAAGTTTTGTTTGTCGTCCACTGGGCTTAAGTCTTTCGTGTGCATTTTCTGATTTAATCTTTGTCAGAAGCAGGATACTAGGTATATTATTGTGCCTACTTCCAGATGACGCTTGGAAGCATAGAGGGGTTAAATGATATACTTAAGGCCATACAGAGAGGGGCTGAAGGGGTCTCCATTTTCCACCTTACTCTTTGCTGTTGGATGGGACCAAGCCAGCCAGGTCAAGGGTTGCTTCTTCCTTGCATTTGGAAATACGATCATTTTAGGGAATTCACATTCGATAGTCTCTGTTTTGTGCAAAGGGATTGCAGGTATTCACATTCTATGCGTAATTTTAATTTTTTTTCTCTACTCTGCTTCATTTCCTTTTTGACTATAGCTAGGCCCCCTTGGAAAATGACAGGTGCAAAACATGCCGCATCTTACGCGCTCAGTAGCCGAGTCGTTACTTCTGAGTAGGGAGGAATGACAAATAAACACGTGTAGGCTTTTATATAAGCTTGGTGTCAGCAGACTGGGCTCTTTGCAGCTGAATGGCCCCATGAAAGTCAATGATGGCCTTGGCTGAGTTCTGCTTGTTTTTACTTACACCAGGGGTCTAGTAAAACTCAAGTTTGTCCCTGCTCTGGGAAAATCCCATAAAAAGTATATGTGTGTGTGTATGTGTGTGTGTGTAAGTAAGGTTTGTGGACACATGCATATGCATGACCCTTTAGCCTATTTCCTGTTTCCTGCCTATATCTGCAGCTAACTCCTTATCTTTATCCCTAGTATCACTTTAAAAATTGCTGTACAGGATTCCTGGCAATTCCTTAGTGTTCTGTGGTCTTTTATGCCTCTGGGCTTCTGAGTTCTTCCTGTCTTGAGTGTTCAGTTCCCTCAGTTATCTGCCTGGTGAACTCCTACTTATGCTTCAAAACCTGAATTAGATGTTCGCCCTGCTAGCAGAGCACCCGGCCCGTGGTGAGCATTCAGGAAGTGGGGTGCTGGCCTGGATCCCTCTGTACTCTTGTCTCTTCATTCCAGCCCTTTGAGGTCAGGGGCCTTGTCCTAGGTGTTTCTGTATGTATGGCTCCTGGCATATGTGCTCATAGATCTCTAGTAAATGCTAAGTGAGCTGCATCCGTGGAATCATTTCACAAATCCACAGGCTGTGGTTCGCGAAGTTTACCAGAATCGCCCACCAAGGGGACTTTGATTTTATCTTAATGTTCGTGCGTGGGCCTGCAGCAGCTCTTTGTCTTTGGAGGCCCCCGATGCCCGATGTTTTGACTTTGTGTGGAGTCCCCTGGAATTTGGGATTTACTTCTCTTTTGTTCCCAAGGTCATTGTCCCTTTTTAGTGCCGGTCAGAGGTACAGGCATGCCTTTGGATTGGCTCAGCCAGGCAGGAACTTCGAGTTGCCACCTCTCTCCCTGCGAAGCATCTTACAAAGGTGGTCTGAGTACAGAGAGTTCTCCCCTTCAGGGCTCAGGGCCATGCGGGAGCTGCATTGTGCCTTTCCTGTGCCTGTTTCACTAACCCTTTTGCTCCAACAAGCATCAGCACGTGGTTGGTTACACAGCTTGGAACATATAGGAGACGTCATCTCTATCAGTGGCTAATGATGGGAAGCGAGGAGGAACTACAGTGCGATGAAATCAAGGAGATCTGCGTTCGGATCCTGGCTGTGCCCCTTGGAAGCTGGCAGCACCTAAGGCTCTCTGTGCCTTAGTGTCCTCGTTGAAATACAAAGAGCCAGGGTAAACCTAGTGTCTGCCTCATAAATATGCCAGTTAAGTGACTCGATAGGTGGTTAGCTCATCACCAGGCTCAGTGCATGGTATGTTCTCAGTGCAGGAGAGCCGATGGGGCCGTGATTCAAGGGGATGTGTCCCCGTGGGCGGAGGGAAGGAGAACAGGCTCTTGGCCATGTGGCCGTTTAAGGAATTAGGTCCATTTATAAATATTTGGGCCAGTTGCCGCTGCGTACTGCTGTAGAGGTGAAGAAGGATTCCAGGCCTGTCATTTCTTGCCCGTGAATAACTGTGTCTGTCTCAGGGCGCCTACACGAGGGTGAGGTGCCACAGACGTAATTGTTAAGGAAAAGGGGCTTCCGCCAGTACCTTAGTCATAAAAATGTCTATCTTTGTGGTGACCCTTGCACAAAGTACAGACGCATGTAATCCATTTTTGTTCCTACCTTTATTTCTGTTCCCCTGAGGAGGGAGAATCCTCCCCGGCCAGTGTAAGCCATGGACGTGGAGCTCCCGCACAGACGCTGAAATAATGCATGTTGCTTTTTTCCTGGAAGGGGCCTAAGTGCTACGACTATATGTTAATCATCAATCCTGAAAGGTGTCATTTAGCAGCGGGGGAAATATGTTACTCGGTGCATTAATGGAAAAGAGATTATTTTCAAACATTTCAAAACCCTGAGGACCCTCTTCAAGGAACTTACTTTTTTTTTTTCCTCTTACCCATTTAGAGCAAAGGTACCACAGCTTTCTGTGATTTAGAAATAAGGCTGTAAGTCTAGCAGAAGCTTAATGTCAGAAAATTAAAGGCAGAAGGTGTGATGCTCAGTCCACGTGGGTACTGCTGTAGCCTCAGCCACAAAACCCTGACACACACATACGCATGCACACACATATGTGCACACACACTCACGTGCGTACACACACACACACACACACGACAGACAAAAAAACATTTGACCCAAGATGTGGTTGTTATTTTACAAAAAGGCAAAGCTCAGAGAAAGATCACTACTGATGCTTGATGGTTTGGGATGGAAGACGTCTCAGAGCAGGAAAGAGAGGTGTGAAAACAAAGACAAATGGAAAAAAGACAGGTGGTTTCTGAGGACCCAAGGTCCAGACAGGGTGCAGGGTCTTTTGAATGGTGGGGAGGGTCTGGCTTACTTGCCCTGAACTCGAGGGGCTGAAGGTTTTCTGTTTCCAGGAGGGAAGGAAATGGGTCTGAATTTTATGTCGGCACTCATGGCCTTTCTTACAGACGGCTGCACTGACCTCTGCTCCTCGGAGCAGGAGGACACTGTCGTCGAAGGATGAAGGGGCTAGGCCAGGGACGGCAGGTCTGGCTGCTTCTCTGGAGAACTTGGGAATGTTACCAGAGAGAGAAGCGAATCCCAAACCATGGGTAATTAAAAGAGGCTTTTATAGATGGGAAAGGCCAAGGGACATGGCTCAGGCTTTGCATCATTGCTTCAAGTCAGGCAGGAGGGCAAGAGTTGGCTGCAAATAAGATTGGAGATGTTGCTGTAGAGAAGGCATGCTTGGGTAGGGCGAGAAAGGCAATTGAGTTGGTTTTCCTGGGGACAGGTCAGTTTTCATTCCTGGCTCTGGCATGGGGAGTTTCATGGGGAAAGGTATGTCACCGCCCTGAGCCTCAGCTGCTTCACCTGGGAGAGAAAACCCAGGTCCCCTGTACTTGACAGCTCGCATGAGGTGGTAACTATGGGACATGCACTCCTGGGCCTGACACATAAATATGACTTCAGTTATGTTACACCCACTATTTCTCTCAGAAGCCGTAGATCAGGGGTTGCCTCCTATGTATAGGGTCTCCTTTCATCTTGAAACCTGGACCCAACTGGCCCCTGTCTTCAGCTGTCCCTCTGTCTCCTCTGCAGCTCTTTTAGCCCTGGGGTCGTTTGGCAGACTTCTTACTGGTGGCCTGTTCCCTAGAGTAGACAGTGAGCTTCTGTACGCATCTCTCAGTGACTCACCAGCACAGGGGCAGCACTCCGTAAACGTGGAGAACGTTCTCTTTTAGGCTCTTTTAGGCTTGTCTCTTTTAGGTTCTTGTTGAGATGTCACTGGAGGTGAGTTTGTATCCCTGCGCTCCCCCGAATGCCCTTGATTGCTATAGGTAATAGGATCAAAGGGCCAGAGGCTCAATCCAGGAGGGAATCTGGGAAGTTTTTAAGTTTCCTTGATTTCCTTGAGTTCACAGTGGAAACAAACAAGTATCGTTCATTTCCTTGAGGTTACACTGGAAACAAACAAGTTGAAAAGGAAACTAAACAATTGGAAGAGTGTTGGAGCTTGCTGGGTCCCTTGCTTACCTAGAGCATGTTTGTTTTTTGTACTAACTTAGTCACAGTAGGATTGGGAAAGCAGATCTGATACTTAAAAAAAAAAAAAAATACAGCCTAAAACCAAATTAGAATAGGCCTTTTTGGTTAGCTATGCTATTTTTGTCTCTCATTAGTGCTGATAATTAGCAGAATTAAGAACGGGCACTTAAATTATGGTTTAGACAACAAAACATCTCTAGGAATGAAATTACCATTCAGCTTACATTTTCAGGGAGATCTTGAAATTGCTGGGATAAAATGAGTCTGAAGAACGCTCTGATGCTGGGGTCTCTGAACTCCTGATCCAAAGTGGATCATTGAAATAATGATAAAAATCATGGTGACCACCATTATCTCATTCATTTGTGCAGCAAATTAGAGTTTATAAGGCTGTTTCACATCACAAGAATCTTCACAAATTTGAACAGGAAGGGATCATAGAAATCAAGTGATGGAACCCGTTCGTCTTATGAGTGAGGGTGTTGGGATTTGTTGTTGTTGCTTTAAAACCACTTCACAGGTGCCTGGGTGGCTCAGTCCGTTAGACCTCAGACTCTTGATCTCAGCTCAGGTCTGGGTTCTGGGGCATGAGTTCCATAGGTGCATTGGGCTCTATGCTGGATATGGAGCCTACTTAAACAAACAAACAAACAAACAAACAAACAAAAACAGTCCAAATGTCTAGAGGAACACAACTACTATTACTTTGGGATGGCAATCCTAGGATAGTCTTGTATTTCATTACACATATTTCTCATGCATCAGTTTGATCCTGGCCATTTATCTTGTAAATCTATGTACTAAAACATGGAAGTACAAAAAGCCACCGGGAATCTTGTTTTAATTGAGCCCTAACCGTCCTACCACACTGCATTAGCTTCAGGTGCACAACGCATGATTTGATCCATGAATAACATTATGAAATGATCACCAGAACCGGTTCCACTAACGTCTACCACCACACACAGGTATAATTTTTTTTTCTTGTGATGAGTACTTTTAAGATCAACTCTCTTTGCAACTTGCAAATATACAATACAGGGTTCTTGTCTGTAGCTTCCATGTGGTACTTCATATTCCTAGGATTTGTTTGTCTTATAACAGGAAATTTGTACCTTTTGCACACCCAGCAGGCCTATGTCGCAAGGCAAGTGGGGCAGGGGTTCCTATTCCCACAGTACCAGGTGAGGAGGTCAAGGGTTAAAGATGAGAACTGTTTGGGCTTGTGTGGATGCGGTGGAGTGGCCTTGGTCCTGTGCTGCTGACTCCAGGTCCCCTCCTGCCTTGCGGGGTTCATCTTTGTTGACAGTCTTATCTGCTCAGAGGGGCCTCCTCTCCCATTAATTAAGACTAGCCCCCAGGTTCCCACCTGCCCCATCACTCTCTCTCCAACCTGTTTGATGCTGTCACTCTTACCTCTATCTAACGTTCCAGAAGGTCTATTTTACTTGTGGGTTTTCTCCACCAGAATGTAAGCTTCACAGACCTCTGTTTTGTTCACAAGTTGAATCCAAGCACCAGAAATAGTGCTTGGCACAGCATAGGCACTCAATAAATATGTGTTAGAGGGTTGAATGAGCAATTGAAGTAGGTAGATGGCATATACAGAGTCATGTAGAGATAAAAAAAAAAAAAAAACAAAACTCACTGTGTTTTGAGAACTTGACATATAGGTCAGGAAAATGGCCTCTCCACGTCCTCTGCTGTAATTTCAGAGGGCTTCCCATGTCCTACACACCGTTCCAGGTGCGGGGGAACTGCCGCAACCAGACAGATTAGAGATTCTTGTCAGGGGAGAGCTTCCATTTCCGGGACATGGAGAGGACAATAAATACATTAAATAAATTAAATTTATAAATACATTCATAAATGTGCATCTGGACATGTGTTATAATAATTACAGTGTGAGCAGAAAAGCAGGAGAGAGCTAGGAAGCATGGTGGTTTCGTTTTGAGTGAGGTGGCCAGGAAGGTCTTTCTGAGAATTGACGTTTCAATATTTGATGAATGGATGAATATTTAACCATTAATTGTTTGTTGAAAGGATGAATGTTTTCAAATACTAATTGTTTCTGCCTCAAAGTATCTGTCAGTAAACTGGTTACTTCAGGTAAAATGTATAGAAGACTTTTGAGCTCTCCTCCCTGTGAAAGCAGATTGGAGCTAAAATATTCCCTGGATTCCACCTCTGCCCCCTCCCTCCTCCTCCTTCACTGCTTTGAAACTGGTCTGAGTGGCCCCCTAGGAATTGATGGTGGTGAAGCCATGTTTTCAGCATTACTCAGTCCGTCGAAGCCCTTTTGTGAGGCCGAGGGTGCAGCCTGGGCAAGTAGGGGGTGTGAGCTCCAGCTGGAGGCAGCCTTTGCGTGAGCTGAGCTCTCACCTTGGACCAGTGACCTCTCCCAGCCGCAGGGTTTTTGTTTTTTAAACAGTGATGATAACATCTGTACCAGCCACGTTTCTATCATGCCTGCAGGTTCCTGACCTACAACAGTAACACAGCAAATGTTACTCTTTCCCCTTTTGTATCAGCTGTGCATTCAAATGGCCCTTGCTGTGCAGGGAGTAGAGTACAATGCAAGGGGGAAAAATAAGCAATGCAGAGTCTTCTGCCACGTACGTGCCCCCCCCCAATTATGGGGGCCTGATGCATGATAACCGTCTCATCCCTTTTAATCAGATTTTCATCATTATGAAGGCTCCGGTAATTACAGTTATTTTTGCCTTACAACTGAACTGCTGTTATTAAAATTCTTTTATTAAATCTTTTTTTTTTCCATTCGGTAGCTGAAAGATTATAGAATTTCTGAGTCAGATGACTGGATACTGGATGTCGCTTAGCTATAAGGCCTTATTGTTGAGATGTGGGAATAGCTCAGGAAAGGTAATGCTGCTGACTCTGGACTTGTTGGTAGTGCCAGAGGCTGGAGAGGAGGCAGCGGCTTTCCCGTGGTCTCTGCTGGCTCTCGCTTACTCCTCTTCATTTACTACTGGGGTCCTCTTTGCTCCACGCTGTGCTGTGTGCTAGGTGTTGTGCCTGGAGATCAGACGGTCTGCATAGAGGCACCTGGCCGGTTGGAAAGATAGATCCAGCATGGGGACACAGTCCCCAGGTCCAGCTCAGTGCTGCGTTCTTGATATTCTGCCAAAGTGTCGGGCAAGATCTGTGACCCATTCAGAGTCCAGACTAGAGTATCACTAATATTAGTGATAATGAAGATAATCATCCTGAAGAACATGGGGCTCTAAAGTAGTGCAGCTGGGCCAAGAACATCAAGGAAGATAGGACTGTGTCACTGCCCTCAGGAGCACACATCCAGCTGGGGTAGCAAGTGACAACGACAAGAAGTGTCACCTGGCTTCTTACCTGTGAGGCTCCTTGCAAGGGGTGTTTCATCCACACTGTAAAGTCCTAGCAAAGCTTTATGATAACCGTAGTGTTATACCTGTCTCACAGGTGACAGAACAAAGGCTTCAGTATGTTACCTAATTCCTACTCCACCCCAGGCCACATAGCCTATAGGTGGCACAGCTGGGCATTAAACCCAGGTGTGTGTGTGTCCCAGAGCCTGATCTGGGTGAAGCACAGGTGTTCCTGGGAGGGAATGCCATCCAAACGGGATTCCAAACTGGGACTGCAAACTGGGACAGACACATCGGTGCACAGTCCTATCATGAACCAGTTACTCTTCTTTTAACCGGAACCTTCTCTCACTCTCCCCTGGGTTCATCGGGTGACCATGGGAGCCTTCTCGTTTGAGAGGCTGCTGGGTATGCCTAAACCCACGCCATTTGAGCTAATTGTGTACAATTTAGCATTCCCAAAGCACTGACAGTCCTCATTCAAACCAAGTGTGAAAGTTTTTAAATTAGCTTTCACAGTTTGATTCACAAGCAGCAAATGCAAAACGGCACAGGATTAATTTTTCCAACCATCACCACGATGGCATAGCTGAAGGCTATCTTAGCTCATTTCCTCTAACAGAGAAGAGGCTGGGCAGAGGCACTGTTCTTAGGTGAGTGACGTTCTAGAAGAGATCTCAGCGGTCCGGTTACGAAAAGAATCAGATATGCAAATTACAGAATGGCTGCATGGAACAGCGTGTGAAGAGCAGGAACTTTGGAATTGAACGGTCTTGGGTTTGCACGGTGGTTCTGTCGATCTTGAGGTGTGGTGTTCTTGCACACTGGTTGTACGAATTACCCTTCTTTAGCTTCGATTTGCCTCGTTGTAATATGGAGATAATGTTTCCAAATGTCCGAAAAGCTTCTGGTGAGGGTAAAAGGATATGCGCTGTGTCACGGCTCGACCTAGTGGCTGACATCTCAGAAGAATCTCGGTCAATCAGAGCTGTTGTTATTAGGATCATCCTTGAGCTTTGTTTTCCTGCAAAAGTATACTGTCTTAGGGAGCTTTTTCTTTAGGTAGCATTTATTGAACACCTGCTGATTTGCCGAGTGCCATGCCTGGCGTTGGAGACGAGGAGGTAAGAAAACCTAGGCCTGCCAAGAGGAAGTCTCAGTACAGAGTCAGACACAGAAGACAACACGGTAATTGTGGTGAGGGCACAGAGAAGGAACTTCTGATCCACCTCGGATCATGACCACCTTGGTCATAGAAAACCTTGGAAGAAGCAGAATCTCAAAATATATGTAGGGAATAGCCAGGGAGGAGGGTTGAAAGTGAGTTCCAGGCAGAGGAAAGAGCTCACCACAAAGGCAAAGAGGTGAGAAAAGCAAGGTTTACTCTGGAAACTTTTAGATGGTTCCAAATGGTTGGAACAAACTATATACGAGCAAGTTAACCTAACCTTGCCTCAATTTCCACATCTGTGAATGGGCATAATAATGGTACCCACTTCACTGGGCTGTTGTCGGGATAAAACAGGCAAGTCAAGGAAAACACTAAAATGATGCCCAGTACAAAGTCGCCAGAGAATATTCTCAACACTAAGTAGCATTGAACAGTGTTCCCACAGATGACATTACCTCAGAGTTACTGAGGACCTTCACAACACAGTCGGTCTTCTATGTTTTCGAAAGGGGTTTCTTATACACAGTGTTTCCCTAAACCTGTTTGACCCATTGGATGGGTGAACATATCTTTTCTATTCTTGGTAATAATCTTTCTCAGGAGCTTTATACTCTGAGGTTTGGGAAATGCTCTCATTAGATGCAGCAGACGAGATCTGTTTTCTTGTTCTAAAAGAAATTAACCTAGTTGAGGGTCTAACAGCCCCCTTCCCCCCAAAAAAAGAGAAAATTAAGAAAATTGTCTCTGTGTGTCTCTCTCTTTTTGTTTAGGGACCCATTGTCTTACATTATTTGCCCTCGCTTGGCATTTGAGTAGAAACTCCCACTTGGAGGGGTCTGAATCTGAAGGGTTCCCCGGAGTTTCACTTTGTTTATTTTAATGGGTTTCTGATATCCCTGCCAAGCTACTAGTTTTTTTGGTGCAGGATCTGTGGGTGTGGAGTGGGCAGGGGAAATGTGCACAGGGCAGAGCAGGAAGCCCCATGGCTTGTGTGCCTACCACCGAAACCAGGGTCCGCCAGCACCCCCCGAGCTGCGCGGCTGTGCGCGAGTGCGCAAGCCAGGCTGGCTCTGTTGGTCTGAACGCAGGGAGGAACCGAGGTGGAAGGGGAGGCAGGGGACGCATCTGGCGTACAGCATGGGGGTTCAGCCAGTGCACTCCATCAGCCTGCCCCCATCAGAATCTCTGCCCTGCGCAGACCAGCTGGGTACCCTTGGGCAAGTTACTGGTTTCCGAGAGCCCCACTTCCTCATGGCTCACATATGGGTCCAGAGCAGTAGCCACCTCATGGAGCTGCTGAGCCTTACGGTGTGAAGCTCTTAGAACAGCACCTGGGCGCCGGAAGGGCTAGGTGCACGCAGCTTCTCCTACCCCCTGAGATCTTCATGCCCAACATGCAGAACCGCTGAGGAGATGAAGTCAAGCAAGTGCGTGCTCAGGACAGGACTCAGCCCAGAGGGACCTCCTAGCTCCGAGTTTGGGTGCTGGGTGCCTTGCTAGGAAGCCCTTCCCATCTGCTGCCTCTGCTCCTGCTTTCACCACGCATGCGCTTAGGGTGGTTGTGAGCATGCACTGTGTGCAGCGGGTGCCTTCCGTGCAAGGACGCTGGGTGAAGGTTGACTATTTTGGCATCCTAAGCCTGGCTGGCCAGATGTAGCCTGCCTCCTGCAGCCTCCACGGGGATGGAAGTAAATGTAGATTGTATCTCCAGGTAGCCCGGCGAATGGTTACAGTGGCTGCCTTTCCACGGTGGCCGCAGGAATCAATACAGACCGCTGCCCAGTCAATTCAAGTGCAGTGTATCTGATAGACAGACTTTACGGGCCGTGACCCGCAGACGCGGAGGTTTTCCCCGAGCCACAGCGGCAGGATGGATTTTCACTGTTTGCTCCTCATTAGATCCAGGGCGCTTATTTTCCAACACAGAACACATGGAAATTGACAACAGGCACATGCTTTTAAACGTAATGAAGAAGGATGAGCTTGTGTCCAGCATTAATTTGCCTCAGTTCAGTGTCAAGATTTCCAGAGTTTTATGATATGTGTTTTTGTCTGGGGTTTCTTCCTTCTGGAGAAGGGCTTAGGCATATAAAGTGGTGTCTTACCTCTTCTTCCCATTTTCAAATGAATCAAATTGGGGTAAGTTTGCAGTAACGCCTACCGTGCAAATTCCTTTCCACTTGGGGTAACTTGAAGGATGTGAGGATTTTGTGCCTGCTCTCTGGCATCTTCCAAACATGCCTGAGTGCCCGGCATCGAAATTTCCGTCACAGGACAAATCCAGGGAATGAATCCGAGGCATCCTAGACACTGCTCAGTCTCTACTATACCCTCAAAGCTCTAGAGTGCTGCCTCCCTGGTGTTCACTTGAAAATTAATTAAGTGCTACTTCAGAATACATATCCATGGCTTAAACTTTAACACCTTTTTTGACACTTGACTTTTTGGCCCTCGGTGTCATTTCGTCATAACTAGATTGTAAGGTCTGTGATAAAGGATCATGTCTTAATTTTTAAATTCAACAAATACTTCTAATCATAGTTTTTGAAAACTTATATACCATCTAATACAGCAGTGTGCATCTAGTGTATGCTCAGCAAATACTGGCTGGAGTTTGATTAAAAGGTGACTTTTTAAAAAAAGAAGACTATTAATACCCTAACTATAGCAGCTCAATTAATGTGTCAGCCTGAAATCATTGGTCTGTAATCACTTCCTATTCCCGCTTTACTTTCTTAAATGTACCCTTAGAAATAGCAATTTAGTAATAAGAATGTAACAGAGTACTTTGTTAAAGCCTTTGAAAATGGTTTATTCGGGAAAGAAGTCCTATTTTTCTAAGTCAGTAAGATGGGCAGATTATGGAGATGGATATGTCATGAGAAGGGACAGTGTGTCAGGCATTCATTATCCTATTTGGCAAATGAGGAAACTGAGACTTAAAAAAAGTAGTAAGTGGGGTGCCTGGGTGGCTTAATTGTTAAGCATCCAACTCTTGATTTCAGCTCAGGTCGTGCTCATATGCTCGTGAGATTGAGCCCTGCATTGGACTCCACGCAGAGCATTGAGCCCCCTTAAGAGCCTCTGTTCCTCACCCTCTGCCACTCCCCCCACTGCTTACATGCTCTCTCTCTCTCTCTCAACAAAATGGCAGTAATTTCACCAAGATAATAGAGCTGCTAAATATTAGAGTTTATTAACTGCTTGTAACCATATATCTCATTTGTGTCTTTTAGTAAACTTATGTGGGCATTCTTAGTGACTTTATAATTGAGATTATAAAGGCAAGATGATTTGTCAGTGGCAGGGCCATGACTAATACGCTGGACTGTAGACCTCAAAGACCGCACTTGAACAATATCCCATTATCACTCCTTGAATGACAATTAAGTGAAGATTTACAGGCTTAAATGGAATTCCAGCTTCCTATACAAGGCTGAAGCCAGATAGATACCATATATGCATTCAGCCAGGTCCCATTTGCCTCATAAGGTAATATTAGATGTCAACTTCTAATTTTTGAAAAGAAATTTTACTTTTTTAAAGATTGTATTAATTTGAGAAAGGGAGAGAGCTTGAGCGTGTGCGTGTGAGTGGGTGGGGGAGGGGCAGACAGAATGAGAGAGGCAGAGAATCACAAGCAGATTCTGTGGTGAGCATGGAGCCTGACCCGGGGCTCGATCTCATGACCCTGAGATCATGACCTGAGCTGAAATCAAAAGTCAGACATTTAACTGACCGAGCCACTCAGGTGCCTCGAATTTTTTAGAAGACATTTTACAAAAACAGCCGAGTCTTGTATCCAGATGCTTGGGTTCAGGCTACCAGATACATACTGAGAATGTAGTGCAAGGACGGTATTGAAATGGTGAAGAAGGACACATACCTCTTGTTTTGCATGTACCCAGAGCCACCTTCTACAATAAGTACGGGGTCTTTGTGTTCCTGATTGTATTACAGGATTTAGGTTTTTCAGGTAAAACTCTTATTTTTCTGAATTGGGACATAAAGAATGCAAGTAGAGAAGGGGGATGGAGAGGAGAGAAAAAAGCACGAATGGAAAGACTTTGAAGTCCTGGCAGTTCCTGGGGGAATACAGGTACCTGAGCAGTGTAAGGAGGCACTTCTGTCTCCACTCACTCACTCATTCATTCCCTCTCATACCCCCTAGCACTTGCTCATGCCACTGGCATTATTCTAGGTACTGAAGGTCCATCAGTAGATCAAACAGTCCCTGCCATGGTGAGGTTCGCAGTGTAGCTGGGAGATTTGCTCTATAAACAAAATTAATGTGCAAGTTACATAGTAGAAAGTTTTTTGGAGAAGAAAATAGCAGGGGAGACAGATTGGGAGCATGGGGGTAAGGTTTGTCATTTTAAATTGGGAAATTGGAAAGTGGCATTTGAGCAAATACGCCAAGGAGGTTGTGGGTGCCTGCTCTTATGATATCTGAGGCAGAGGGAGTAGCAGGTGCAAAGGACAGGAGCGTGCCATGTGTATTTGAAGAATGGCAAGGCAGCCAGTGTGCCTGGAATAGGGCAAGGGAGCGAGAGAATGGTAGCCAAGGAGGTCAGGGAAATTAAGGGAGTCAGGCAGGATGTTCATAGAGAGCTCTGTAGTATCCTAATGGAATCCGATGCAGTTTTGTGAAGAAATTATAGGGGAATCTGAACAGAAACGGAGAATGCAGTTGGGAGCCGTTGCAATAATGAACGAGAAAGATGACGGCGGTTTGTTGCAGTGTTCGCCGTGCAGCTGGTGAGAAGTTTGGATTCTAGCTAGAGTCGTTCAAGTGCATTTTGAATTTGTGCTTATGTACCAGGCCCTGAGACACAGGACACTGAATAGTTGCAGAATCTGTGTCGTTTAGGAGTGAGAAACATGCACTCGGAGAGACTGTTTCTGTGGCGGGGTTGGCGGGGAGGCAGTGCTGTGTTCCAGAAGAAGACAGGCCTTCGGGGCTCTGGTCCCATCCTGCCATGTGTTGGGAGGGGGACTTTCGGTTGAGGGGGAGGGGGGGCTCATTTAACTTCTGAGTCTGTTTTCTTAGCTGTAAAGTGGGACGGTGATAGCTGTTTCCTTGTGTATTTACTGCATATAGAAATAACAAATACAAGTTGCTTAGGGAAATTCTCTTAATAAATCGAGGCTACGTGGAGAGGTAATATCTAGAGACTTGATGTTCTGATTAAGAGCCCAGACTGAGAAGCCAGACCCCCTCCAAACCTTGTTAACTGTGTAATCGCGAGCAAATTACTTAACCCCTCCGTGCCTCATTTGTAGAATGGAAAAGGTGAACCTACTTATTAAGACTGGTATATGGATTAAGTGGGTTAATATGTAAGCATGTAGAACAATGCCTGACATGCAGTAATTAAAACTAGTCCCTAGCGTGGTTGTGAGTTCCAAGGAAGTTGTTTAGAATATCCTTAAATCATTAGCATATTTGAGCAGCATTCTACCTATTTCCAGGGCAATTTTTATTTCAATGTTCTGGGAACCCACATTTTGCCTAAATGGCCAGTTTTGGTGAAACCAGATCCATGTGTTTGTTTCTCTGTTTTACTCATCCTGTACAATTGAGAGTACCTCTTTAATTTCTTCTCGGATTAGTCATGTTTACCAACAGCTCGAAAAGTACATCCTAGCCTTCAAAAAGCAAACGACAAATAGCTATAACAAGGTATTAGAGGTTGTACCAACTTGTCTTACTTGAAGTTAATGTGAGAAATGTGGAGGAAAAAATAACAAGGGGAAATTTCGAAAATTGGGCAATGATGTTTAACCAAAATGGCATGTGCATCTCTGAATGTAAATGCACAACTGTGTTAATGCCTTGCCGGCTGCCTGCCGTCCCAAGGTTTTATCACATCATAATGCAGTGATGAGGTATTTCTTTGCTTTTTGAGTTTTTCCACTCACAGATGCCAACAATGATTATTTGTAATTTCAGAAATAAAGATGCTCCAAAGCAACATCTGTGATTCCATATTTTTCCGTGGAATTCAAAATGCATGTCTTATTCCTATCTGTAACCGGGGAGTATTTGCCATCAAACATAATTCCTGTATCCTTGATTTAGCTCTGGGCCAGATTGACTAAAAGGTTTTAAAATGGTGCCCAGGCTCTCAGTATCTGTACTGTGTGGATTCTCGACCTTTTAATCCCCATTTTCTTTAATACAAATAAAAGAGAGTTTATCGGTTGATACAGATGAGTGGGAGTGTGCCATGTAAATTTCAAGGAATTATGCACTGAATTACAGTACCCATTTGGGGGCTTAAATATCATTCTCCACTACACAAAACTGGCATGGATTTTATTTTAAATGAAATGGCACACAGTGGCAGGCAATTATTTTTGTTATTGTGTTTCCTACCCTGGCCTCCAGAACCTAAGGACAAAGGAAGGGGATGTTCATTTATAAGTTGACCTACTGAATTGTTCTTGAAATGCAATTTAATCCTCATATCAAGCAAAGTCTAATGCTGTATTTGCCAGTAAAATAGTCATTTGCATTTTTTATTGACAATACAAATTGTGTTTAATCAGGCAGTCGGCGTGTTAGCATTTCCAAATGATTGAAGACCCAGTTTTGTTCAAACTACATCACATTTTGGGTCAGATGTATTTTGTTCTTTTTAATTATCAGAGCACATAAAGTTGATTTTGAGCAGTATGCTTTTTTTTTTAATTGTCCATGCCCCGCATAGCTATATCTGCTTGTCTCCAGAAGAAAGCCAGGAAGCCCTAAGTTCATAAGTTTACACATTTTCGGATGTCAGTCCAGCTTAGAAGAATCATCAGCAAAGATTTCTACTGAGTACCATATTTGAGCATTGAAAAGACTGTGGAGAAATGGACGCAGTCTTGGACCACAGATCACGAGGCTGTTCGTTACCAGAAAGACACTGTCCATTTCCTTATTTTTGAACAGGAGGGACAGCAATCTCCCTTCCTTTTCTTGAGGATTTTCATGAGGCTTTATCCTTTGGGAGGTGCCCTAGCTAAGCTGGGTGAGAAGCCCAGTTCCACTTGGCCAAGCCAGGTGGCCTCAGGCAGCTTTACTCATCCCTGCCTCACTTTGCTTCTCCGGAGAATGGGGGCTGTCCTAGCATTTACTTCACACGGCCGTGGTGAGTAAGAGTTAATATGTAGAAAGCTTAAAACAGTGCCTGGCCTCTGAGAAGTGCTATTTATGTTTCTTACTATATTATCATCATCCTTCTTAGTATTAATAGCATTTCTGCCTAGGTTTATTGTGTGGATGAAATCAACTCATACTTGTAAAGTACTTACAAGAACCCCTAGCATGCATTAAGTTTTACAAGTGTTTGCCATTATTTTTATTATTTGGGATCTACCATTTGTGAAGTGCTCACGGTATGAAATGCATGAAGTTTAGGGGTCCTCTAGCAACCTGGGAGGGACAAAGAGTTTTGACTTGACTTTTTGGGTGAGGACAAAGGCCGAGTGGCTGCACCCCTTCCGTGGGGGCGTGTTGAGGGAGCCTCAGGCAGGACTCTGGAAGTGGGCAGGCTGACTTTATGTCTGTGTCTCCTTCCTCCCCAGCTCGGAGGCCACCCCACACAGGTGTCCTCTGAGCAGCATTCCAGGTTCTTCCTTGTGCAAGACCACACAGCTGAGTCTTACCTCCATACTTACCACAGGGACCTTGGCCAGGCTTCACTACCCCACTCACACCAGGACATCCATCATCCACTTGGCCTTGTTTTCCTTATTTCTAGGGAACAGGAGTCCAAGGCCCAGGGACCTGTTTCCATTTCCTTTTCTCTGCTAAGACTTGCTCTGGCTCCATCTGTCTTCCCACCCTTTTCCAGCCCTGTCTGTATCCCGTTGTTCCTGGTATGACACACAGCGCCAGGAGAGGGTCTCAGGGCAGCGGTACTGACACTGATGGAGTCTCGTTTGTTTTGGAGGAGACATGCAGTGATAATTGAAAATACCAAATTTGTTTACATTGGTCCACATAGACACAGATTATAATCATAACAAACATTTTTTGAGAGTTTGCTGTGCGCCAGAACGGTTCTAAGCAGTTAATACATATTAATTTATCTAATCCCCACAGCCACACTAGGCAGTACTGTCTGCAATCTCCAGATAAGTCCCCAGCCCAGAGTCTGTAGGGAGCCGGGGCAGCATGGCGAGGGCAGAACGGGCTGTTCTCTCTCTCTGCGCCATTCCCCTTTCTTCTTGTCTGTGCCTGCAGGGGTCCAGAGCACAAGGAGCCACATCCCATGTCCCTGCAGGTGATATGAGAGAGAGAGGAGGAATACGAAGGGGAAAACACAAGGGCTTATGGGACATGTGTGTGTCAGGCCCGGGGTTACAACCTTTACCCTTGTGATCACAGGTGACACTGACAACCACCTGTCAGTTAAGTATCACCCTTCTCACGGTAGGGGTGAGGGTGGGGAGAATCCAAACCATTCATTGATTTGCTTTGCCTTCCACTGTGACACGGCAAAGCTGGGATTTGAACCCAGGTCTGTGGGTTCCAGCTGCGGAGACCAGACTTTTGGTTGGGTTTAAGTTCTTCCCTCTGTCCCTCCCTCCAGGTTTCGGACAATGGGGGCAAACCAAGCAGACAAAGTGCCTCATCTAAAGAGGAGGTGAATTCTAAACGGGGACTCAGTCAGTAAAACAAACAGATAAACATATAAGCAGATCATTACAGAAGTTGAGAGAGCCCCTGATCTAGGCATCAGGCCCTTAATTAGGGTCCTCAGAGAGGACATCTCTGAGGCCCAGTGGAGGCAAAGGAGATAGACATGCAAAGAGCAAGGCAGAGTCCCAGGCAGATGCACCAGCAAAGACAGGGCTCAAAAGTAGGGGATATTTGAGGAACAGAAAAAGGGCAGCGTGCCTGGCGGGGGGTGGGCAGAGGTCTGATCAAGCAGGGCCTCATAGAACAGAGTAAGGAGTCTAGATATTTTTCTAACTTCCACAAAATTTAGAATAAAATTAGCACTGTGACCCTGAGCCATCCATTTAGAGCTCTGAATCAGCAGGTTTTCATCTTTTCGGTGTATGTAGTGATCTCTGCCGTGTGTCCATCTCAGGGATGGTTTGAATGTTAGACACAAGGAAATCTAGAGGCACTCTTCAGAAGCCACAGAGAGGAATGGCTGATTTACCTGACATATATTTTTTTAAGATTTTATTTATTTGACACAGAGGGAGAGATTACAAGTAGGCAGAGAGGCAGGCAGAGAGACAGGGAGAGGATGAAGCAGGCTCCCCGCTGAGCAGAGAGCCCGATGCGGGCCTCGATCCCAGGACGCTGAGATCATGACCCGAGCTGAAAGCAGAGGCTTTAACCCACTGAGCCACCCAGGCGCCCTTACCTGACACATTTATCTGTGTAAAAGAGAGGAGTTCTTGAAAGACTAACTGTGTAAAAGAAGGGGAGCTGAGTATTTGGAATTCCTGAGTGCTGAGTCTCTCAGTGACTAGTAGTAGTCATAATTGTAGTTGGATGGTAATAATAATAATACGTATCCAGTAAGCTCTTACTGTGTGCCAGACTCCGAGCTAAGCTGTTTAAATGCATTATCACTCAATCCTCATGACACTTGTAGAAGACATAAATACTATGATTTCCTCTATTTGTCAGGTCAGGGACTGAGGCACAGTGAGGTGAAGTCTCTGTATCCATGGGCTTGGTCATGAAACACTGGAAACTCAACGGCATCTGTCTTGAACAAGCAAGATGTTTCTTTTAATTATATAAAAAGAAGCCCACCATGAGAGTAAACTGGTGCTAGTAAATCTGCTTGAGAAAGTCATTAAGAACCCAAGGTCTTCTGCCTTTTTGCTTTATCATCTTTAATATGTAGTTTTTGTTCCTCATGAATGCGAAGTAGCTGCTGTAGCTCCAGTTTTCTTACCTGTATTCCAAGTCAGGAGGGAAGGGAGAGAGCCGAAGGAGATGAGCAATTATGGAAGGGATAAAAGCTTTCAGCTTGTGAGGTTTTGACTTTTGGGAGAAGGGAGTTATTCATCTACATCTTCTTTGCCTCCAACTGAGGTATAAGACCATACATGACTGAAAGGGAAGTGGGATTCTGGAATTTCACTTTAATTTTTTTTTTTAAGATTTATTTATTTATTCGAGAGAGAGCGGGAGAGAGCCTGAGTAGGGGGAGGGGCAGAGGCAGATGGAGAGAGAGCATCTCCAGCAGACTCCCCATTGAGCACAGAGCCCAACGCAGGGCTCGATCTCACAGCCCTGAGATCTTGACCTGAGCCAAAATCCAGAGTCAGATGCTCGACCAATGAACCACCCAGGTGCCCCAGGAGTTTCACTTTATATAGTTGAGAGGCTGCCGGTTTTAGAAGAGGGTATTAGAAAGTGTGTTAGTGAGCTGGGCCCCAGTCACACAGTCAATGATGAAATGTATTTCACCCACATCATACCCTTGACTATAATGCCATAGCATCTCCCTACAGGGGAGAGGCTTAGGAATCTTGGACCCATTATTTAACCTCTCTGTGCCAGTAATTTTCATTTGTTAAATAGAAACAATAAGAGTTTTTAAATAGTAGGGCATAGGGGAAGATAAAGCAAAGTCCCCATAAAGCAATTGCCATGGTGTCTGGCATATAGTTAACTACACACCAAATATATGTTAGCTGTCCTTACTGTTACATTGTTACAGTTCTTATTGTTAGAGGTTTCTGTGCCAGCATGGATGAATAGGGAGGGTCAAACAAAATACAATGCAGCCTTGGCTTTGTAGGAGCTCACCTGTTCAGGCTGTTCATAAGTAATAATTTATAGTGTTAAGTTCAGTGTTGGAGCAAGAGGCAGCAGCAGCATAGATGAGGGAGGGATTGTGATTCCTAGCGGATGAGCAGGAAAAGATGAGCAAGAGTGAGAGTCCGGGGTGAAAAGATGGGTGTTTACAGAAAGATGGGCTCTTTAGATGGCAGAGAGGTGAGGCTGGGTTCCCTAGGAAGAGGAGAGGGAGGGATTTTTTTTTTTCTCTAAGATTTTATTTATTTGAGAGAGAAAGCACAAGCAGGGGGAGTGGCAGACAGAGGGAGAGGGAGAATCAGGCTCCCCACTGAGCAGGGACTCTGTTGCGGGGCTTAGTCCTGGGACCCCGGGATCGTGACCTGACCCGAAGGCAGACACTTAACTGACTGAGCCACCCAGGCATCCCAAGGGAGGCATATTCTTGATAGAGGGAACAGCATATGCTTAGCAGTTGCCAAGCTGCACAAGGGTAATTCTGCACAGCCTGTTAGGGAACTGCATATTATTTCCAACACACTGAAAAGTAGTATGAGGGTCAAGGCCAGCCTGGCAGATGTGAACAAGGCTTTCCAAGTGCCTCCTTTATGCTGAGTGCTGCCCTAAGTCGTAGGGATGCAGGGAGCAGTGAGGGGCAGCCCCTGCCCTCGGGAAGCACATCACGCCAACACTCAGTTTTTTCTCCTTTGCTAAATGGGAGAAAAATGAAAGAAGCCTAAATTGTGTTAACTGTCTGCTCTGTGACAGAATCAAGGGTAGATGTTTTGTGGACATTGTCTCATTAAACTTCGAGGTCATTATTACCCTGTCCCTTTGACAGGTGAGGAAACTGGGCATAGTAAGAGTCAGCAAGTTGTCCAGGATCACCCAGCTGGTAAGTAAGTGGTGCAGCAAGGACTCGGATTTTTCCGACTCCAGAACCTGTGCGCTCTGCTTGCTGGACTGCTTCCAGAACCCTGGGTAGTACGTACACACGCACACAGACACACACACACAGACACACAGACACACACACATCTCGTGATGAAATGCAGCAACATCCAAGACCACTTTATTTTATTTTTTTTTTTAAAGATTTTATTTATTCATTTGACACAGAGAGAGAGATTACAAGTAGGCAGAGAGGCAGGCAGAGAGAGAGGAGAGAGGAGGAAGCAGGCTCCCCACTGAGCAGAGAGCCCGACGTGGGCCTCGATCCCAGGACCCTGAGATCATGACCTGAGCCGAAGGCAGAGGCTTTAACCCACTGAGCCACCCAGGCGCCCTCCAAGAGCACTTTAGAGCCAAATGCAATATAAACATCAAGAGCTGGGACTTTTATTTTATTTTCTTTTTAAGAATAAAGGAAAGCACCTCGTTTACTACTACAGTAAATTTCCATAAGGTTGTCAATTCTTTCTCAGCCAAGCTGATTAGCCAGAGTGGAGCTGTCCAGGTTGCTTAAGTGAAGGAGGATGGCTTGATTGTAGTTCAGTGTCTTAGCTGTCACCGAGCTGCCTTCCTAAATATGATCCTTATTGCCATGCTCACCCCTCTTATAAACACCACTGCAATGAAAGCATAAAACATTAAAAACATCCCCTGGGTGACTGCTATTGCCTTTTGAATTAACACCAGAAATGCTCATTTGAGAGATGTGGTTTAACTCGAGCGGTATTTCTTGACAGGTTAATGAATATCATATGTTATACTTTAACCTAATATAACACCATCAATTATTTAGTTATTTTTATTGATTGACCTCTTCCAGATTATTTAATAGTAGATTTTTCACTATTTGGAAGATTTAATGCTAAGCACTCGGGTACCTTCTTTCTCTGTTAGGAGTGTCCTCTGAATATAGAGGTGTGTGTGTATGTATGGGTACGTATTATCATCATCATCATCATCTGTTTTTGCAAGAGACAAATTGTAGACCATCCTGGAATTAATGAACATGATGCATACACCTTGTAAATCTAAACATAATGAAGAGTTGAACTGCTGATGACACTGGAAAAAGGTTTCAAAGGGGGCAGGTAAACAAGCCTGCACAGTCAGAGTTACTGTTTAAAAATGCAAAAAGCAGAAATAGAACTCTGGACAGAGAGACTGTGTTTCAGAACTGGTGCCAATATAAAATACAAGTAGCCCATGGAAGCTTATGTATCATTGACTTTGTAGCCAAGAACTAGAAAGCTTGTGTTGTGGGACACAGTGTGTCTGTTCTCAGGGACTCCTGATGGGCTAACAGGAAGAAGGGAAGACACATCTGGAAGGCAGGCTGCCTGGGATCCACTTACTCTCGGGACACTCATTAGTTCTGTGACCTTGGGATTAATTGGCCTGTGAAGACAAGTCTCTTGACTCGTCTAAGTCTCTTTACACTGGACCCTGGCTTCTTTGTGGGGTGTTGTTCTAGGCTGGGTGTGGGTTGTAGAAATGGATACAGTGTATGCATTATAGACTTACAGAAAGGTGGGGTACTGGGATGCCAGAAATCGCCTCCTGCAGGGAGATGGAATTCCGGATTCGTTTCTTAAAGTGTTGTTGACAATAATTTTTCCCAAGGTCCTTGTTTTGATGTCAGCCTATAAGTACTTACCTTAAATTAATACTACTACTAGTAACTTTGTGAGGACTAGCCAAAATGTATCTAGTGACATAATTTACAAAGTAATATTTAGGTAGGTTATTTCATCTCTCATACCCTACTGGGCAGTTGTTATTTCAAGCAGGTGCCCAATCTCCAAGTTTTCTCCTTAGTAGTTTTAAGTCAGGGAGGGAAACAAGAATCCTATCTTAGTCTTCAGGTGGAGAAGCTGGTGGAAGCTGGTGCAGAGAGACCCGGTCATCAGAAGACCCAGTGTGGAATCCTGGCACCTCCGGCTGTTAGTTTTGTGACCTTAGGCAAATCATTTAAACTTCACAAAAGCCTTATTGTTCATATTTTAAAAAACATTTGAAATAAACCTAGTGAAGAAAATGATATAGGGGAGAGCCTGGGTGGCTCAGTCCGTTAAGCGTCCAACTCTTGGTTTTGACTCAGGTCCTGATCTTGGGGTTGTGGGATCGAGCCCTGCTTTAGGCTCCACACTCAGTATGGGATCTGCTGGAGATTCTCTCCTTCTCCCTCTGCCCCTCCCCTGCTCATGCTCTCTCTCTAAATAGATAAAATCTTAAAAAAATAAAAAAAAAATTTAAAAAAATGATGTGGGCATACAGTTCCTTAATGTATATGAAAATCCTCATTACTAGGGAATATAGTGCCAATGTGTAGGATTCAGGATGACAAGTGGCTGGTCTCTAGGGGACCACGGCCCGCCTTGGAAGTGGACATCTCTGTTCTCTTACAGCTTGCTTTTTCACCAGCCGATGTGCAGCCTCAGAATTTCTTTCAGCACAGTGCTCCAGGTTACCATTTGCCATTAGCCAGATGAAAACTCCCATGTCCTAGCCCTAGCCTAGGTTTTGGACCCAGACCTGCCTGAAACCTCCCTCCTTCTCCAGAGGTAGGCATTTCTCTTTGCTTCCAATGCAAGCAGTCTGGCCCAGAAACACACACAAACCCAGCAGCCACCTCTCAGAAGCTAGGCAGCTGTGCCCAATGTTGCTGGTTAGGTGACAGCTTCGAGAAAGTTCTCCCTGCAGGCTGCAGCTGCTGTTGTTGGTAGCAAACAACCTGGTAAGGCCGAAATACATGTATTTTTGGACCCAAGAGACTCCATAATGTGTGGTTGGCAGTGATTCGATTCCTTCCCCTAAATGTGACTTGCTGAGGTCCTTAGAGGCTCCAATTAAAAAAAATTCATCACTGAAGATTGTTTTTAAACATCCTAAAGGTAATGAGACCTGAATTTCAGATCAGTCAACCCTCAGCATTCATGTTTTTTACTCTTTCATCTCTTTGGCTTTGAGGAAAGTTAACTTGAGCAAAGGAAGTGATTTGGCCACTCCCATCTCAGGGGGCCACTAGGGAGCCACCCAGGCCGAAAAGGTTCCCTGTCCTTTCCTTCCTGTTCTGGTTCAGTTCTTCGGCAAGCTCAGCACCATTTGTCTTACCGTTCACATTTCCCTTTCTCTGGCCGAGGCATAGGTGGTGTGTTCGGACACATGGTACCATGTTAGTGATCTCTTAACCTCCTTTTTTCTCCTTCCATTTTCCATGGTGGAGCTAATCATTTTGGGGTGCTTTATTGCCAGGTTTGGTAGCAGGCCTGAAGAGGCCCCCATCTGGAGCCCCAGAGGCTGCAAGATAGTTTTCTTGTGGGTCAGGTAGAGATGCATTCACACCTTCAGAGAAGCTACCAGCAGATTCCCCCTTGCAAGAAGGCCCCTGGTGCTGCAGGAGGCGGTGTGTGGGGTAAATCCCGGGGAGACTGATGTGTATTTCTTTCTGCTCTGAGGACCCATACTCCCAATTCCTCAGCAGGTCTCCCAAGTGGGAGCCTATTCACATAACCCCACCTCGTCTTTCCTATAAAGAGGGCTCTGTGTGGGGAAAGACAAGCAGCACGGCCTGTTATGGACGGAATGTTTGTGCACCGTCCCCATTCTGATCTCCATATGGGAAGCCCTATCACCTTATGTGATGGTATTCTGAGATGTGGCATTAGGAGGTAGTGAAGTTCAACTGGAGCCAAAGAGGGGGGACCCTCAGGGTGGGATTAGTGCCCTTGTAAGGGGTGGCACCAGAGAGCTTGTTTTCTCTCTACCTTGTGAGGACACAACCAGAAAATGCTATCTGTGAGCCAGGAAGAACATCCTCACCAGAGACTGAATTTGCTGGCACCTTGACCTTGGACTTTCTAGACTACGGAACTGTGGGAAATAAGTGTGTGTTGTGTAAGCCACCCAGTCTGTGGTCTGTTTGGGGGGCTGCCCCAACAGATGAAGTTGCTCCCTAAGAAGCTCTGTCTTCTTAGAGATTGTCGAGTAGAACACCATGCACCAGTGCTGGGGCGGGGGGTGGGGTGGTGGACTCTAACTCAGAGAAAATAGCGAAGATCATCACAATGCCAGCCACCAGGCAGAAGTCCAAATGCTTCTGCCCACAATGTCCTGGTATCGTAGTCACCAAGGACAACAACATAGTCACACAGTGGATGGAACAACAGTATTCTCACATAGAGAAGAAACAGCACGATCACCTCCAATAGTGGGCATCTTTATCTGTCCCCAGGACTAGTGGGTCCCCCTGGTAGCCAAAGCAGGGGAATTGTTCTAGATACACCCCTTTCTGTCTCAGTAGAAGGACGCTAAGCCCTCCCCATGGAGTCTGAAATACTGAAAGCCAGGGGCGCCTACCCTTAAACACAGCGAAGGAGAACACGTTGACTCTGAAGCAGGGAACTCTTCCCAAGGGAGGTGGTAAGTGCGGCACAGACTGTGTAGACTCTGTCCCTTGGTCAGGAGGTGTGTTCTAGGCCCAAAAACATTCTTACGTGGGTGCCCTGGGGTTGAAGAACCACATACAGGCACAAGACTGCCTCTCACAACAATCACAGTGTGTGTGGTTACATCAAACGCTCTGATGAGGCTCAGATTGGAGAGAGAACTTAAGCCTAGGGACCTTGAGCCTAGAGGTCCTGAAGTTCCCATCCATAATGATTTGGCCAGTTCATGGGTTGACAAGAGCAAGGTGGACTGAGCACAGCCTGACCTTTTGAATATAAAGGGAAATCGTGGAAAGGAATAGAATGGTCACCCTGTAGTGTAGTGTTAATTATCCCCACACATCTGCTGGACTGAGCTCCCTGAGGGAAGGGAATGTGCCCTATTCCTTGTGCCCATGCCTAGCAGAAGTATAGAGCCCAGACAAAGCTCTTGTAAGTGCCTGCTGAGTGAATGAAATCATTTGCTGGCGATGATAGATTCATACACCTTTAATGCTGGAAAGAAACCAGGCAGTTATTTAGTCTAAATTCATTTTAGAAACAAGGAAAAAAAGAGTCAGAAAAAAGTATCTGGTTGAAGATCAGTAGTAGGCTAGTGATGTGGCCCTAGTATTGAAGATCTGAGAAAGAACAGTGAGGTCCAATAAATTCTTGATTCCTTCTGTATTCTAGGGAAGGAGTGTGTTCTCTGGGTGGGGTCTCGTGGGGATGGGAAGAGGGGGGGACGCCAAAGACATTTCCAGCTTGATGAGTTTGCCCATAGTCCCAGTTTAGTTTTAGTAATTCACTTCAACGACTATTATTACCTATTTGCAGCAACTCACTGGGTCTTTGTTTAGGCTGCTATATAAAATGTAATAATAAAGAAAGAGCCACGGACACTTACAACAGAAATTTATTTCTCACAGTTCTGGAGTCTAGAAGTCCCAAGGACAGGGTGCTAGCATGGTTCTCAAGAAATCAGCTGGAACCCCAAAAGAGCTGCACACAGAGCCACTAGAGCATCAAGGAGGGGGGCCCGCGCCCATGCTGTGCAGGTGTTGAGGGCAGTGGGGCAGGGGAGGGGACTGTGCAAGTTTTTCACAGGATGCAGAGTGGGGAGCCATGCCCTGAAGCATAACTAGGAGGTTGCTGGGAACAGGGAGAAGAGACAGTCAAACCTGGGCAAGTCTTGAGCAAAGACTTAGAGGCTGAGAGGGAGGGTGCTTGTAGGCATGGGGTGTCTGTGGGTCAGCAGGAAGGGGCAGGAGGGGAGAAAGGACCTTCAGAGCCCTACCACGTGGAGGCATTTCGGCTGTGAGCGATCCCCTTTTCTTAGCCCTCTCCCCTCCAGTGCACACTGCTAATGGAATGTTTTTTTATAGACTCCAAGACCCACATTAACACGGTCTACTTTTAATTCCATACAATGGGCGAAAATCTCTTGGTTTTATTGACTGCTTCTTTATCTGACTTCACCTAATTGGAAAATAAACAGATCAACTGATACCTTTACTACAGATGAATAATTCATGTTCTCTTTGTCTTTTGTCAGAAAAGAAAGCCTAGCAGATCTGTCTTTAAATTAGGATATCTGGTAGATGAGAGAAAAATGTGAGCGATTAACTCCAAATTGAGTTCAGTGTGAATCTCTGAGAGCCAGAGTCCTCCTCTGTAATGAAGTTTAGATTGGTTCACAGAACGGTTCACCTGGCTCCGGTGGAGCCCAAATTCAGAACATATGAGGGCTATTGACCTGTTAATTTGAAATGTTTTAATCTGCATAAAAATGGATTGTATTAATTGTTTCACATTAACTGGGGCTGACTAATGTCTGATTGAATTAGGCTGACTTTTCTCTCTTGTAGCCCTTTGCGGTTTCACTTGCCCCAAACACGGGTAACTCTTCTCCCCTCCATGCCAACCATCCAAATTGGGGTGGGCCATGTTGCTCTCAGAGTAAACCAGCCCACCACCCTCACGGACCACACCACCCAGCCACGAAGCGTTCCTCTTTTCTTTTTTTCTTTTTCAAAGATTTTTTAAAAAATCTATTTATTTGACAGAGATCACAAGTAGGCAGAGAGACAGGCTGAGGCAGGAGAGGGGGAAGCAGGCTCCCCGCCAAGCAGAAAGCCCGATGCGGGGCTCGATCCCAGGACCCTGAGATCATGCCCCGAGCGGAAGGCAGAGTCTTAACCCACTGAGCCACCCAGGTGCCCCGCGTTCCTCTTTTCTAATTACCCTGCGCCACGTTTCTCCACCCCATTTCCCTGGCTTACATCATTTTCTTGATATGTCAGATCTCGGTAAGGAACTTTCACTGCTTACCATCAATCTAGGTTTCAAAGAAAGTATTCGAACTGAAAATCTATTTAAAAAAACAAACAAACATAATTCTTCATTGTTTTACCAACATCCTCTTGAGATCTAATGTGAGCGGCGCACCCTGCTGGACATGGAGGGTGTATGATATCCTTGAACCTGCTTCTGCCCTTGGGGAGGTCATGGTCTGGTTCTGGTGATAGTGTTTCAGTGCAGGAAAAGTTAAGTGACAGCTGGAATCAACAGTGTAGGGAAGGCCCCCAGCCAGTTACGCTGGTAAATGAGCGGTGGCATCTGCGGGGACCAAGAAACACTTAAGTTCCCTGAATGTGCCTTGAGTTTTGTTTTTCCTTCCCACGATTCTGAGGCTATGCTTAGTTCTTTGCTGGGTCTCTTATCTTCCCTCTGTATAACTGAGTGAAATCATACATAGCCCGTTCTGGGAAGCCTTCCTCGGCCACCACCACCACCCCTTTGTCGGATTAAGTGCCCTCTTCTGGGCCCTCATAGCTCCTGTCAAACCATCATTGTATTTACCTTACCATTTACTTGTCTCTTTCAATCAGCTGGAATGAAAGGTTCAACTTGCAGCATCAAAGGAGGCAAGGCTGGAGAGGGAATTGAGGGAGAATTCCACGGCGTATCCCAGGCTAGTGCTGCTCAATGGTGTGCTGTGAGCCAGCGGCATCAGCCTTTCCTGGCAGTGGATTAAAAATGCAAAATCTCATGCCCCACCTCAGACCTATGAATTCAGCCTCTGAATTGTAGCAGAGCCCAGTGATTCCTATGCATATTAAAACGTAAAAAGAACTTGGCTGGTCCAGGCTACTGCTTCTAGAACTTGGCTGCACCTTTGGAATCACCTGGGAGCCGGGTGTTCATGAGTGCGGAAACTTGGGTTCCCGCCCACAGCGGTTCTGATTTAATTGGTTGGGGGTGTGGCCATTTAAAGTCTCCCACAGATGATGCCACACACATTTGCAGCCACACGTGTGAACCACCTCGGGCTAGTGTTTCCCCGTTGCTCTCACTGCAGACACCCACGCCGTCTCCTCTTTTCATTTATGCGCCTGTCTTCCTTGCCTCTTGCGTGCAGGGATTCTTTTATATATTCAGAGACTTTAATACAGTATCTCTCACTGAATAGTTGTTTCTTAAAATGAATGGCAACAAACCTGAGTGGAGGCCTTTATTGCCGAATCCGAGGACGGCCTTGGAGCAAACTTACGGAAAAAGACTAGCAATGGGTTGGACAAGGAATTGAGGCATACTGAGGAAGAAAAAAAATTCAGAATGTTCTCATTCTGGCCAAAGTCAAAGTGTGCAGGATAGCTCAAGTTGTTGGTGCCCAGATCCCATGGGAATAGGACGGGGTCGGGGACTCAACATGATCTTTTTTTACAGGAAGAGGTGAAACTTACAAGTTTAATGGTCTTCAAGCCCTGGGTGATGCAAGAGTGATACTTAATGGTCCACTCAGAAAATCACAGTGTGATCTTTCAAATGCGTTAATGGAAGTTGCAGTATTCACCAGTAGTCCCAGGTATCGGGCTGCTGTACCTCTTGGGTACCACAC
This sequence comes from Ailurus styani, assembly GCA_002007465.1. Lineage (NCBI taxonomy): Eukaryota > Metazoa > Chordata > Mammalia > Carnivora > Ailuridae > Ailurus > Ailurus styani. The sequence goes on along the minus strand of LNAC01000263.1, from coordinate 1,787,969 downwards.
TTTGAGGAAGTAGTAAGTGTGGTGGGTAATCTAGAAATCACATCATGGAAGGGGTGCCTGGGAATGAATGCCTGGACAGGAGAGGAGGTAGTGAGGATCCAATTGCTTTTTTCAGAAGAACTGCCTCTTATGTTGAAACAGAGCAGTGCTGTGGTGTGCTGTTCCACGGGACATAGCAAGGGCCAGCGGAAGTCATGGAGGCAGGATTTGGCTCAACCTAGGGCAGACTTGTGCCAGGGAGAAATGTCCAATAATAGAACCGGCTGCCTAGGGAGATGGTGTGAGTGAGCGAGTTCTCTATCTTTGGAAATGTTCTAGCAGAGCCTGGCTGGCCATCTGTCATGGGTATTGTGGAAATCCTCCTGCATTCAGTGGATGAACAAAATTTTGTTGATGATAATAGTAGTAAATGTGACTACTATATCCTGAGTGCCTATGAAGGGCCAGGGACTGTGGGAGGCAAGTTTAGTATCCATTATTATCTTTAATCTTTCTACTCCCTGATGATAGCGATAGTCACCACTTCCATTTTGTAGAAGAAATGGGTTCAGAGCTAGGATTTGAACCCTGTGCTTTCTGCCTTGAAAACACAATCTTTTCAATATACCACCTGCCTTTGATGGTGCTGTCCATGCCTGAGATCTTGTGGTTGCCAGTGTATTTAGACACTGGATTTGAAGTGATCTTTAGGTAGGTGTCTATGTGGAAGAGGTCCTATGGAGAGCTGGACATGAAGATTTGGGAGTTGAGAGAGTGGTTAGGGTGGTAGATGGAGCCTTGAGCATGCTCTACCAAGAGGTGAGACTCAGGGCACCTGCATGGCTCAGTTGGTTGAGCAGCTGCCTTCAGCTCAGGAGTCCTGGGATCAAGCCCCACATCAGGCTCCCTGCTCAGCAGAAAGCCTGCTTCTCCCTCTACCTGCTGTTCCCCCTACTTGTGCACTCTCTCTCTCTCAAATAAATAAATAAAATCTTACCAAAAAAAAAAAGAGAAAAGAAAGAAAGAGGTGAGGCTCAATACCCTTTGGTCAAGATTCCCAAGGTAGTGAGTGTAGAGAGAAGAGATCACTGTGGGTTGAGTCCTTCATGCATGCATGTTGGAAGCCTGATTTTTAATCTTTGTAAAATGTGAATGCTTTTGTAAATTTTCAGATTCCAGATGGAGACTATGCAAGTCCAGTGCTGAAATTGGAGTCAGTATGATTTGGTGGCTCAAGGTATAGCCTCTGCCTGAGTTGATACCTGGACACTGCTTCTCCCTAGCTATGTGTTCTACAAATTACCTTCCTATGCCTCAATTTTATCATCTGTAAAATAGGGATAACACTACCTACCCCATAGGTTTATCATGAAGCTTAAGTAGAATGATCGACATGAAATGCTTAAACAGTGGCTAATGTATGGTAAGCACTTTGTGTTTATATTCAGATTGGTTATTGAATCTTCAAGTAAACCCTAAAGTACCACCAAGGCAATAGTTTATTTAGGATGCTCACTTGTCTAAGAATTGTCTACATTTTTTAAAAATAAAATTCATAACCGATGATACCTTTAGTTAACCAAACATTTTAGCTTAATATTTCAGTCCATTCTCTTGCAGCTTCTAGACTGTAGGAATCTGCTTTCCCATTATGATACATGGTCTACTACAGAACTAAGGCAGCGTAGAGGACAGGTGAAAAGAAGGGCCAAGCTAGTCACACTGCCTGGGTTTAAATTCTTTTTTTTTTTAATCGATTTATTTTATTTTATTTTTTCAGTGATCCAAGATTCATTGTTTATGCACTACACCTGGGTTTAAATTCTGTCTTTGTCCTTTGCTAGCACTGTGACCTGGGGCAATTTGCTCGTGACTCCAAGCCTCAGTTTCATTCTTACAAAGTGGAGATAGTAGCAATACGTACCTCATTAGGGTTTATTGATCAGATGAGATTACATGGATAGAGAGCTTGGAACAGTGCCCCGGGACCTTCCACATGGTAAGCATTCAATAAATGGTGATGATAGCCATATCTTGTAAAGCACAGGAACTTCAAATGCTTTGGGGTTCTTACTGTATGTAGCAGTGTTAATTATATAATTCTGTAGTTTGTTTGCATAATCTGTGGACAAGTTTCTCTGTTGAGCAAGAAACGTATGGTTTGGGAGATGGCCATGGGTGATGGCAGTCTGTGACGCTCCTGAAACTGTAGGCAAGACTTAGACTTATGCCTGTCTTTTTGGAGAAAGTCTAGGCTTTTGTTAATCACTGTGTGACCTTACAAAGTTTAAGAAGTATTAGCAAAGGGATGCCTGGGCCGTGGCTCAGTGGGTTAAGCCTCTGCCTTCAGCTCAGGTCATGACCTCAGGGTCTTGGGATCCAGTTCTGAGCAGGCCTCCCTGCTCAGTGGGGAGTCTGCTTCGGCCCCTTTTCCCTGCTCATGCTCACTCTCTCTCTCTCAAATAAATAAATAAAATCTTAAAAAAAAAATGTTAGTGTAAGAACCCCGAATGGAACCTGAGACTGTTAGTAAGAGAAAATGGAACAGAAAGCATGGCCAAGAGTGGCTTCAGGAATAAAGTCATTTTGTTATCTCCTATAGCAAAGAGTCAGAGGTGGGTGGTCCCAAGATGGGTGCAGTAGTTTAAAGATGTTATTGAGGCTCACATTCTTTCTTTCTGCTCCATGTCATCTTAGATTAATTGCTTCATGGTCCCAGGAGAGCTGCCATAGGAAGAAGTACTGTATCCTCCTGTAAGTTCACTGAAAACAGAAAGAGACCAGGGCAGCCAGAATGGACCACAGAGCATTATTAGTCTCCCATTTTTTATCGGTGGTAAACACAAAAACAACAGTTGCCCAGAAGGAACTCCGGCAAAGCGAGATCCCCTATCCCTAGTTTCTCTTTATTTGCCAGAACTGAATCTTACTGCCCCTTCTAGCCAGAAACGGAGGCCAAGAAACCAAGGATTTGGCTTTTCAGCATCTCTTAAGGGAGGTGGGCAAGGAAGGAGGCGTGGAGGTTAAAAAGTTTTCTAAAGTCAATGCACCAATGAAAACGTGAATGTGTAGGGGCTGCAGAAGGGTCACATGCAAGTATTTGAATTTGCAGGGGAGAGACAGTTACTTGGTAAGGAGTGGACAACATCCAGAGAAGGAGCAGGGAAATTGGGATCTCTTTCAATGCCTTCAGGTTGCCTTATCCTGGAAGCAAGCATCATTCATCAGTGAGTAATACGGAGGAAGTGCCTGGATTCCAAATTTGTGGGTAGAAAAATTGCCGGGGAAGAGTCATCCAGTTGCTCTAGTTTGCAGCTGCTGATTCTGACCCAGATCTGCCCTCCCTCCACCCCCCATCCTCAGCTGCAGATACTAGCTCTGGGGAGCTGGACCATGAGCTCTGCCAGGACAAAGATGCCCATTTCCCTAGCTCTCCCCGCCAGTCTCCAAATAAACTGTTCCTGGAGGTGNGGGGGGGAGGGCGGGGAGCACACTCAGTAGTAACAGGTTCAGTAATTAACAGCTGCCCCAGGGCCTTTCAGCACTTCTAAAAAGACAAGGTGATTCAGTAAGATCTGTCACTCCCCCTGAGAGTTTCCCAGATGGAGGGACAGGTGGGGATCTCCAGTGCTAATGATGTGGGGGTCTTTAACCTGCCCATGTTCCAGGGCATGGGTTGGGGGGCATGGGACAGAAGTGACGGTGGCATGGAGTCTGCTCGGCTGGTGTTGATGGGAGAGCTATTTTTTATACATGCAATTGGCAAATTGGGCGACCCTAAGAGGCAAGCAGAGAACCTGTAGAACTGTGATGGTGCAATCATATCAGATGGGAAGACGCTGTACAAAATCCAAGTCTGGCCCCATCTCCTCAGTGTTTAGTCTAGAGGCTCAAGAACTGGAAAAACATTCATTTTTAAAAAATATATTAATAGGGAAATAAAGGGTTGAAAGTTTAAGAAGGTATTTATCATACTGAGTCGAAATTCCCTAAATTACTATAATAATCATTTTCTCCAATATCGAGCAGAAGAATAGAATAAAATCAGTGAAGAAAGCCTTTCTACATCTGCCCTGGCAGCTAGGGAGCACCTTCCAGAGGTAACTTGAACTGATTCTGGAAGGCTGAGTAGGAACTGGCCAGGCTTATAGAGGCCACCGAGATGTTTTTTTGTTTTTTTGTTTTTTAAATGTAGGGCATTACAGGTGGAAGAAAAGCATCTGAAGGGGTTAAAGTTGAAAAATGCAATGAGCATCTGATATTTTGTTTACCTAGCACTTCTCTGCCCTTCCTTGGGGAAAAAAAAAAATCCCATTTTCTTCTCCTGGAGATGCTTCTTCACCACCTCGCTTGCATGGTTGGATTCAAGCTAGCATTCAGCTCCAGCCTCGCCGGCCCAATTGGCTGGTCTGGGAGCATCGTCCCTGGGATTTTTGAAAGCTTCATCTGGGAGAGAGCTTTCAGTCGGCTCATCACTGGTGATAAACTGAGAGGTAAGGTGAGGAACTCGTTGATGGCTCTGAGCCTGCCATTTCAAAATACTCCTGCCTGTGAGAGACAAGCTCAGTTCAAGTGCACATAAATTAGAGTGGTATTGATTATAAAATTTACATAAACATAGGCTCCCTGGGCCCCTCATTTCTGTGTTTACAGAAGCAGACTGGCTACTTCTGAACGGTGGAAATCAGGATCAACAATGACTTCCTTATTCCACTTTTCCCTGGGGTTGGGAAGAGGAAAGGAGATGAAAAGAGAAAAAAAAAAAGATTGAATAAATAAGAAAATCTGATAGAATGTTAGAACTGAGTGTTTCTCAAATGTCCATGTACCTGCAAATGGGCTGGAAATCTTCCTCTCACGCAGACTTGCATACCAACAAACTCCCGTGTGACATTGAGGCTGCTGGTTCAAAGACCACGCTTTGCGTGACAGAGTGTGCAAAGGGCATGTTTGAGATTTGAGGAAGTGGGGAAAGCTGGCACCATGTGTGGTGGTGTGGGAAGCAGGTAGAAGTGAGCCCTTATTTTCAGTCAGGTGATTAGCATAGGCTCCTCCCTGGAGGTGACCTTTGAGCTGGGCTTGAAAAAAGTCCTTGCATGGACATGATTTAAAAGAAATGCACTCTTCTGTTTCAAACGCATCTGCTCACTATGGCTGGGTACGGAATTACCCCGAGACTTCGCACCTTCAAGCAGCAGACATTCGCTCCCCCCATTTGGGGGGGGCGGACTGAGCTGGGTGCCCTTGCTCGGAATCTCTCACAGGGCTGCCGTCAGGGCGTTGGCCGGAGCTGCTGCCTCCCTCTCTGGGCTCACTTGTGACAGCCCTGGTTTCCAGGCTCACTCCGGTGGCTGTTGGCAGGACCCAGTTCTTCCCAGACTCCCTTAGTTGCTTGCCACAGGGGACCTTCTGCAGGGCAGCTTACAAACATGGCAGCTGGCTTCCGTCAGAGCAGGCAGATGAGAGGGCAAGAGATGGCCAGCAGGAAGGCAGCCAGAGTCCTTCCGTAACCTGATTTATTAAGTGACCTCACTTTTGCCATATTCTGATGATTAGAAATGAGCCGCTGGATCCAGCACACACTCAGGGGGAGGAGATTATCCAGGGCATGGATGCCATGAGGCTGGGATGGTGGGGGGTCCTTTTAGGGATTGCCTACCACAGCATCCATTTGCCTGTGACCCCAGAATCAGACGGCTCGAGCTCTTTCTTATATGGGTGGTGGTTATTGCCAGTTTGTCAAGCAAAGAGGCTCATGGGAATTTCTTGGCTCCCAAGAGAAACCAGCGTTGGCCCAAATGGTTCCGACTAAGCTAGCGTTGGCCTTGGCTGACCTTCAGCTTTTGAGGTGGATCCAGACCCATGTCTTCTTTTCAAGACGTCCGGGCAGAGGCTGGTAGGCCACGTGAGAGCCTGCAGGCAGCTGAGCTCTGACTGACCCCCTGGCCATTTTAATGCTGCCGGTAGAATTGCCCTAGGAGCCTGCCAAGGAGACAGATGCTGCCGCTGGAGAAACACCTTCTGTAGGCTGGCATTTGTCCGGTAATTGCTCTCCAAGAGAAAATAAACTCTTCACGTTAGAGGGTAATGGGGTGGTGCCTGGTAGAACCAGGTGCTGCAAAGAAAATGCAAAAGATATTATTAAACAGTAGAAGACAGTTGGTAGACTTAAAGTTCGTTTCTTTGAAACCATCGACCAACTCAGGAAATGCTTCCTGTTTTCCAGACATAGACCAAAGCACCATGAATTGAAATATGTGCACAGTACTTCACCTGTTCCATCCTGTTCCTTTTGCAGTCCTGTTTTTTGTTTTGTTTTGTTTTGTTTTGTTTTGTTTTGTTTTGCAGTAGTGAGAATCATTACTTCCTTCTAGCTTAGAGGCTCATAATGCAGTAGAAACAACACTGGCTTAGACTGGCAGTAGGTTCCACCATTTTCCAGTAGGGCATTCCATCTTTTGTCTACAGTTGTCTCATCTTTACATTGGGATATCAACAATTCTCTCATAAAGTGCTTTTAAACTTTTTTTTTTAAGATTTTATTTATTTATATGATAGAGAGATTACAAGTAGGCAGAGAGGGCAGCAGAGAGAGAGGAGGAAGCAGGCTCCCTGCCAAGCAGAGAGCCCGATGTGGGGCTCCATCCCAGGACCCCGAGATCATGACCCAAAAAGTGGTTTTAAAGATTGAGTTAAAGCAACATCAGGAAGATTTCCTTGCCATTTGGTAAATATTTAATAAAGGATATCTTTATAGGTGCTCTACTTAAAAGACCAGCATTGGCTAGAGCTTTAAATATTCAGTCCTCCAACGTAGATGGGGAAACCAAAGATGATAGTGAAGTGTCCCACTCATCCCTCCAGTCATTGCCCTGATATCCACCCGTCCACCCATCCCGCCAATAGTCACTGAGGTGTACTCTCTGACTATGCTATTCTCATCACAGTGGCCATAAGATGAAGAGTCAGAAAAACTACCTGCCCTCAGGGGCTTAGCTAGACAGTGATCACACATGTTATTGATGTATTTCAGATGAAATAACTACTGTAAAATAAAGAGAGGTTGAAATGAGAGAGACTGGTAGGAGGGCCGTGGAGAGGCTGCTGTAGGGTGGATGATCTGGAAAGGGCACTTGAAAGAAGTGGCATTTGAGGGGAGACCTAAGACAAGAAGGGACCAAGAAAAGGAACAACGCACAAAGACGCAGAGGTGGAAAAGAACAGAAAGATGGCCAGGGTGGGCATTTCCCAGATCAGATGGGATATTTATAGTTATGCCAGGGGGTAAAAATTGGCTTAAACAAATTTGGGATTTCTGGTCATCAAGGCAAAGGAGGTTTCTTTATCAAAGGATCTTGCCGAGATTTTAATACACTAATATTCACTTCGATTTTTTCAAGTAATCGAGGACCACTGTATTATGAAGTACTTTCAGAACTATTTAGCCATGGATTTGTTCCAGTCTGCCTCCCACCTGTCTTTGCTTTCACCTTGTCCATCCCTTATTAGTAAAGAACATTCTTAAGGAATAGAGAGTTCTGCGGGGAAACCTTGGGAAATGGCTCAGTGATCTGTGAGCCTCCCATCATCCTCACATTGGTCCGTGATGGAGGAAAAGAGCACTGGGGCTCACAGGGTGAAGGAGCGGTCATGTCTGCAGGTGACACTCCAGGTTAGGTGGACTTTCCAGATCTCCATGGCCCCAGCTGCAGGTTCTGCCCATAGAACCTGGAACTTGATTTTTTTTTTTTTAAGAACTCTGATATTTTTATATTTTCAAAAAACTAGTAGCAAATAAGGACAGTTTTGGTAGTTTCTCTTGGGTGGGAAGATATTTCCTTTTAAGCTCATTGTCATTATTCAGTATGTGCATCTGTTAAATGATGGCTCTGTTCTCACAGCTCTTGGGAGGTTTTGAGGGGTTGATAAATGAGTAAATCACAGAGGGAGCAAACTCATGCCTCTTCTGAAAGGCTCATAATCCTGTTTTCGCGGAAGAACGGTGAGAGTTACATTTTCTGAGTAGTAGCAGTGGTATAATATCAAGAGCCCCTGCGTGCCTACTGGACACCAGGCGTGGTGCCCAGTGCAGCGCAGGTTAAGCCACGAATGCCCAGAACGTGGTGGGAGGAAGGCGCCATCAGCTCCATCGTTTGGTTGAGGAACCGTGACCACCAGGGCCGTTAGCACAGCACAGTGCCTCAGGCCTCGCAGAACTTCTAGAAACTCACAAAAATATTTTAATTTATTTTCAAATCAGAAAAAAAGAAGGGCTTGTAGTCATTGAACAGAATTAACATTTCTTTTTTACGGAGGAAGGGGCCGTGGAGGAAGAAGTGCTTAGGGCATCCGGAGGTCACAATGTGAGGACCTTGAGAGGGCTCGGGGAAGTTGGAGCTTTTGGTCAGAGCCCCTGCGGAGATGGGCACAGACCAGGCCCGAACCCCTGTGCTTTCTCGCCCACGCCCTGAAGGCTGGTCCTGAGCTGGCTTTACCCCACCCCCTCTAACATTTCATCTAAGCATTCTTTCCCCAGAAACAAGAGGTGCCTGAAAAATGGGGCCCTGCCTCCTTAATTTTCACAGCCAGTGTGCTCCTTGAAAATGAGACAGAAAGGCACAGAACCTTCTTTTCAGGGGGCCTTCCCCCAGGATGGCTGAACAGACACCCAGTCCCATGCAGGGTCCTGAGGAGAGTGAGTGCCCTTGTGAGTCAGACCGTGCTGGCCCTGACTTGTTCAAGTGGATGGTTCAGTCCTGCGGAAGGGCCCCTGTTCAGTTAGACCGAGTGTGGACCAGGCTTCCTGGACGCCTCGGATAATGCGCGAGTGGAGAAGCAGGTAGAAAGGAGCGGTGAGGAAGTTCAGGTGCAGGACTCTGCCCACCAGCTGCTTCTGCCAGTTCGCACATGCGGTGAGTTTGGCCTTCGTTTCCCTGAGCGAGAGTCCAGTACAAACAGGGGCCCTTTTGCATGCAAGGCACAGGGCACCTTCCTCCACTCGCCCGTGTGAAATGGAGTTTTAATAAAGCCTTTGGATGTGATTCTGGGTATCACAACAACTCAGTTGGATCCTGAATGCATTCATCTGTGCCCTGCTGTCTTTGGCAGAGTTCCTCATCAGGAAGAGGTATCTGAATTATTACAGAAGGTAATTGCTTAGGTAATATTATAATATCTCAGTTTCCCCCCTGGTAAAATGAGAGTTGTAGATCATTTCTAAACTCTCTCCTAGCTTTAGATTTTAGCCTCTGAGCAACTACCAAGTGGAAGGACTCCAAGTTAGCGGCTGGGGTTTTTTTGTGGGGATCAATTGAAGTCATGGATGGAAAAATACTGTGTAAATCTCATTTACCTTTATTTTATTTTATTTTATTTTTTAAATAAAGATTTTATCTATTTCAGAGAGAGCGTGAGAGAAAGAGAGCACGAATGGGAGAAGGGGTAGAAGGAGCCTGAGAAGCAGGCACCCCACTGAGCAGGGAGCCCAATGTGGGACTCGATCCCAGCACCCTGGGATCATGACCTGAGATGAACGCAGACGCTTAATGACTGAGCCAACCAGGCGCCCCTCATTAACCTTTATTTTAATGGAGAATAAAAGCTCACAGTTGGTGAGGAACTAGTGTGAACCAGGGACTTCACATACTTTTTTTTTCTGTAATAATAATAATACGAGATAAATGTTAGTATTCACATTTCAGAGATGAGACATTTAGGCTCAGAGAGGTGAAGGGACAGTAGAGCCCAGAATTCAGCTTGTGAGTTGACCTCACTCACCTCATTGGTCTCTGTGATTTTTGTCATCCTCCTCCTCCTCCTCACGCTGTTGCTGGCATTGTTTTGCGGTCAACTGAGAACGTTGGGAAGATGCGTAAGCGCAGACAACATGCTATCACGGTCAGGATCCAGTAATCGGCTTGAGCTGAGGTGTCTGCTGGTGATCTTCGCCTTGATATGGATTCTATCGGAGAGAAACCCTGTGAGGCAGTCCAGGAAGAAAAGCATGCAGAAAATGTTAGCTTCTGATGAGTTAATCTGAGTCTTGATTTATTGGGAGCAAGGTCCAGTGCCATAAACATGTTCTGATCGGCATAACTGATCTCCTTTCCTCTCCTTCAGGGGGGCTGGAGGCAGGAGGCCTTCCCTTTGAGGAAGGGTCACTCTAAGATAGTTACAGAGAGTTTGAGCTCTTTCTGTTTCTGTCTCTCTCTCTCTCTTTTTTTTCTTAAAGCTTGATTCTCTAAGTCTGGGAGATTTGATGACCTAGATGGCTGCCTCAGTTTCCCAGCAGGACCATGCTTCTGGAACCCAGACTCACGAAGAGAAGCCAGACACCTGTAATCGTGGCACCCTTGGGTCGGGGAGCATGCCCTTGTGGACTGCCCAGCTCTCACAGTGGGAGAGAGCACTTTGTTCCACTGTCCTGTGAAACTCACCATGTCATCAGGACAGCCACAGCCATCCCAAGGCCATGTAGCTCTCTCTTCCCATACTGCTTTTCACTTCTAGCCGTCAATGTCCTGGGACCCTAGCATAAACAACTCAGTGCTGTGGCCTTTGGAATCGCCAAGACCTGTATTCAAATCCTGCTTGTAACACTACCTATGTTTTCTTGAGCAAGACTTACCTCTCTGCATTGGTTTTTGTCTGTAACATGGAGCTAAAAATATTAAAGCCATGTGGTTGTTCAGTGGAGGAAGAGCGATGACACATGAGAGTCTAGCATTTTGAAATCCTCTCAAGGGATGATTAGGGAGTAGGATTAGTGGGACAGATGAGATGAGATTATTATTGTTCTTGTTTTGTAAATGTGGAAGTGGAACCTCACAGAAGTTTTATTTTTCCAAGGGTTGCATGGCTAGTGACCCAGGAAGCCAGTTCTGAAAAACCAAGCCTTCTGCACAGAATTACTGCTAGATTGTCATCTCCTTGAGAGCAAAGACCCTCCATGGGTTTTCTTAGCTTGAGAGCTCAAATCTCTTTAGCATTGTGTAGTCTTTCATTGTATGTATCACTTGTCATTTACCCTTTCATCTACTAGAGGACATCTTGGTTGCTTCCAAGTTTGGACAATTATAAATAAAGTGACTACACATGTAAAAAAAAAAAAAAGAAAAAAAAAGAGCAAAGACCCTGTGGTTCTGTTTCCAGGGTCTGGCTCTGGCCTCCGGCTCTTCCCCTACACCCTTAACTTCTCTTTCCCCTTCCCTCTGTTCCATGCTAGCCACCTTACTGCTCTTTTTTTTTTTTTTAAAGATTTTATTTATTTATTTGACACAGAGAGAGAGATTACAAGTAGGCAGAGAGACAGGCAGAGAGAGGAGAGAGGAGGAAGCAGGCTCCCTGCTGAGCAGAGAGCCCGATGCGGGCCTCGATCCCAGGACCCTGAGATCATGACCTGAGCCGAAAGCAGAGGCTTTAACCCACTGAGCCACCCAGGCGCCCTACCTTACTGCTCTTCAGAAGCCTCAGGGATTTGGGACTTGCTGCTCCTGCCTGAAATGTTCTTTCCCCAGATAACTATCTGCATGGCAAGCCCTTTACCTTCGTGAGTTATGCCATGTAATCTCCATGAAGGCGTTCCTTTGACTACTCGTTTAAAAAACGCACCCCTTTCCAGCACTTCTTGTTCCCCTCTCCTTCCTTATTTTTCTTCGCAGCGTTTCCCAACATCTGACATACTATACACTTACTCCTTTTTTTGTCTGCCTTGCTCCACTAGGACAAAATCTGGTACCCCAGAACTGAACAATGCATGGCAGACAGCCAGTAGTCAGTAAATGAAAGGACGTGTTGATGGAATGAGTAAAATGCATTTGGAGTAGAGGGGGCCTGTGTCTGAGTGCCCTTTGCCCCGATGGTGTTGGTGGCAGAACACTTAACTGCTTCTCCCCATGTGACTGCCCTTGCCAAGCCCCTTCTTGGGCAGTCGCCGAAACTCCGTAATTGTGATCCCAGCTGTGTACTTTGTCCTTCCTTCTTTGTGGGGTGGCTCTGAGCTCCTACAACGGCCAGGACAGCTATCTCCAGGAGCTGTGCTTTGTAACATGACCACAAGGGTAATGTAACATTTAATTTAACTTTTTTTCACCTCTGAGTAGAGCTCTTTATTAGAAATTAATTTGCTCAGGTTGTTAGGTTTTGTTTGCTTTTAGCATGCTGAGGTTATTTCCCCTGAGTCGGTGATGGTTCTCTGAGCTCTTTCTCACCTATGCCTCAAGTTCTAGGAAAATGCATTCTAGGTTGTCACTCTGTGTAGCTGAGTTTTGGCAAATTATGTTTTGAACAGAGGGCTCCTTTACAGTGTGTGCGAAATTCTTATCATCCTTTAAAAGTTCTCTGTATGCTTCTTGAAATGTTTCAAAAATAACTTGTTCTTGGAGTAGGAATCCTATAAAAGTAACGATGTTAGAAATGGTCTAGGAATGTGAGCTATGGAAGTGCTTTCTGTGATGTTATGAATGGTGTACCTGTTGGATCATTGTGTCAGAAATGGACGAGGGATCTGGTCACCTGGTTAATGTGATTTGCTACCTGGGTGATTTCGGGCAGACCATCCCATCTCTCTTAAGACCTGTTTCTTCACTGCAAAATGAAGACTCCAGGCCGTTGGTTGAGGTGGTACGCAAGATCCTGTCCACCTTTAAAACTCTAGGCTGGACACCTGAGACCTTGAACTTAACTTGGATACGGCCACTTAAACCACCGGAACTCTGGTCATGCACCTGCTTTCTCTGGGGCCCCAGTTTCTCATCTTTAAAATAACAATCAAGGTTCCTATTTTGTGTCTTTCCAAGGCTATTAAGAGAATTTTATTGGGACACACAGATGTGAAAGTACTTTTTAAGCTGTAAAATCCTGTTAGAAGCAACTAACTTTATTATTTCTTGGCAGTGTGCCAACAAAATGGCGGGATGAAAGTGAAAAGATGAAAAGTCATTGTACATCATATTGACAGTTTTTAAATTGTGCTTTTAAAGTATTGGTTTTACGTTTCATCTTTGAGTTTTTGTTTTTGTTTTTTTTTTTAATCCCCACTTTACGTCTTAAGTTCTTGACTTGAGCTTGGGGAAGGGATTCGTAGCTTTCATGAAAATTTTCAAAGGAGTATTTGATATCCCCATTTTTTAAAACTCTGTGCTTTTTTGTGGGTGCTTCCTCCTGGAATTCCTGGAGGAAGAGATCTTTTCATGGTTCCTCTGATCATATATCCCTTCCTCCTTGGATGGATATTAGCAGATAGTACCTATAGAATCATAGCTGTTCAGTGAATGACTATTTGAAGAACTAGCTGGTTGCCTTCTGGAAACCGCCAGTTAATGGGGACCTAATCAAGACTGGCTCACTTTTTATACCCAATCAAAAATTGGGAGTAATTCATTTATCAGTTTGGCTCTTGGAAGACAGTGAGTATTAATTCTGTTATCTTGATCTTGATCTTTGTATCCTTCAAGAATACTCCTAATTTAGACTGTAAATTTGAATAACCAAAGTCTGGAGTTCATCATTTCTGGGGAAAGACATTGTGATTGGGGTCAGTGGCCCCACGGTCGGTCCTTGCCCCTGGTGCCGAAGCAAAGATACAGAGATTCAGCCAATGGGGGATGGAGGAGAGGCCTAGAGTAAGCATATAGAGTAAGAAGGGAGGTCTTGCCATCTGGGACCCCCAGGGGTGGGTTGGGACCTGCTAACATACTACCAACAGAGCCTGCCTTCTCACTATCACCCCACCCTGGCCCCTACTCCCTTCACAAAGATACCATTTTAACACTAGAGCTGGTAATCTATAAGGAAGCATAATACAGAATCAGGAGTCAGGCATTTGTAAGATACAAAAAAAGATCTTAGAATCCAGAAGACATGGTTTCCATTCTCTTTTCCTCCCTTTCTAGCTGGGCAAACCTATGGCCCATTTCCTCTCCTTGTCCAACTATGGTAAAATAGGGATCACAAGGCCTGCCTTACTGGGTTGTTAGGAAGATGAAATGAGTGTGCCCAAAGGAAGGTACTTATGGAGCTGTGAGGGTCGTTGGGAAGGAGATGTCAGACGAATGCATGGACAACGGGGAGACCCGAGGGTACCCTCCTAAGCAAAGCTGGAGATCCTTTTTTCTTAAGACTATTTATTTATTTGGCAGAGAGAGGGAGAGCAAGCACAAGCGGCTGGGGGGGTGGGTAGTAGAGGGAGAGGGAGGCTCCCCACCAAGCAGGGAGTCCGATGCAGGGCTCAATCCCAGGACCCTGGGACCATGACCTGAGCCAAAGGCAGACGCTTAACCGACCGAGCCACCCAGGCATCCCTGGAGATCTTTCTTTTGACTGCTGCTGGGTTCTGCTAAGGAAGGAGTCTTGTCTTCCCATCAAATGAAGATGGGAAGTGAGTGTGGAGTGGAGGCAGCCAATTGTTTGGACCTCAGGCCTCCACCTCCACACGGAGCTCACACCAGCTTACCTTTGCTACCTCGAAGACAAGGCAAAAGGAATTAATGATGAAATGTCAGGAAGGCACTTGGGGGCTTTTAGAAATACTCACCAGGTCATGTTGCATACACATAGTTTTGGAGGTACAGAGCTGCCACAGTTGCATTAGTAAGTATTTTGTTGTGTTCATTATAACCAGAGTGCATTTAAAAAAATCTTGTTGGGTATGCTTAAGGAAATGAGCATAATATTTCTTGTAAAACTTTGTATAAGAGAAGGCTACCCAGCATCCTCGTACTTGGCAGGCAGAAATTAATCTAAACTGTTTTCCAAATTTACCAAGTGCTGCCTGAATAGACAAGGAGCCTGGGGGTGTTTCTTGTGGGAGTGATGAGTTGTGAATCCCAATATGAGATGTGTGTTAAAAAAAAATATGGGTCTGTTTAAAGAGGGAAGAGAAGCTTGTGAATATATGGTAAAACAGGTTATTTTTAAACTGAGGAAAAATAGGATTTGGGGGATTTCAAAGATTCTGTGATTTTATTTATTTCGTGATTTATTTTTGTGGGACTTTTTTGTGTCTCATCTGTATAGCCAGGACAAGAGGATATGTGAGAGAAATAGAAGACCATCTGTGCCCCCCCGAGCCTTCCTGCTCACGAAGGGGCAAGATACAGTTAGGTAACAGAGAGATGACTTATGCAAGGCAGGATGGTTTGATGGAAACGTTGTGTTGTTCAGAGTCAGGTGCACTTGGGTTCCAGATCCAGATCTACCCTAGACATGGGGCCTGGGTCTTGCCGTTTCCTCAGTTCTGGGCCTCAGGTTCCAAGGCTACTAAATGGGGATAGTGCTCCTTACCTTCCCAGATTGTAAAGATGAATGAGATGGGGCATGTACAATGCTGAGCACTGACCACGGCACACCGTCGGTTCTGTTTTCCTTTCCCCTTTCTCCCTTCCATGTCCTGCTGCCCCAGGGAAGTTCCTGAGGAGTTTTGAAGAAGGACTGTGGCAGCATTGTTCATGGGGGAGCATCTTCCCTGGGACCTTGAGCTGGCTCTCTTCTGCTTGCCCTTGTAGGTGTCCTCCCTGCTCTTCTCTCCCCCCCCCCCCGGAAGGCTCACTGCATGGACTGCATCCACAGGTGCCTGGCCCCCTGACCTCTTCTCCCAGTAGCCAGCACTCAGTCCCAGCGGGAGGCCGGGAGGTGGGAAGGAGGGGAGTGAAGTCTTTATGGCTTGATCCACTTTTTGGCATTTTTCTGGCACAGTTGACTGAGGCCTGCTATATCCTAGGCTGAAGGTCACCACTTCTTTCAAGGCAACTTTCTTTACCTTTCCTTCTGGTTCCGGTCACCTCTCCCTTCTTTCACCCCTTCAGGCCCAGGGGAAGGGAACAGCTCTGCTATCCTGTCCCTGGGTTACTGCAGTGTCCTGTGGGGTTTCCCTGGAATGCAACTTACCCCTACGTAAATGACCTCTTTACTGACTCTTCTGGAATAGTCCTCAGTTTTGAGTTTGGCATTGACTGACTGCTGTGGCTTCAGAGTGCGGGCTGCATTGGAGGAGGCGAGGAGATGTGGCATTGGGTGACCACCGTGTGCTCTGGGGTCTGACCCACCTAGTGTGGCTGTAGCCCTTGGTCTGAGTGAGGAGGAGCACCCGAGCTGGGAGCTAGGGAGACATGGCAGCCCGGAGCCCAAAGGTCAGGTTATGTCAGCATACCAGATTTCATATCCTAGCAGGAAGAGTTCTAGGTCATTGTCTCCTGATTCATTTTGACAGGCGGGTATTGCAAAACTAATAGGCATAGAGTATAGGAAATATCAGAAAATTTCCCCTTTTCCTTCCAAAGAATTAAATGCAAATAAAATCATGGGACGGGAAAGCAAACAATATGTAATGAATAACTCCTGTAGTAACAGGCAATTTGCGTACATTATCTTACTTATTCTGCTCAGCAACCATTAGGGGTAAGGTTTCCCAGCTCTACAGAGATAGAATTTGAGGCTCTAAGACCTCAAGGGATTTGCCAAAGGTCACACATCTGGGACTTCACGGAGCTGTGATTTGAAAACCCAAGGCAAGTCTGTGAGACTGTGATGTTCGTGTATTTTTTTTTTTCTTTGTCACCTACACAATATGAGTCACGATGTCTTTGATGGTTGAGATGAGAGATATAGATAAGTATTCCTCAGGCTCTCCGTTATAGGCCTTCTTAGTAAGGAGGTGGGCAGCACTGTAAGGCCATGCACGGCCAGGAGGGAGGGAGGAATTGAGCTCACAACGGGACCCATCCTGGCTCTCTCTCAGGACTGGGTTCTCTTCTTTCCATTGCACAGGGCGTCATTCTCACCCTGCCCTCAGGCACCCTCAGTGACCGCTTCTGCTGAAGGTGATCTGTTTCTCTCTCTCAATTATGAATGTATTTCTCTGCTTGGTGGCTTCTGTTCATCCTTACTTGGGCTTGCTCATCCCTGGTGCTCGGGTGTTCCCTTGCTGCCTCCTGGCTTCTCCCTGTGCATCTTTTCACTCCGGGTCCCATTACCACTGGACAAAATCTGTATTAATGAGATCAGATTCGTGAGAGGGAGAATATTGGTGTTAGCGCCTGTGTCTGCTTTGGATCTAACTCTTCGTGCCAGGCCGATGTGGCTGCTCGGTCAGCCAGTGGATTGTCTATCCTTGGCTGAGGAATCAACTCCTGGTGCAGTCACCTGGGATTTGGATTAGGGAGTGGGCATCTGTGGGAGCCATTCTGTCTACCGCAGCCCATCCTCTGGCCCCCACAGGTTCGCATCCAGCCCAAATGCAAGCTACGGGCAAGGTGTCTCCAGGGTCTCATCAGTTCGAAATCTCAAATCTCGTCGAGATCTCATCCGTTCAAAAGCCCAAATTCTTAGGATCTAAATCACCTAAATCATATTCTGATGATTAATTAGGTCACGGGCATCTTGGGGCAGGGGGCATTTTCCCACCTACCAGCCACACTTACCATCACGCGATAAGCATTTTATGTGGTTTATGTTGTATGAACCCTCCCTGTATCAGATATATATTCTCAGAGTCCTCTCATTTTATAGTGAATGCATTCAAACTTGGGGGTTCAGGACTGGGCCCAAACCTAGGGACTAGGGAGTGGGGTCATGCTTGGCCCTGAAGATGCTTGTGCTTCCCAGATGTCACTGCCCATCCAAACCCCCTGGGGAGCTTTGGAATATCCCAGCAGACAGGTGGCACCTCACAGCCGTTGAATAAGATTCCCGGGGTGGCAGGCGAGTGTCCTAGTCTTCCCAGCTCCTCAGGTGATGCCACTTTGTAGGGCATCTACTCTGTAGGACAAAGTTGGGGAGTCTCTGCTCTGTCCTGCCTCTGTCCTCCACAGAGGCTGCTGTCCCAAGGGGAAGGGTGCACGCCCTCAGGGAAGCCCTCCCCAGGGAGGGGAGTCTGAGCCGCCATTCCGAGGAGGGTAGAGGGTTTAACAGTGAGGAGGAAATTGCATGGAGAGGAAACAGCTTTCCATGTTGGTGATTTGCTCAACATTTGCCAAGTGTGATTGAATTTTTATGTGTCTGTGAGAAGGTTCAAATAAATACATTCACAAATCCGGAAACAAACAAAAAAGAGCTCCTTTGTCAGCGCATCCATCCCTATTTATGGCTTCAGGAAAACAGAGCCCCACGGTTAGCACTGTTGTATGTGCTTTTTGTGAGGGAGATAATTGTGGAAATTGGGTTGCTTCCAGTCAAGTGCAGATCCTTTTGTGGAGAAAATCTGAGCCATCCGTGTATCCCATTTTACGGTAATTGAGATTGAACTAGCAAATCATTAGGAAGCAAAGGGAGATGATGGGCCCTTTTTTTTCCCCCTCAAAAGGAAGGTGGTAAAAATGAGGTGTTTGAGAGAGAGAGAAGAATTAAAATAAGACGTGAGGGAGAAGAGAAAGCACGCCACCCCTCTCTTGGCTCTCGGGGTGGGGAGAAGGTGGCACCTGTTGGTGGCCAGTGTGGGGGGGCCTGCCACGGGAGGAGCCCACTGAAGGCGCCTGTGAGCCGGACAGCCGCTGGCATGTGGAAGCTTCTGGGACCACCCAGCAGACTGGGCAGCTCGGGGACACGGTGCACACCCGCCGGGCTGGCCGTTTACAGACG
Source organism: Ailurus styani (assembly GCA_002007465.1). NCBI lineage: Eukaryota > Metazoa > Chordata > Mammalia > Carnivora > Ailuridae > Ailurus > Ailurus styani. The sequence goes on along the minus strand of LNAC01000263.1, from coordinate 1,769,417 downwards.
CGGGTCCGTGTGCCCCTCTCTCCCGTTGTCAGCTCTGAAGATAATGAAATGCAGCTTGTGGAAAGGAGAGTAAATACCGGCAGTGTATAGTTCAGGTACGTCAGCACGCGAAGCTGCCGGATGCGGCGTTTGTTTATTTAAAATCCCCTTCCCCGGGAGGGCCTCATTAAATACTTGTCTCGTCTTCTCGAAAGACCCCAGGGAGGGCCGGCGTTCTGCGTTCCTCAGACACGCGGTGGAGGGGCCGGGGATGGCAGAGCAGCGCTTTCGGTGGTTTGCCACGAGTAAACACACAGTGTGGCCCGCCTGCCCATTTGGCTAATGGGGTTCTAAAGGGGGGAATTGCGTCCTGGCTAAAAGGTCCCCCGAGGAAGATGCCCCGTTGGGAGGAGTGTTGGGAAGAGGTGTGAGGGCCAGCAGAGGCCAGTGTCTGGCCTTGAGCGGGTGTGGCAGCCGCCAGGCCTTGACCTGTGTCTCTGTACTGCCAGCATGGAGCACAAGGGCCGCTCTGCACACAGTAGGTGCGTAGGAAATGTGCGCTGAATTGATGGGATTTCTAGAAACTGTGATTTAATGGCTGTGTGCTGAAGGAATTGGGGATATTTGCTGCTGCTTTTTTTTTTTCCCCCTGAAGATTCATTTATCTAGAACATACTTGGAAAGGAAACTTGAAGAGCATAAGCTTTTAAACTTACCAGGTCCATTGATACAGGCTCCCTTCCCTCCCCATTGATACAGGCTTGCCTCCCTGCCCCCAGAATTGTTGGCCTCTAGTCCCACCGTGATTCCTGGGCTAGCATCATCTTGAAAGGACCTGAACAGTATCAGTAGCTCCCACTAAACCGCTGTTCTGGTCACCTGTCGCCTGCCCGGTCATTGCCCCCCATCAATGCATAATTTTCGAAGCCTGCACCCTGTATCAGGGTATGGATTCTTAAATTTACATACATGGGCTGTTAATCTGCAACTTTAAGTAATAAACTATTCCCCCCCCTTTTTTAGATCAAAATAGTTTTAAATAGTTATTGTAGAGTTTGAATTATTCACTCTAGTGGACTTTGTTAAGTATTCCCTGGGCTGCATGTTCTCTGGTTTGAGGACTCTAGGGCTCACTGGATCCCCATTTTACAGATGAAGAAATTGGGACTGAGAATGGTTAAGTAGCTCACATGCCTAATGATATATAGACAATGGGTGGTAGAGTCTCGCGTGATTCCATCCCAGCCTCTGGGACAAGTTACTGCTCAAGGTTCTTCCCCCTACTGATACATTTTTGTGGAATCAGGTGAGAATTTTAGAGGTTGGGTGGGCGTGGGGCCCCAAGTAATGAAAACACTAATGGGATTATTTTAGGTTTATACAATTGTTTTTTCTGGTACTCTTAAGAGTTTATGTAATGAGTTTTCATGGTGCAATAAATACTTAATGAAACTATGTGATCCATCAGTTAAATGAAATGTTCCTAAGTATACATTGTTGCTGTCACATAAATTCCATTAATATTGCTGAAACCTGGTTCTGACTTTTGTCAGCTTTGAGTTTGATTAAAGAAACACATTTTGGTTTTATTTTTTTATTTTTATTTTTATTTTTTATTTTTTCAGTGTTCCAAGATTCATTGTTTATGCACCACACCCAGTGCTCCATGCAGTATGTGCCCTCCTTAATACCCACCACCAGGCTCACCCATCCCGCATCCCCCTCCCTTCTATAACCCTCAGAAGAGACACATTTTTTTCCTCCTGTCATCCCCTTGCTGAAGGTTGGCCAATACCTGAATAATAACAGTGCTCACCCTCTGGAACATTGAATTTTATGTTCCCCAAAGTGCTTTCACATAACTTTCATGTGTTCCATTTACTTCATTCCATGAGTCATATCCAGCATTGTCCCATTTTATAGATGAGTAAACTGATAAAACATTTATATATATTTTTTAATTCTAGAAAATTCTTAGAAAAGCCAAACCACCAGATAGCTGTAGAGTAAGATCCCACTTTTTTATTTTTCACTTCAGTTAAAAAACAGAAAGCATGCTTTATTCATAGAGAATTTAAAATGACTTAGGTCACATTGTTTTGATCCTATTTAAAAGCAATACTACTAAATTATGCTTTAGTATTATGCTTATAGAATAAATTAAGGGCCACTGAAAATTCCCTATTTAGTTTTTTTATAGAGACAGTGTTGATGTCCATGACATCACACAGTTTTGCTTTTATGAAAGCTCCTTTTCAAAAATTCTCCATTTCTCTTTCAAAGGGAAAAGAAAAGGCTTTATTTGAGCATGAACCTTGTGAAACGCAGAACTGTTCACATTTCCTTCTTTGCTATGGCCTCTAGGAATCTCAGATACAGCTTTATAGCCTCTCTTCTGCAACTTTACAGATTTTTCTGGGGCTTTATCCTAGTTTCTACCCTCACCTTTATTTCCAATTATTTGTTTCCCTTTACTCCACTTTTCCTCATTTATTTATTTTATTCTGTCACAGAGAATGGCTTTCTAGAACGCTTTCTGCAAGCTGAAATTATTTTTGTATTTTATTTTTTCATAATGGGAAGTAAACATAACCCAACAGGCCACAGAAGGAAGATGAGGTCACAGGCCAAGAGAGGTCTCTGACCTCTGATATTGTTCCCCTTAACACACACCTCATGGCAAGATAGCCTTGAGTGGATCTATGGTGGGGTGGTTAATCTATGAACTTTGTGGCATTCAGAGTTTTAAAGCTAGTGTATTATTTTTGCTGAAGGCTTTGGTCAAAACAAAGGGTGGCTCTTTCATCAGGAGTGAGGGCTGTAGTCTCCCTGACTAGCTAGCTGCTAGAGCTCCTGTAACATTTGTTCTCACACCTCTATCAGGTTTTAATAAATGTTGCCTTTAGTTCCAGCAAAACCTCACCCTTCCCTATTGTCCCTGAAGAGAACCCATGTAGAGAATGAGAAAATTTTAGGCATTTTCCAAATGGGCTAGATCAGATCAGGTAGCCCTTGACACATTTGTTTTTTTGTTTTTTTTAAACGGAAAAGGTCTGACAGGCTACATATGTAGCCCCACAGATGGAGAGGGAGAGGATGCTGGGAAGGCTGGCATTGGCCAAGTAGTGAAGGGAGCTTGCGGTGACCTATCAGGCAGGTAGATGTAAAGTCTTGGTGGCCAAATTCCTGGCACGGAGGCTGAGTATGAAGAGGGTGTCCAGAGCTCGGGAAGAAAAAGACCTGCTCAAAACAACCTTGGTCCTGAGGCTTCTGCCAAGTCAGGCAGTCTGGGCAGATCCGAGGTGAAGTTGGAATCCGTAATAAGAACTGACAGCCATAAACTAATTTTAACCTCAGCTAGCCTTGGGAATTAGAAAGCTGCCATCTAGGGAGCTGGAATGGGTCTGAACTTAAAAGTGAGGCCAGAACTGGCTTTGCGACGTACCTTTGTGTGCCAGGGTCTGAGCTGGGATTTTTAAAAACATTTTTTTAAAAAAATTTAGAAATAACCTCAAAATTACAGGAAAAGGTTTAAAAATTATACCTTTAAGAACTATAAAAACTACCATCCCCTTTACTTAGATTCACTTATTGCTAACGTTTTATCCCATTGACTTTATTATTTGTATATTCTCGATGGATATGGATATATACACACATATGCATGCATGTGTATATATATATATGTACACACAAGTATATGATATATACAGGTGTGTGTAAGGTGCACATATCTTAGTCCTTCATTCCTAAGAATCAGAATATTCTCTTCCATAGCCATAGGAACATTACCAAATTGACTAAATAATATTTATATACTATTTTTACCTAATATGTCGTTTATATTCAAATTTGTCCATTGGTCCAGTAATTCCTTTTGTAGTATTTCTTTTCTCCCTAGTACAGGGTCTTCTACAGTTGTTGCATTTAGTTATTATATCTATTTATTTTCTTTACAAATATTTCCCCAGCTTCTCTTTGTCTTTTATTACTGTATTTTTGAAGGATACAGTCTCCCTCCTTCCCCTCACCACCCCAATTTTTATATGCATGATGTTATTAGATTCTGGGCCAGAATACTACATGGTAGTGATGTATTCTGTGGAGGGTATTCCATCATCTCCATCTGCCCCTGCTTGTTAATATTCATTTGGAGAACTTAATCGAGGTGTTGTCCAATTTCCCGTTGTGTAATCACACATTTTCCCCTTGCAACTATAAGCAATAGGTGGGAAGACACTTGAAGACCAGCAGATGTTTTCTCATCAAAAATTTCCTTGGATTTACCATTTATGGATGGTTCTTGCCTAACCAGGCTTTATTTTGATGTCTTCAAAATGTTGGCTTTATGCCCCACATCCCCTCTGTATATCCCGGATAGTACCTGTTCTACCCTAAGTAAGACAGCCTTCCCTCCTTCCTCCTCTTATCTGTTATCAATATGGATTCATGGTTTGTTGGTTTGTTTTTTTCCCCCCAGTGGTTTATTATTTATTACCATCTTTAAATGACATTGGTGTGTAAATTATTCCAGGTTAGGCCAATGACTGTACCTCCGAGATGGCTTCTGTATCCTTGTGACGTGCTCCCGTCATTTGTGTTTGTCTTGAGCCCTTCCTTACTGCTGGAATAACGAGATATTTCAGGCTCATCTTGCACCTGCCCTACCCTAGCTCTGAAATCAGCGAGTTCTCCAAGAACCGCTGATTCATTCATTTTACTGAGGAATGGTAGTAAAATACCAAAATCCAGGTATTAGGCATCACGTTGTTCCTTGGGTGTCTTTGCTCCTAGAACCGTTCAATGGACAGAGCTAGGAGATGTGTGCATATAAACACATGTGTGTGGACATACATAGACAGATGCATGTGTATTTCATAAATCATGAGTTCGCTGGAAATCTCCAATTTCCATTCTTTCCCCACCGTATTCTTTCCTGGCTTCCCCCTTTCCATAATTTAATGTCTCCTCTTTCATAGTGAGAACTGGGCTCCCAAGAACATCAAAGCATATACCCCTTTGTTCAACCCTGTAAGACATCCAAAATAGTTTTGTAATTCACCCAAAGCACTGCCCCCCCAAAACACTAAAAGGAGTTGGGGGTTGTTTGCAGCACCCCCTGCTACAGGCCTGCCCAAGACTGATTGTAAACAGTTGAATTCTGTGTTCATAAATTATTTGGATTTGTTATTTCTTTCTCACCTCTTTAGAGACTGTGATATTAATTTGAGGTACAATTGGATTAATTTGTCTCAGTCCGCTTCCAGCCTGAGCCTTCCCTCCACTTCCCACTCCTGTTCATCTAATTTAATTTGTTCAAGTGTTTACAATGGTGGGCTTCCAAATGGGGGAAATAATGCAGAAAACGTTACCCGGAAGTACCACCTTCTGCCACAGCCTTCCACCCGGTCACCTGGTCACTCCACTACCCAGATGTCCCCGTGTAGTAAAACAAGGTCCTGGTGCCCTGCCTTGTTTGTCCTGTGTTTCTGTATGTAAAGACAAGCAGATGGAGGACTCTTTTCTTTGATCTTCCAAATCTTACATCCTTGGGGGTGGTCTTTCCATTTTACCAATGAGGAAACAGGTTCTTCATCTGGATGGTTACAAACTCTTGTGCCCTGTTAATAATCTGTTTTGGGTGCTTTATAGTTGGGACGAAGCTGATTAAAATGCCTAAATCCCCAAACATGCTGGTGGTGGCATGCAACTTTTAATCCCAAAGTTTGGCTTCTGGGAAGACTGCCTCTTCATCTGTGTTTTAAGTCTGGGTTATCTTTTTGGACTGGAATTTGCAGTGTTCGTAGCATAGCACAAAGGCTGAAATCTGGGTGTGGGACCTGGCTTGGAGGTTTTCTTGTTTTGTTTTTAGTTTAGGTTAAATGCACACAACATAAAATTAACCATTTTAGCATGTACAATCCGGGAGTATTGATTACATTTATGATGTTGTGCGACCACTCTCTCTAGTTCCATAACCTTTTTAGCACCCCCAGAGGAGATCTTGCACCCATGAAGCAGTCTCCTCCTCGCTTCCCTGCTTCCATTTGTACCTGCAAACTACTGATCTGCTTTCCATCTCTCTATGGATGTATCTATTTTGGATCATTCATATAAACGGAATCATACATTGTGTGACCCTTTTTGTTTAACTTCTTTCATTTGGCCTACTGTTGTCAGGATTCATCCATGCTGTAGCATATAGCAATACTGCATTCCTTTTTATGGCCGAATAATATTCTCTTGCAGGGATAGACCACATTTTGTTTCTCCATTCACCAGCTGATGGACATCTGGAAGGCTTGGCGGGGAGGGAGGGTGGGGAGAAAAGTAGTCTATACCCTGCCCTGTGCTGTGCTTCTTAAGAGCCATGTGGACCATGGACCAGCTACCGACCGGCTTCTGCTTTTATTTGTTAAAATAGAAAATAGAAAACTAATAAAACTAATAATAACCTTTCAAGTGGTTGAAAGATTGAATAAAAAAAGTTCATAGTATAGTACCTGGCAAATAGTGGGCCCCCCTAAATGCTGGCTGATGTACAGTAGACTCTTATGAGAGGGTTGGGTGGGGGGAGAGGAAGCACAAATTTGTGTTACAGTAGGTTTTTTAGTATGTGTTTGTTCTGTTACAGATGCTCAAACCCTTATGCTGTCTTTTTTTTTTTTTCCTTTTTTTTAAGGCCTATGTGTTTTCTCTACTTTGTGGTTTGTGGTTTGGTGTTTTTGTGCCCCCCTCTCCCAAACTGCCCCCTGACCCCTCCCCCCACCAACTCACTGAACATAGGATTTTACATTTAGAAGCAGGGCACTAGACAGAATGTCTGTAGTGGAATGTTACATAATTCACATTTAGATTTGAAGAGCTCATTATAAAAAACCTGACACACTTCAGGAATATTAAATTACTGCAGATTGTGTGGAGCAAAGAAACATTATTGAAGCATTTCAAAATTCTAGGCGAGCCTGAATTTAACTGATAGGGTTTCACAGCTTTTACTGGGGGAAAATGATTTGAGTTGTCACATGGTTCCTGGCCCTTGGGGGACTTTAATCTCCTTAATTACAAAGAAACGAATTTCCTAAATAATTTGGAGTTACTTCACAGCATTTTCCCAACCTCTGGCTTTTGGAGAATTAAAGGAGATGCCAAGACCTGGGCTATGGTAGCTTCTCTCCTTACTGTGGCTTCCTTCTTTAAATTTTTATTTGAAATGATGTTGGTTTCCTTTCATTATTGATATCAGGGTGTTCTTCAGAAATCCACAAGGAATGCTTTACAACACTTGAACACAGTCCCATTTTGTTGAACAAGCGGTGCTGGAGATACCCACGGAACAGGGACAGGTACTGTGTGGTGCTTTATGAAGTTGAAGGAGAAAAAACAGCCCAGTTCCCATCCAGTTTTATACATGAAGTTTTAAGAAGGCTTGAAATTGTGTAAAATCTATGTATTTCGGCTCATTTTATTATTTATGTTAGGTACACTATGTGCAAAACCAGCACGATGGAAATATCTTTGATTCTGTCTCTTCCTGCAGTGTCTTTACAAGGGAGACTTAACCTGCCTTAGTTTCCCCTTCTGTAAAGAGAGAATAACAGTATGGACTCAAAGTCACACACTGCCATGTGACCTTGAGCTGTTAACACAGGAAATTATTGGCACCTCATCTGTTTTAAGTGCTTTCCAGGAGGTGTGCCAGTCCCTTTTCCAAGCATGTGATGCGTGTGGTCACACTTCATTTCCACAGCAGCTCCACGGTAGCCCCATTATAGAGATGGAGAAGCTGCGGCAAGGAGGGGGTTGAGTAACATCCTCAATTTCACATTGCTTATAAATGGCTGGTGCCAGGCAGCTGGCCAAAAAGCAGATCATAGTATAAGTAGGGAGAGACCCCATTTAATAGACCGAAAAACCTCTCTGCCTACGATACTTCTTTGAACTCAACCTTGAGGGGTCAATAGAATGTCAAGGCAGTCTCGAGAAGAAAAATTGAAGAGAAAGGCAGGTAGCAGCACAAAGTTACAATTGGAAATAGGAGGAGGTACATCACCTCTCTACTAGACTTAGATTTCCTTTTATTAGTTGTGCTGTTCATTGTAAGGCTCCTGGCCTTTGCACAGCTGATCCTTCTGTCAGAAACAACCACTCATTCATTTATTATACATGGACTTATTGAGTACCTATTGGTCCTTTCTCTTATTATCTAATTGGCATAAGAATCATTCTTCGAGACCCCATAGTCTAGGGCTCCTCCTCTGAGAAGTTTTAGTGACTCTTCCAGCAAAGGGGCGTCTTTGCTCCTCTGTGCCCCAGTATACCTGGTGTTTGAGTGTGTTGGTTTCTGGTTGTGTGTCCTGTGGTCCCTTATGTGACTGACATCTCCGTTAGACTGAGCATCTGTGAGGACAGGAATAAAGAATCCGTACCCTTAACCAGGGTGGCTGCACAGTAGATGTCTGTTGACAGGAATGAGCCAGCATTTGCCCCTGGCCCGTCGTAGGTTCTTAGTCAATATCTGTTGCAGTGAAATGATCAGTATTACTATAAAATTAATTATGTCCACATATGGCCAAGCTTTGTGGCTCTGTCATCTCCCATGGAATGTTGTCTTCTGTCAGGGGAGCGGTTAGGAAGGAGGGCGGTGAAGGCTAGTGGTGAGATGCAGTTAGATGGCACAAGGGTGGCAGAGAAGGCTCTCATTTTCTGTTTGATTTCATGGAGCCCATTCTAGGAAGGCAGTTTTGCATTTTCCTTAGTTGTAGCTTTGGTTCCTATCATTAAGACATCATTCATTCAGGGCCAGCATCATTTAAAAAAACATCACTTGGGGCGCCTGGGTGGCTCAGTGGGTTAAAGCCTCTGCTTTTGGCTCGGGTCATGATCTCAGCGTCCTGGGATCGAGCCCCGCATCAGGCTCTCTGCTCAACGGAGAGCCTGCTTCCCCCTCTCTCTCTGCCTACCTCTCTGCCTACTTGTGATCTCTCTCTCTCTGTCAAATAAATAAAATAAAATCTTAAAAAAAAAAACAAAAACATCACTTGTTAAAAAATAAATAAACCAAGTATCTTTGGCTAAGGTGGGAATTTCCCTATTATCGGGCCTTCCTATAATTTTACTAATTTTATTGTTTTTTTTATCTAAGTATAATTAACACAGTGTTATATTGGTTTCAAAGGTACAGTAGAGTGACTCAACTATTCTCAGTGCTCATCACAATTAAGTATACTCTTAATCCCCTTCACTTGTTTCACCCATGCTTCCCCCACCTCCACCTCCCTTCTGGTGACCTCCAGTTTGTTCTCTGTATATAAAAGTGTGTTTGTCTCTTTTCTTCTTTGTTCTGTTTCTTAAATTCCACATATGAGTGAAATCATATGGTATTTGTCTTTGTCTGACTTATTTCACTCAGCATTATACCTTCTTGCCCTTTGTAACAACATGGACGAATCTAGAATGTACAAAGCCTTCCTATAATTTTATGTGGCTTTTATATTAGACCTAGTGAAGCCTTCTTTAGTTGTCATGATTAAGAGGTTTGATATACTGTTCTTTTTGAGCAGAAACTGGCATGCGGGGTTAGCCTTTTTGGATTCAACCAGTCTGGGTCTGTGGGATGAGCTCAGAATTGGCTTGCACAGTTTAAAGATCCATTTCCAGTAGCTTTATCTTCATTTTCTTTAAAAATGGGATAACTAGTGAAATGTTTATTTTCGACTGAACTCTCCGATATAACTCTCAGATAGATGGTCACTGGGAAAGACGGTTGACTCGACACAGGAAATTCATTCAATTTAACTGAAATCAAATGAGATAATGTATGTGAAGCAGTAGCTGAGGGCAAAGTATAGAGTAAGTGCATAGTAAATACTAGCTGTAATTGAAGTGGTTGTATTATCATTATTATCATTATCCTCTCTTCCCAGCACAGAGTCCAGACTTAATAGTACCTAGTAGTGTGCGATGCATATTTATTAAAGAAAGAAAGAATGGAATGTGTGGCTGCCTGCTTCTTCTTTTTTTCCTCCCCACATTAAATGCTTGTCTGCTCTCACAGCTGAGGAAAAAGCTGACATAAAAATTGGCTGGCTGGAAAGTTTCTCAGCTCCATTTGTCACCTTACCCTTGGAGCCCAACTGTATGTCAACTCCATGTCTCCGCTGATGCCTGGCAGTGAGGGACAGACCACAGGTCACTTCCCTATGATCTGCTTTAGCCGCCATGGCTCTGATCAAGCTTGGCTGATGGATGGGTGCCCTGTTGTTAGAAATGTCTCCATGGGGTTGCTCAGGAAATACTCCTTTGCTATATTTTCTGGGTGGCATCTATGGCCTGAAAGCAAGACATGTGGAAGACAAGGAGTTGGGTTTTGTCCTCCTTGGAACTCCAGAGTTTTAAAGAGATCTGTTTTGAGTTACGTACCTAGGTTGAGAGACCATGTTTCAGGTAGACCTGTCATTCATTCCCTTTGCTACAAACCCTGTCAATGGCTTGATGACATTGAGTGAGCAGAGTACACAGAGACCAAGATTTTCCTAGTTTTGTATGTTTGACAGTCTATTTCGCCACCCCCGACTAATTTCACCTCACAAGGGTGATGATTCTGAACGTTCTCTTGGCTTGATTCGCAGCGCTCGGAAGGAGTGAATGAGATGTGCAGCTCGGAGCATTGTTTCTGAAGGGAGGAGTCATTCTCTTGAAGAGGAGTCCTCCATGAGCCTGGCCGAGGCCCGGGATCTGTGTGAAGTGGACTAAGGATTTAGTAGGATGTCAACTGAGACAGAACTTCAAGTAGCTGTGAAAACCAGCACCAAGAAAGACTCCAGAAAGAAAGGTAGGGCTGATTGGTTCCTTTCTTACCGGCTATTATCTGTGCAGTGTTTTATCGCTGGAATGATGTATAGCACTGTCTTTGTGATGGCATATGTTTTTTAATGGGCGCTAGCATTATTTGCTGTTTTCTGTACTCGTAGTGTAATATTTTAATGGCTCTCCATTATGTCTTGGGTAAAATCCAAAATTATTTTCATAACGTATAAAAACCCCTCCTGGTATGCCTTGTACCCATCCCTCCAGCAAGCAACATCTCCGCCTAATCCTCTGCCCCCCTTATCCAACCCTGTTTATCCTCCGCCCAGTCTGTCTCTTGTGGTTCACTTTTGCAGGTATCCAAAGTTCTCAAATTCCAGCTGCACCAGAGTCACCTGGAAGGCTTGTTAAAACACAGATGCTGGGTCTCATCCCCAGAATTTTTGGGTTCGGTAGCTCTGGGGTAGGGCCCAAGCCTGCATTTAGAACAAATTCCCCAATCATACCAGTGCTATTGTTTCAGAGTTCAGAATTTTTTTTTTTAAAGATTTTATTTATTTATTTGACAGAGAGAGAGAGAGAGAGAGAGAGAGAGATCACAAGTAGGCAGAGAGGCAGGCAGAGAGAGAGGAGGAAGCAGGCTCCCCGCCGAGCAGAGAGCCCGAAGCGGGCCTCGATCCCAGGACCCTGAGATCATGACCCGAGCCGAAGGCAGAGGCTTTAACCCACTGAGCCACCCAGGTGCCCCAGAGTTCAGAATTTGAAAACCACTGGACAATTAATGTAGCCCCAAATCCTTTGTCACTCCACTTTTTCCTGGACTGGCTCCCACTTAATCTTCAGGTTAGTCCTTTCCTTCCTCCCTGCCCTGGGTTAGTTGTTTTTGTTTGTTTTTCTGCAGTCTCACTTTGTTAGAATCTCACTTTATTAAAAATTTCCTGTGTTTTTGTTTGTCGGCTTGGACTGTGCATTCCTGCAGAGCTGGACCTCTCATTCACCCTTCAGCTCTGACAATTAGAACGTGCTCGACCCAGAGGAGGCACATAGATATCTGCTAATGAGGACTGGCATGCATGTAGGATAATGAAATAACTCACTCTCCATGTTTTCTGGAGATTTGGGTCCCATGGCTTTATGACCATGCCTTTCAGGATGTTCGTCTCCCGTTGCAATTAGGTATAAGCGACTTCGTGCTGTGTGTTGTCTTTCTCTCCCTCATCTTCTGAACTGCATGGAGGAGGATTAATAGACTTCTCTTTCAGGTCTCGAAATCTATCAATATGGGCTTGCAAACCAGGATGCACTTAGTTGCTTTGTATAGACAGTGATTTGTTTGAGACACCGCTGTGCCTGCCCAGTCATGTTTCGTGATGGCATTTGTCTGACACTCTATAGGAAACAAGGGACATAAATGTAATACATAGGCAGCTCCCAGACAGCCAAAACCTCAGGAAGGATGGTAAATTTTGCTTTGGATGTTTGTTTGAAACACAAATATTTCAGAAGTGGTCTATTTTATTTCCTAAAACTTAATGTAAACCTTGTATTTTATGCATCATGGTCTAAGAATAATAGAAAGAAAGCAAGTCAGTGAGAGTGCAGGTCTTGGGAGAACTGCTACATGGGGAAAAAAGATTGCAGAGCCCGATAATGTACTAGAATTCAAATGCTTTTTCATTGAAAACTGACAAGTTGTATTTTTGCTTCAAATTTAACCTTTCTGCTAAACTTGTGCTCTTGAATGCTTAATGCATTAAAAATTGTATCTTATGGAATATCTTTTCATACTTAATTTTAACATGCAAAACCAGGAGAATTCTAAAATGAGGATTCAGGTTTTCAGAACATTAGCTTAGTTGATGATTTGGGATGGGAGTATGAAGGTGACCTTTTTAGAACCTCCTCATCTTCATGTCTTACAAGACTCTAAAATCAGCACGATATGTATGCAAGGAATATCTGCTAGTGAGTGGCCAATACCGTGGAGTCTGGGCAGGCAGACCCAGATTCAAATTCTAGTTATGCCAATTCCTAACTGTGTGACCTTGGAATGTTACTTAACCTCTCTGAGCGTCTGTTTTTCTCTCCTATAAGTAAGGATATAATATTAAACTTCAAAGGCTTACTATGAAGAATAACTGAGATAAGACAGATTAAATACTTAGTATAGTACTTGGTATTTATTAAAGGATCGACAAAGAACCTTTTTAAAAAAGATTTTATTCATTAATTTGACAGAGAGAGAGCAAGGGAGAGCAAGCACAAGCAGGGGGAAAGGTAGAGGGAGAGGGAGAAGCAAGCTTCCCCCTGAGAAGAGAGCCTGACTCGGGGCTTGATATCAGGACCCCAGGATCGTGACCTGAGCTGAAGACTGATGTTTAGCTGACTGAGCCACCCAAGTGCCCCAACAAAGAGCCTTTATGTGTGTTTTTCCTCTTCTTTTTCTCTTTATCCTTCCCTTCTCATAACTTCTTAGGTCCTTTCTTCCTGTCATCTTTCTCCATTTCTCTTCTTTCTCTTTCTCTTCTCCCATTTCTGTGCTCTTCTTTTTTTTTTTTTTTAAGATTTTATTTATTTGTAATAGAGAGCAAGAGAATGCTAGAGCACACAAGTGGCGGGGGAGGGGCAGAAGGGCAGAGGGAGAAGGAAAACACCACACCCTGCTGAGCAGGGAGCCTGACTCAGGACTTGTTCCCGGACCCTGTGATCATGCCCTGAGCATGAAGGCAGCTGCTTAATCGACTGAGCCACCCAGGTGCCCCTCTGTGTTCTTTGCCTCCTCTTCTTCATCTTCATCATCAGCATTATACTGTTTTCTTTCATCTCATTCTAGAACCAAGGGGATCTTAAAAGGTATGTAGCCAGTTTGTCCCAAAGATTTTACAATTGTTCTTAGCTATGTAACAGTGATAACGATATGCATTCTTGATAGACTTCTCTGGCTCAAGGCACCATGAAAGCACATAACTACATTAAACAAGGGAGAGAATGTGCTCATAATAGGATTCATTTATTTCTCACTCTTCAGTTTTCCCTGTGGAACAATAGATATTCCATTAGGCAAATGTTGCTGACTGAGCCAAAATAAGTAGAACTTTAAAAGGAAATGTTAACAGTTTGTTTATTGATCTTGAATCTTGAATATAATAGCATTAGTAAACTTTGTTACTAATTCTTCCAGTTCCTCTTTGATTTTCTATGGAGGCAACATATAACCTCATAAGTAGGTTTCTGTCTTCCCCTCCGATCATTAAGTCTTTTTCTTGTCGTATTGCATTGTCTGTGCCTGTCAGTACAATCTTTAGTGATAGGAGGTATCCTTAACTTGATCTTCAATTAATGGAAATGCTTCTGAGTTTCCTGTAAGTGTGATATTTAAATTTTTACCAGAGATTTTTTTTTATTATTTCTTCTTCATTTATCATTGTCTAGGAACTTTTTTTAAATAAATCCTGAATTTGCATGTTGAATTTTGTTATATGCTCTTTCTATATTTATTTCAATGATTATATGTATTTTCCCTCTCAGTTTATATTGTGGTAGATTTTTCTAATATTCATTTCTAAGGTAAATATTATTCTTTCGTGGTGTATTATTTTCTATATATGGATTTGATTTTTTGATATTTTACTTAGGATTTTGATATCTATATTCATCACATGATTGGCATATAACTTTCTTTTCTTGAACAATCTTTGTGCCTGATATTAGTTAAAGTTTACAATTTCATACAGTGGTTTTTGGTGCTAAGGAAATACTGAATGATATTTAAGCCCCTTTCTGGAAAAATGTTTTTCTTTTTTAAGAGATTTTATTTGCCTTTTTAGAAGGTATATATTCTTTTAACTGAAAATTAAAACAGACAAATTAAACATGCCTAATCCCATTAATCAAAAATAACTGCTCTTAACATTCTAAATTAATTCCTTCTGGACTAACTTTTCAGGATATGTGTTTGAGATCATACTAATTCATAAGTTTCATATCTTGCTTTGTTACTTGACATTATATCGCAAGTACATTTCTCATATTACTATATGATATTACAGACTAGAAGGGTTTTTTTTGTTGTTGTTTTGTTGGTTTTTTTTTGTTTGTTTGTTTTTTGTGGGGTTTTTTGCCCCTTTGTCAAGATTTAGATGGTTCCTGGGGCAGATATTTTATTTCCTAAAAAAGAGTACTTGACAATATGTGTCATCCATCAAGAGCGAATGTGGCATAAAGAAAGTTAAGGGGCCCTTTAGAATTTCTCACAAACGTATCACCCTGCTTCTTTAACCCAGGCTTTTGAAAGGAAGTCAGAGAATTTCCAACACAAGTCACACAGGAGCATATTTCACCATAAAATGCATTTCTCGACAGGCCTTGTAGGAGACGTAACTGGAGTATTCACAATTCAAATAAGGAAAGCTTGAAAGTAGTAAGAAATAAAGTTGTTTTCTTCATTTCATTTTTATTGGATTGTGTCACTACACATGCAGCTTGTCAAACGGTGCCTATTCCAGGACTGGAATTTGATGGAGGACGGGAATGTAGATTTTCAGGTTCGTTACCTGCCATCAAAGGCGGAAAACAGCTGACACGATTCTGGTTATTTATAAAACCGGCACTAGGCCACCCAGTGGAAGACTGTGGGAGAGGAAGGGTTCTGGGTGAGCAGGTGTGGACGTTTCTGGGGGCAGTGCCTGGGGATTCCAGTCAGTGCCAACCGACAGCCGAGGGTGAGAAAGAGCACTCACTTTGGAGCCTAACCTGGTTTTAAATTCTAATTCTTTTCCTTCTTGCTGTGTAACCAAGAAACACAGGGTTTCTTGCTGGGTTATTTAGCCTCTTAGAACCGTAAGTGAGCGTGTGTGTGTGCATGCCTGAATAATACTTACCAGAAGGGCGAGGGGGGAATTGTGGGTGAAGGTCCAGCATGGGAGCCACACCATGGCAGCTGCCTGCTTACCATTAGTTTTTTTGCCCTTTTCCTTCTGAGATCACAGTTCAGCACTGTCTTCTGATCTTCTAGAAACACCTGCAAATAAACTTAATCACTTGCTGTAAATTAGACTTATGGACAAGAATCATTCGTTAGCAAAATAACAATAACAACAAAATGCTACCTTATTTCCTCCCTGAAAGATTCAGCCCTGAGCATCAGAGCCCTGATGGGTCTAGGAGAAGTTGGTGGTCATGTGGCAGACGCCTTAGCTTTGGAGCCCCATGAAGCCGAGTTTGAACCCTGGCTGTGTGCCTCAGTAGCTGTGTGAACTATGGGGAGGTTTCTTCATCATCTTCTTCTTTTTCTTCTTTAATCTTTAATCTTTTTAAAAATCTTTTTAAATTTTATTTATTTGTCAGAGAGAGAGAGAGAGAGAGAGAGAGAGAGAGAGCACAAGCAGGGGGAGGGGCAGGCAGAGAGAGAGGCAGAAGCAGGCTCTCCATTGAGCAGGGAGCCCAATGCGGGACTTGATCCCAGGCCCCTGGCATCATGACCTGAGCTGAAGGCAGCTGCTTACCCGACTGAGCCACCTAGGCATCCCTATTGGGATCTATCTTAAAAATTCTGGTAAATTTTGGTTAAGGAATGGTTTCAGTAATGCCATACTCAGGGTCCTCATCTCTCAACTGGTCACTTAGCCCTGGAAAATACCCTGTTAACACGGGGTTACCCCTGAGGAGCTTGTAAAGTGCTGTCACATTCATCATCTGATTGGATTCTTGGGACTGGGGTAATTAATTAAAAAAAAATCTTTTTATGAGGACTGTGGTGCAGAGCTGCTGTTACCCTGCCTCTGCCTGCTGCTCTTGCCCCGCAGGGAGGCCACCTGCTGTCTGTCATGACCCTGGCTCTAGGCTCGTACCTCAGGCCTGCCGCTCTGGTCGGTCCACTCCCTCAGGCCACTTCCACTTTTCCAGCTTGTTTCCTCAGGCACCAAACGGAGGCAGAAATTAGATCTGCGCAACCAAATCTGAGACCTAGACTGAGCATTAATGATTGAGGTCTTTTGTCCATCAGGATTTATCCAGCCCCAGTGTGAACTCTGCCAGCACTCAGTGTTCTGTGGGGAGAGAGAGAAGTGTCCAGAAGGGAGACCCTGACTGCATTATTTGAAGAACTTCTACCTCAGGAGGCCTTTCTGATTTATATAGGTCTCATCCTTCCTTGAAAAGACTTGTTTTTCTCTACTTTGCTGCTTTGATTCATTCTCAAGATATTACTACTCAAAAGTTAATGTTTTATTTTTACCCCACATTCCTATTTGTTCCTTAAAATATGGCATGTTCCTCATAATAGAGAAAATTCTTAAACTCTTTTCACGGCTTTTCTGACTTAAAAGCAAGTGAGTTTTCATCTTCACAAACACATGTAGCACAATATTCTAAAAGAAATGAGTTAAGTTCTCTAGAAATGGGAAAACAGAAAAGGTTCTAAGGAATTAGCATTCGGGGGCTACTTAGAGCCTCTTGCTCGCAGATGAGCTCTCGAAAGAAGAACTTGCCTCTGGTCACTCATTTGGGCAGTGGCAGAGTCAGGGCTTGGAGGCCAGGAACGGCTCCTGTGGTTGATGTTCCTCCAGCTCCTCAGACTGCAAACAACTTAACCTTCTTGGGGTTGACCTCTTGGTGTGTTTGTTCCCTGTTCTTTACATTGAAGACTCCTAGAAGAGGTCATGGCTTAGAAGCGGATGAACTTAAGTTTAAGACTTGACGCAATGTCTGACTGCGTATCTCAGGCTAGCTACTTTATCTTTCTGAACCTCAGCTTCTTCATCCATAAAATAGGACAAGAGCACCTATCTCGAAGTGTTGTAATGAGGATTATGTGAGTGACTAACCTACAACACCCAACACAATTCTCACACATAAACTCAGGATGAGAAAATTTCCTCTTTCCCTCCAGCCCCCGAGCTCCTTACCCAGCCCCGAGAGACAGCACCTCGCCTAGTGCTGTAGGATTTCAGGGAACAGTGGAAGGCACATGGGGCGAATCCCTGAGAAGAAGGAACTGGTTCCTCTTCTAATGGAAGCTTGTTTCAATAATAACAGGGAAAGCAGACAGGAAATACAGAGGAGAACGGACCGTGTTGTTAAGCTGTAAATATTTATTAATAGCCATCATTTGTATTGAGCTTCCTGCATGTAAACCATTTTAGATAAATTGTCCTTAATGAGCCCAAATCTTACATCACCCCATGGAACACGTAAGAAAATAATGTTCAGAAATATCAAGAGACTTGCCCTGGGTCACATGGTTTGTCTGCATAAGCTGGAAAGTACTAGGTCTGCCAGACATTAACGTCTGTGTGGTCTTCCCTGAAAGCATGCGCTGGTTTTGCCCTGTGCCTTGATGCTGGAGGCTGGCCCATCGGACGAAATTACATGGGCTATACTCTCTTTTTGGCAGGGGAGGCACGGAAACCGATGAGGCACATCACGTAGATTTATGGCACCATTCTGCCTTGGCAGGGTTTTGGATCTTGGTGTGCTAATTGTTCTCTCTTGACTCTGTGATTTGCAGGCTTTGGAAATTCAAAATCAAGGATTTAATTACATGATGACATCAGTTTCTCTGAGCTTGATCCGTAAAGGTCTGGGGCTGAAGGGCTTAGGAGGGAGGGAATACTGTTTTGGGTCAAGAAGTCCAGTCCTTTATGGTAGGACTGGCTGTCAGATTGTATGATGTGTGGCGGGGAGAGACTTCTGTACTCTCTTTGAGCACATGGTCTTGAATTTATTACAGGACACATCACTCATTGCGGTCATTCCCTGAAGACAAACTCATTTCAGGTTTCATTGGTGACTTAGTTCCGGGCCTCATTTTAACTGGTTCCATTATGAGAAGTCGGGCTTTCTTCAAGACCTCCTTCACACCCCTTTCTTCCTTGAACGTGTTGTATTACCCCAGCAGCATACCAAAGAGGATAACCCCCCAAGCAAGCCCTCTGAGATTTGGTCCCTGTGTCTTTGTCGCTTGGCCTCCTCTTTCCCTGAGCCACACCGAGCTTCAGTTCCCAGAACTCACCTCTGTGACATCTGTGTGTCCGCTCCTTCTACCTGGGTCATCTTTCTCACCCTGTCTATTCACTTGGCCAACTCCTGGTCATCCTTCAATACCCAACAACCATTTGAGCCACCATCCTTGACATTTTGAGCTTTGTAACATTCTCAATTAATCGCTGACTGTCAGCCCCTGTGACCTCCTAAATGCCTTCCAAAGCTGTTCATGCTCTCTCTCCTCACCACTCCTCTCCCAAGGACAGTCTGGGCTGCCTTCATCTGCCATCTGGATTGTTCTTACACCCCTCCTAAGTGGTCTGCAGGGTTTCAGTCTTTTCCATCTCTAAGCCGTTCTGGATACTTGGAGATCGGATCACATCTCCCCTCTGTTTCAGACCCTTCAGGGAGCGGCTCAGAGTACCCCCAGGGTAACTTCCACACTGCTTCTCATGGTGTCCCTGAGGCCCCACCTTGTCTTACGCCTTGTTACCTTTCTGGTCACATCTCTCCACGCTGTTCTGCAGTCATAGTCCATTCCATGGCACAACCGAATTAATTTCAGTTTCCTGATCATACCATGTGATCGTTCACGTTTGGGGTTTGGCAAATCCTGTTTCTTCTCCAAAGAATATGCTTTCCTTTATTTCTTTTCAGAGCTAACTCCACTTATCCCTTAATTTCAAGTTTGATATTACTGTCTGCAGAAATGCTTTGGTGTCCCATTGTAGCCCACACACCTGACCCCCAGCTGCAGGTCGTGACTCTCCTGTGCTCTCAGATGTCTCATTTTGCTCACCATAATATATTTTTAGTTGTCTTTTTCCTCTTTATCACTCATTAAGCTGGGAGTCCTATGACGGCAGGGACCTTCTCTGTCTTGTTAACCACGTCACTTCGACCACTGAGCACCGTGTTGAAAGATGTCGGTATGCGGCAGTGTTGGGTGAATGAACAAGCAAGTGAATGAATGAATTTATGACAAAGATAAGCCTCCTTCAGCTGGATTTGTGAAGGGTTCCATAGCACCCTGTACATACTCAAATCATCATACTTGCCATGTTTCTCCTGTCGTTTCTGGCTTATTTTTCTGTCTCTACCATTAGCCCTGAGTTCCTAGCACAGCACTCAGAACATGGTAGGTACTCAGTAAGTGTTTGTTGAATTGATGATCATGAAGTGGGATGGGGGAGAGAATGATTTGCACAAGGAGAAAGAAAATTATAAAACACAAACATCTCCCCTAAATGCTGGCTCTTGAGATTCTTATTATGTCGCTTTGAAAATTCCTACCATTCTGTGAACTACTTCTCCTTTTGTGATGTGTGTCCAATCACGTCTGGTGCCGTAATTTAGCGTGATGTGGGCCATATTGGTAGTAAAGCTATACGATTTGCCATATTAGTTCATCCCACTGCTTCATTAAGCTCAGTGTGCTGCCTGTGGCCGTGGCTGGGCTTGAATTTTGATGTTGGGAAGAACAAAGCCCTTTACATTATCCCTCCAAGTCCTGTGCATCAGGTAAGGGCACACGCCTTTGTATGGTTGGAAAGTCTTCCTCTTTGCAGAAAATCAGCACATGCCCCAGAGCACGGGGTTTTCTGATCTGCGTGGTTTGCTGAGTGAGCAGATGATGTTTCAAGGTGTGCTGGGATTTCAGCAACCCCCTCCTATTGCCGCAAAGCCTCTAGTATGGCCAGAGTGCATATGTTGCAAGACGGAGCAATTACACACAACCCATCAAGATAGTACATGTAGATAAAGGACAGAGGAGAGGGTTGCTGGAGGTGAAGTGTTGTCTCATTTAAGCCCGAAAACAACCTTTGGACAAGTGTCCCCATGTTATAGGAGAGGCAACCGAGGCTCAGATTGATGAATGGCTTCCCTGAAGTCCACACAACTAGGAAGTAAGGGAACCCATTTGCAGCTAGATCTCTCTGATCCCAGAGCCTATCTACATGCTTCATTCACACTAGACTAAGCTGCTCCCTACTGAATGCTGTGTCTTCTTACCAAATACCAAGTAAGGCTTACACTGAAAGACGTCTTCCCACAGAGTCCAGCGAAGCACTCATAGGTTGCCATGGCCATAACAAGAGGAAAGAATGAGGGCAGAATATGTGATACAGTCAGAAGGGGAGTTGGAAAGGCAGAGGAAGCTCGAGGTCTTCACTCCCTTTCTCTGGCAGGTGGGAGGTTGCCATACACAAGGGTTCCAGGTGGTTGACTAGGAAACATTTCCCTTTCTAAGGAGAATGCCAGTTATTCTATGTTTTCCAGATATAAAAAGGTAAAGACTAGGTGAACTTCAAAGACTTTGACTATATGCATTCATCAGAATGCAATTCTAGCTCATAATTTGGCACAAGCACTCCCAACTTTGCAAATGCCCCCTAATCGATGAGTAGTTCCATTAGCCCGTCTCACCTCCCAGTGGGCTTCCCCGCATCAGAAATAATGACAGCGCTGTTGAGGAAGGTAGGGTGAGGAAGGTAGCTACTGTCTGTCTGCAGTTATAAAATGTCAGGGTTTATATTTAAACCCTTACATGTATTTTCTCCTGAGCAAGACTTCGAGGGAGCTCCTCTTTTTAAAACCCCAGATTACAGATGAGGAAATGGAAATTAAGGAGGCAGGGCAGAGTTCATGCCATCACTGCAGACCTTATGCTTGGAATAGCCCTGCAGTTTTGCCTCACTCATTTATTCAGCAGACATCACACGTGCCTATGTGCACCAGGACCTTCTGAACACATTGACTTGCTTGGCCCTCCCTGCACATGTGTGAGTTTTCTCCAGCTCATTCTCCTCTCTACCTGGAAAAAAAAATTTTTTTTTGGCCTGAATCTCTTAACTCTGTCAAGGCCTGCCTGACTCTCTGAGACCCAGCTCAGAGAGCACTTCAATGAACTCTCTCTTAGCATTCTCTTCTTCCCATGGAAGGAAGCCTTCATTCCCCCATGATTCTCAGCATGTTGGATTTTTACAAAAGTTTTCATCCAGAGAAAGCTTTTCTGTCTTTCTTCCATCAACTCGGAATGCACTTACATACCTCTCTTCCTTATTAGATTGTGTTGTAATTAGAGACGTGATGGCAGGGACTGTTGTCTTGGGCATCATTATATCCTCTCAAAGCAGGGATGAGGAGAATTTACTGAAAAGTTGTCAGTGTGGAAGATGGGAAATGACATTAATTGCACGACTACTCAGTGCAAGCAGAGACTATGGTGAGAATACAGGAATTGATGAGGTTGGTAAAACTCCCATTTTACAGATGAGGAAAGATACTCAGGTAAGTTCAGAATACGTTCAAGGTCACCCTTCGTGTAAATGGAAGAACATGAATTTTTAAACTTGGCTGTCAATGATCCAAAGCACAGGCTCTTTCTGCCGTATTCACTGTTTCCCAGCAGTGGCCACCAAATAAAACCTCAGTGAAAAAAGCTCAGTTCCTGGGGGTCTGTGTCCTGTTGGTAAGTGGCAGCAAGATTTGCAATTTACTTTTATAAAGAATTTATATATCATCATTGTAGATTCACTTCCCTCAGATTGGGGACTGTCATCACTTGAGTTTTCCAGTTCCCTGACTGGTGATACTGCTCTAGGGAGAGCTTGCATTCCGGTTGTTAAACCAGAGGCAGGAAAAGCCATGCAGGAACTCTTCACATTGGAAGAAGCCCAGCAGATGATGAATAGCAGACCTGAATCTTATCATGTATTTCAGGATGATGTACGGGACTGTTGGAAACTGCCTTTGACAAATGTGCACGGGAAGGGGAATTATCTCCAACAATGAAAAATGTTCTTATTATGTGATCCTAAAAAGGATCAGGACCCCTATCATTGGGAAAATGATCATCCCCGTATCCCTTATTAACAGCGATATGGAAGCATGTGCTAAAGACATTGGACATTGGGCTGAAGCTGTGATGGATAGCCGTGAGTGCTGAATCACATTGGACTTATGAAAGGTAGCCTGATGCTTGGTAGCAGGTGGGAATTGTGCAACTCACTAAGGTCGCTTTTAGCCCTTGCTTCTTGAGGCTCTGCAAGACTTGGTTCCTGCTATCTTAGCCAAGTACCCAGTGGCTTTTGGTCAGGCCAAAAGCTATGATTAAAGAGTAGGAGGTATGTGATATATGTTTGTAGGAAATAAGACCATTTCCATAAGGAGGAAAAGACAGGCATTTTTAATATTTAATCTTACTTTATTTTCACATTTCACTGCATATGTGAAAACCTAGAGTCATAGAGATTCACTAGCCAGCCCTAGGCTAGAAACCAGCAGAGTGCAGATTTGAACCTGAACAGTTTGATTTCAAAGCTTATATGCTTTGTAGGCCATGGTAGTTTTCAATAAATAACCTGGTTGGAGTTCAAAATAACAGAAACAGAAACAACCGAATGCATATGTGAAGTGCTTACTGCAGGCTCCAGCACATGGTAGATGTTCAAGAAATGCGAGTCTTTCTGCCTTTCCTCCTTCCCTCTTTCCCTCCTTCTTTCCTTCATTCCATTTTTGAGTGTTTTCTAAAACCAGGTAGAGTGTTGGCCACAGAAGATTGTAAACAAGTCCTGGGCTTAGGGAACTTGAGATCTCTCCGAAAGACAGACAACTAAGAGGCAATTATAGTTCATTATAGTACATTGAAACCCCAGAGCAGAGATAAGCAACTATCCAAGGGCTTCCCAGAGGTTGTACCATTTAAATAAAGATTCTTGGAGTGCAGATTTATTACTTTTTTCAGTTCAATGGGTACTTTGTGAAATATCTTCTATTATTATAGACATTGTCTACCCATTAGATTTAAATCCCTAGTTGTGAAAAAAAAATCCCACCTTGTCCTCTGGTGAAAGGAAGATCAGCAGATCAGAAATCTTGCTGGGGCAGCCACTGGCTCCCCTGACTTGACTTCCAGAGTATAAGGCCTTTCGAGTTGTATACATATTTTATTCATTTCCTGTTACATATAGGATCAGGCGCATAGTATGTGTTCAGTAAGTATTTGTAGAACAATGGAGTAGCCTATATTAGATAGGTAATTCTTTGGCCTTTGGCCTGCATTTTCCTAGAATCAGTAATTTATATTCCATTAGTTTTCCTTTGATGTTTTAAAGTAATGATTACTGTGGCTTCTCCTCCTGCTCTCAAAGTTATAGATTGCAAATAGATTTTTGTGTCATTTGCCAATGCTGGTCGATTTTAATGGCTGCTTCAAGCAATGTGTGGGGGATTCTGAAGTCATAACCTGGCTCTCAGCAAGAACAGTTAACATTCAGGCGTATTTTCTTTCAATCTTTTATTTATTTATTTATTTTGCACATGAGTATGTGTATACAAACATCCAAACACATGCATTCTAGTTTGATCCTACTGGGTATTTAATTCTGCATTACTTTCCTACTAAATCTTACCATCTAAGCTTTTCCTATGTTGTTATAAATTGTGCAATTATCACTTTACAAAAAGCAAGGCGATCTCATTTCCCTTAGCTCACAAGCCCTCCTTCCAGACCCTTCTGCCATTGTTGCATTCTTTCCAATGGTTCATTCCTGAATTTGCCAGATCTCACTTGAGCTGTGGCACACAGAATTGCTTTCTCAGTGGTTGATGATTCATTTCTGTTTTCATCCTTGGACTGATGCAAATGTTTATCTTCTGTATTTTGTGGCTGGGGGTGGGTGGCGATGCTAACTTGTTTCCCCGCAGCAAGAAGAAAAGGAGACCTTTGGGGTGGGCTCCCCTTTGTAGGCACGTCCCCAGTGGGGGCCACTCCAGGAAAACCTTGGAATTCGAATTTGCCAATGGATGCCTCTGAACATGAGTGATTCTTGCAGTTCAAATCTTTTAACCTCAGCTTTATCAACTTTAATATGTTGTCCTGGTGCCTTGATTTTTTGGTTCATCTGTTTTAATGTGATGAAATGTAAAGATGGAACTCAATCTTGTCCCCTCACAACAACTGTATGGGTTTTCAGCTGATCGCCTAGCCTCCGTCTGTTAAGGATTCGAATTTTAAGCAGCCAAAAATAAATTTTCCTGGTATCTGTCATCAAGTGATTAGTGCAACTATTTAGTTCTGGTCGTCTTTCCTATTCTTGGTAGATTTATTTTCTCTTCTTAGAATTCTACTGCTGCCCTCTCTGTCTGGGAGACTGGAGATGTCATTTAAACATTGCTTATTAGGATTCCATTATTTGTCTCTCATATACAGTCAGCTAAATCAAAAAGACAGTGTTTTTAAATTGCAAATTTAAATGACAATTTATAGACCAGGTCTACTGGAAATTTTCTGTCCTTGGCATCCATCACTGCTTGTGTGTATATAGTTTTATGCTCACTCTCTTTCTCTCTCTTTTTATCTTCTTGAGAGCACAGTGCACATATCCATCAGAAGGATCAGAACTACTTGCAATCCCACAAAAAATGCAATAAAGATCTTGAAAGGAAATGAAGAAAGACACCCTATCCCAGACATTCCTTAGATACTTGTTCTCTTCCTCCTTCTTCCCCCTACCCCTGCCTCTTAAAGAGGAAACTTGCATTAGTCACTTTTTTAAAAAAGTATTGAAGCACCTGGTTTAGTTTCAAATAAAATAAACATTCACTGAAGTCCCAAAAAATGCCAAGTATTGTTACCTCAATTAATTTGCACGATAAACCATTGCTAATGACACTATTATTAGGAATGGTGTCATAGCTTGTATTTACTGAGCACTTACTATGTACCGGGCACTGTTCTGTGTGTTTCATTTGCCATAATTCATTTAAGATAACAAAATCTTGATTTCTAGAAGAGGAGACTGAAATTCAAGGGAGTTGGCTTGCCTGGGGCCCAAAACTTGAGTAGTGAAGCTCCAACTTCTGATGTAGATCTCTGTCTACCACACCAGCTTTTATTTTTATTTTTAGTAAGAAAACTTGGGGCCTACTTAGTATCTCTATTTCATAAGAATGTCAGGTTGAAAAGTCATCACACCATGCCTTGCTGAGTTTTAATTTTTAGCAGATTGGGTTAGAAGGGGGGGCTGTAAACCTTGAAATCATCTTCTTTTACTGGTCCATTTTCCCTCGGATCAGAGTAGATTGGCAAAGCATTATGATCTTCCATTTCAAAGCTGAAGGATTATCCATCTCGATGGGGGAAATCATCTCTAAAATCCTTCTGAAGCCAGCTGCTGCCGAGGTTTGGTACATTTCAGAAAATGCCTGTGGTACCCAGTAACTGCAGTACCCAGTAACTTTATGAAAATGAACAGAGTCAAATTTGCATCTGGAGGGCCTGTATTTAGTATGTGGTCCCCCTGCATTCATATTGTGTCCTGTGTCTCCTCTTATAACAGAGGCTGGAAGTCTGCCTTTCAGCCTCTGCTCACTAGCCTCCAGGGTCAGCAGCAGCTAGGGGCATCAGGGCTGGTGAGGTTCTAGTCAGATGGAGGAGGTGACCACAGGGAGAGATGGAAAGACTTTGTCTTGCCTATGAGAAGACATGGGAAGGGAGCCAGAGGAGGGTAGGGAAGCCATCAGACCACAATGCAGGTTTGGTCCTTACTGAAAGAGGGAAAGAGGGAGGGAAGGAAGGAGGGAAGGACGGAGGGAGGGAGAGAGGGAGGAAGGAAGGAAGGACGGGCGGGCAGGTAGAAGAAATATCTCAAACTTCAGCAAGGTCATTGCCGTGTCCTTGAGCCAGAGTCACTCATCAGAAGAGGCTCCGCCTCCTGGGACTGGGCCTGCTTGAGTATCCCTGCTTGCTCTATCATTGGCTGGGAGCAGCTTGTGGGAAACATGGTCTTGCTGCAGATGTGGAATGGATTTCTGAGTGCAGCAGTTGGGGCTCTTTCCCTACAGCTGAAAGTCTGCCAGATGCATGCTTATGGCCACCCCACACTGCACCAAACTGATGGTCAAGGTACCTAAATCATTCAGCCCTTCTAACTTCTTCATTTAGGTGGTGCAGTGAGCAATTCAGGTTCCTCCCCCCGTGTCACCCCATGCCCCTCAGAAAAGGATGGACACATGTCGGTTTAAAGGAGGTGCCGACTTAGATTGGGGCCCTGGATTGTCTGGCCGGTTTGTCCAGCAGTCAGAACATTTTATCCTTTTGCAGGCTGCAAGGCCTGAAAAGAGGGGATTGAAAGCAGCTGTTGGGTTGGTAGCCCGAGAAGGAAGCCCTCTTTGTACCTTGTGATCTCCCCACACCTCTTTTTGTGTCACAAGCAAAAGGGGAATGTCCATCCATTATGCCCCTACACCACCACCACCCCAATGCCAGGAAGGCCAGAGAGCCATTTCTGGAACATCTTTCTGATGGCCAGCATGTGTAGGGTCTTATTTAAGTAGATTCTGTGAAAATGACCAGTAAGGCCAGAATTCTTTAAAGCGTAGCCTAGTGATTTTGTCACTGTCTTCAGAATTCCAAATTGATCTGTCACAGCTCTACCATTTATCAGTGGCAGTTACCTTGGGCAACTTCCAAGTCCTGTAAGCCTTCATTTTCTTCCATGTAAAATGGGAGTGATGGGACCGATCTCTTAGGGAGAGAATGCAGACCAAATACAGTCATCTGTATAAGGGCTCCAGCATGGCATTAGACATACATGTGCTAGCTTGCTGCCCTTCTGACTATGGGAGAACCAAAGACCATGTATTATGGCTGGTTCCTGAGACCTTAAGGTTTGTGGGAGGTGGGCTAGACAAGCCTGTGTGTATGCATCCATCCCTGCCCAGCTCTATGCTGCAGGTGGTGGGGATGAGTAGGTACACACCACCTGCCCCTTGCCTGCCTTCTAGAAGGTTACAGCTTAGCACTAAGT
Organism: Ailurus styani; assembly: GCA_002007465.1. Taxonomy (NCBI): domain Eukaryota; kingdom Metazoa; phylum Chordata; class Mammalia; order Carnivora; family Ailuridae; genus Ailurus; species Ailurus styani. Next base: position 1,741,833 of record LNAC01000263.1, on the reverse strand, counting down.
GTTACTCATTGGTCCTCAAGCACACCATGCTACTTTATGCCTCCGTGCTCAGCCTTCACATTGGCCTTCCTCCAAAATAATTTGTTGCTTGGAACAGACTCCACTCATGAAAGAAGCAATCTGGAAGGCTGGGCACCCTGAGAGCCTTGAGCCGAGCCCTGAAAAGCCAGGCACTTGTGTATCTTCCTCTCTTCTCTCCAGAGCTACTTCACTTTTTCCAGACTGGCTTCTTGCTTCTCCCTCTCTGCAGTCAGCCTTGCCTTGGTCACTGTGCTTATGGCACGCTTTACTGGCTTCTGCACTCAAAATCTCAATGAAGACTGAGTCACAGGGTCCCCATTCCAGATCCCAGGCAGAATAAATCTGTATCTCACCTGACAGCCATTCAAGAGTTTGAGACATATGACGGACAGTAGGTGCGATAGCCCACACTATGGGCAGTGGGAAGGGATCGCTATGCAAAGTAATGAGGCATGGGCTGAACAGACACAACCACCAAAAAGATTGAGCTTAGATGTTACTTCCTCCAGGAAGTCTTCCTGGACCCAGCTGAACAAGGATAGGTCAGCCCTCCCCTGGGCTATTTGGTTCCGGGCACTGGCCTCTGTCATGCTCTACTTTCCTTAACCCCACATCTGTCTTTACACCCGACGATGGATCCTGAAGGTAGGGACGGTATCTGCTTCGTCTTTGCAGACACCACCAGTATCCAAAGTGCCACCCAGCAGGTACTCTATAAATAGTTTATAGACCCAAGTATCATCTGGGAAACTGACAAATAATTGTACTGCTGAGGGAGAAGTACTTCCCAGTAACAACACGAAGTAGTCACTTTGCCAAAAAAACCAGTTGTCCTCTCTACCCCAACCTCATGCCCGCCCCCAGGGTGTGGTAAACATCCATGGGGACAGAAGCAGGGCTCCGGCGACTGCCTTTCATGTGCAGTTGTGCTCCATGTCTTTGATCCCAAACTCCTTTAGGTGTTGAATCCTGAAGAGCCTGCTGCAGCTCCCCTCTTAACAGCCAGCCGGCACCCCACGCATTAATGCCAGTTAGCCTAGGAAAGATGAAGACTGTGGGGACTTAATGAGCCGAGTTAGCACCTGTTCACTCAGCGCTCCAGCCTCTGCGTCTCTTCGGCAGCTCGCAGCGCTCCAGCCTCTGCATCTCTTCGGCAGCTTGCACCAGCTGGATGGCATCAGGTTTGGCCTTTCTGGGGAAAGGCTGGCAAAGGCATTTTTGCTTACAGGTTCTCCAACTTTTCATTTATTTTTGGGTAACTGACCTCAAGATTTTTGGAGCCATGTCAGGGGCTTCGTCTGAGGCCATACCCACACCCCCACCCACCCCAGACCCCGCCCCGTAATGCGGAGGGGCAGAGGCTAAGGCCTTGTGTGAATTAGGAAGACAGCACAGGTGTGACATCCCAAAGCAGCCTTTCTCCTTAGGAGTGGAACGATAGGGTCGAGTGTGGCGCGTGGTGCTAAGCAGCTCCATGAGTGTTGGTGGAAGGGCCGTTGCCCAGCACATGGCTGCATCATGGATAGTGTCTGCTCCACCAGGACACTGTGGTGCCCATGGCGGCATGACCGGCACCCTTACTGGCACCCTTACCAGTGCCGGGTCCGTGGTAGTGCCCAAGCAATGCCTGTTGAGTGAATGAATGAATAAATGATGAGTCGTGGTTAAGAACTCTAGTGGGAGAGAGACCCGGATTTGAATCCCATTGTTCACACTGTGAACACGGGCAGTTTGCTTCCATCTCTCCCCTACCCTGGTCCTTCATCCGTATTGAAAAGACCGATGCTTCTCGTGGTGTGGGGCTTACACGTAAAGCACTTACTTAGCACGGTGTCTGGCACATAGGAAAGTAGTTGTTCTTACTTGTATTATTAATGGAGTAACTTTGAATAAAGTGCTGGGTGCCCACATCTCAGTGCCTTCATTTATACAATGAAAATGCTTCTCTGTGCTGTACGGCGTTCGCATGAGGAATAATGTGATACGGTGAACAGAGCACGGCCAGGTCTGGGCTCAGTGCTCCATAGTTGGGGGGCGATGCCATCTGTATCAGGACAAGGCTCCATGGGCTCAGATGGTGACCACCCAGCTCTCGGGGGCCATGCACAGGATGAAGGGGCCAGGTTCGAAGAAGGGCTCGTCTGTAGCTCCCGGACGTGACAGCTGTTTGCGTGGGCAGACACACAGTGCTCTGGTCTTCCTTTGCCTTTCACCTTGAAAGAACTCAGGCTTTTCAAAGGGATCCTAGGCTGTATTATCAGACTTTCACCTAGCAAGCTGTTCTTTTCAGCAGACTGACTTTTATAATTCTCATGACCAAACACCAACCCTTTTTTTTTACCAAAACCCCCTTAATCCTTTGATCTTGTCTCAGTCACAAGAAATGATTGTCTGCTACGTCTTGCCATACATGATTTAGAGAGGATTACTGAGCAACCGCAGTCCATCCCTCACCTTCCCCTCCCCCACCAGCAGTCACTTCCTCCTGTGAAACCCTCCTGGGCCCCCCAGACCCTGGGAAATATCCTTGGAAAGAAAACAGCTAGGCGAGGCAGCTGGGGCAGAGGCACAAAGCACTACTGGAAGGGAATATTCCAGAGGAAGGGAGGACGGGGGTGAGTGTGGACATACTGTATTGTCACGTGAAAGAAAGCCTGTTCCTGTGGTTCAAGGTAAGCGGAAGCATACCTGGGCCTCAGCATCAACAAGGCACTAGCCTCCATGTCATCCGGCATGACCCTCCAGGGAGCTCTCTACGGGTGGGGCCGGGCTCAGCAACTGCAGCATGCTCTTCCAGAACAGAAGCACAGGGTCTGTGTGCTTGCTTGTAGTCACAGGGTGAGCAATGACCTTTTCCAAGACTTGTCCCTAGCCTCTTCCAACAGATCCGGTCAGCAAGATGCAGGGCTAAAAAAGTTCAGACAGGTCAGGTCCTGTGCCTGTTGCCATCGGATTCATTCTCCACCTGTACGTGGCAGGGTGTTCTCCGTATCCCAGGGAGCTGCTCCTTGTAATCCTATTCTCCCCTAGGCTCTCCTGATATTGGGCTTCAGGCAGGGCTCAGCCCGTTGGGGAGTACCGGTGGGAGATGGAGAAAGTGGAGCAAAGGGGGATGCAAGGGGCCCTTCTCTCCCTCCCTCTGCTTCTGGTTGTGGTCTGGCAGTTGCTGCATCCTGGGGATCTGGGTCCTGCAGGATGGCTCTTGTCTTGACAGCTGCAGCCCTCCAGGGCAAACTTGCCTGTAGTTCCAGCCACCTCTACACAGCCCCTTCTCTCTGAGCTGGGCACTGCATCTCCTCCTTTTGTGGGTCTGTCTGTTCCCAGGGCTGGTGGCAACTTCCTGCACTCACTAATCCTTGGATCACTTCCTTTTTCCCTGGCTTTTCAGCTCTTCCAACACCATTGTAAGGGTTCCCTGCATTAAATTCCCTCTTTGAATAGCTGGCAAGGGCTCAGTTTGTCTGATGGGTCCTTGACTGATCCTTTGTTTGAAAACTGGCTCCACTAACATGTGAGAAATAGAACTTTGCACCAGCTTCTTAACCTGCAGAGCCTCTTTAGTCACCTATAAAATGGAGATTTTAGATTTAGAGGTTATGTGTGTATAGAAGCTAACAGAGGGCTTGGCGCATAGTAGGCATTTAATGAGTGGCAACTCATTTTTATTCCAAGTCATTTAGGAAGAGAGTAGGCCCCCTCAGGGAAGGAAGCTAGTCTTTTACTTTTCAACTCCTAGCAGGATGTTGCAGATTTGATAAAGTAAGTAAACTTAATAAAGATATATACATATATATATAGAGAGAGAGAGAAAGAGGGAGAGATATTTCAACCAAATGGGTTGGATAAATTCAGAGACCACCACTATCATTCCAATAATTCTAGGATTTCTTTTATTTTTTTTTTAAAGATTTTATTTATTTATTTGACAGAGAGAGAGAGAGAGAGAGAGAGAGATCACAAGCAGGCTGAGAGGCAGGCAGAGACAGAGGAGGAAGCAGGCTCCCCGCCGAGCAGAGAGCCTAATGGAGGACTTGATTCCAGGACCCTGAGATCATGACCTGAGCTGAAGGCAGAGGCTTTAACCCACTGAGCCACCCAGGTGCCCCTAATTCTAGGATTTCTGAGAAAAGATTCAAAGAGGTTTTTTTTTGTTTTTGTTTTTTTCCTAGTGCAGTCCTATCAATAATTTCACTTTGGGGACCCATTTAACATGTTAATAGCCATAAAGTCAACAAGTGGAGCCCACTACAGGAACCTTTGGAAGGTACTTAACTGAAACAGCATAAGCTGTGTCCTGTGCCCTGTCTGTGTCCTCCGCCCTCCCGCAGTGTCTCTCTCTCTCTTTTTTGGTCCCTGTTTCTTGTCTTTCCCAGACAAACTGAAAAGCTGAACCTTTTAACAGCTCTCAGTGCTCTTGGCTGCACCCCTGGTGCACGCAGACATTTGCCTGCCTCGGAACTCTTGAAGGAGTGGCCAGATGCTGCTTGCTTTGGGGAGGGGAATTGGAAGGTTTCATTAGTCACACTTGCTAAAAGTGTAAAACCTCTGGTGGGCTTGTTGAACATGGGGGAATCTCTACATGTAAATATTTATGGATTAGGAATCAAATATTAAATATTTACTTCAGCTTCTTGGAATTATAAATGATTTAATAAAACCTATGGGGAGTTGGAATGGCTTTGGTTCAGAACCATATATTTAATTGTTTCCCCAACCCCCATCCACTCCCATATGTCGCAGCAGCATGGGAGAGTGTGGGATGCCCGTGGAAAAGAAAGAGAGCTTGGCTTTCAAGTGGGGGTTTGGTTCATTCTTCTCATTTTCCCTTCTGTGTTACAGGACGTGTGTTTCAGGTAGGCATTCCTACAGGCCTGTGAGGGTGAAAACCCCACCCTTCGGGGCTGTATTAGTTTTACCATGAAGCATAAACCCTTGGGGGGGGTTGTCAAGAAACACGGGTGCCATTGCCCTCCCAATGATCCAGGGAGTGGGCATCTCCCCAGTGGGCACCCGTATGCGTCAGAAGCTCGCGCTAATGAACCACGGGAGGCGTCTCCGAGGCCCTCATGGGAGAATCTTGACAAAGACTTTGCAGTAAGATGGGTTCTGATATGAATCTCATCTCTGCTGATGAATAGCTGTGTGTCTTGGAGAAAGTCCCCTCCTCTCTCAACTTCAGTGTCCTCATCTTTATAACAGACATTAAAGTACCTCTCTGTATACTAGTTTGCTGAGAGTGCTATAAAACATTACCACAAATTTGGTGACCAAAAACCAAACCAGAGGGGTGCCTGGGTGGCTCAGGCGGGAAGTGTCTGCCTTCGGCTCAGGTCATGATCCCAGGGTCATGGGATCGAGTTCCGCATCGGGCTCCCTGCTCAGCGGGGAGCTGGCTTCTCCCTCTGCCTGCTGCTCCCCCTGCTTGTGCTCTGTATCTCTTTCTCTCTGACCAATAAATAAAATCTTTAAAAAACAAAACAAAGCCAGAAATCCACTCTCTCACAGTTCTCATACTCTCTCTGAAAGTCCAGAATTTAGGTGGGTCAGCAGCGTTGCTCCCCCTGTGACAGCTCCAGAGGAGAATCTGTTTCTTGCCTCTTCTGGCTTCTCATGACTGACTGCCAGTTGGCGCTTTTGGTTTGTGGTCACGTCTCTTTCCGCCAGTTTCCTCATCTCTTTCTGTCTTCACATAACCTTCTCTTCTGCGTGTCTCTTATAAGGACACTTATTATTTTATTTCGGACCCATTCAGATGATCAGGATGATCTCCTTATCTCGAGATCTTTAACTTATTNCCCCCCCCCCCGCCCCAAATATGACCGTATTCACAGGATCCACAGCTGAGGACACAACAGTATCTTCTCGGGGCTACCATTTAGCCCACTCTGGTATCTCAAGGGCTGATGATGATGTCACTCAGCTCTCATTGGTTGGTATCCACGCCATAAGTTTACTTTAGAACAAGTCTACTTTGTGGAGTTTTGTGGATGATTGAAATTATACGCCCGCATCTCTGAAAACAACAGTTTATTGAGTATCTGTCTATAATGGACCAGTCACCAGCCAGGCCTCGAGGATATAATTAGATATAGATATAGATATAGACATAGACATAGATATAGACATAGACATAGATATAGATATTTCTTGAGACACGACCTGGATATGATGATAAACGGTGAAACTACTATGCTCCAGTGTGACCAGCACCTCAGTGCATGTACTGGCCTGGGATCAGAGGAGCCAAAAATGTACCCAGGAGATTAGAGGAGCCTTCACAGAAGAGGTGCCATTCAAACTAGATCATACAAGTTGAAAGGAGTTTAGTAAACAAAAGGAAGATGTGCAGGCACCACCTGAGGCACTCCATGTATTCAAGCATAAGAAATCGTAGTGTTTGGGAGGAGTGGTGAGCAATTTAGGGTCCCGGAGCTGCAGGGTTCCCGTAAGGGAGCAGTGGAAGTGAGGGGCAGCCATAGGAAAGAGAAGCCGGCTTTGATTTAATGCCCACAGAGGGGAAGACAGCATGAATCCCGTCTGACTGGAAAAGAAAGAGAAAGTAACTTGCCCAGCATCACATACCTAGTTAAAAGGAGGACTTGGGCCCCGTTTTCTGCCTCCCCTTCTTTTGGATAGCAACAGGCAGATGTCCCTCCATGCTCTTCTTCCATGGTCTGCAGGCGCTTCTTTGCTTGTTTCTGATTCCTCCTGTATTGGGAACCCTTTGATCTCTAGGGGACCTGCCTTGCGCCCAGTGCGTGCCCCTGGCCTGCCTTATGCCTGGTGTCCAACGGGCATCAAGCGAATCTTTGCTAACTGAGTTTTCTCACAGGAGAAATTCGGGCATCAAGCAGGAGAGCTGGATGAAATTCTTCCCGAAGTCCTCTCTGACCTCAAGCTTCTAGATGGAGTTTGCTTACATGGGAGGCTGAGATTTTCTTTTGGAGTCAAAATACGTGGATGCCGCCCGAAACCTATTGTTACTTATTTCTCTGGGGGCAGGGAAGTATTTCCACACACAGCCTGCTCTCCGTCTGCCACATGCTTTTTTATTGGTTTACATGGCCACATCTATTTACATTTGCCGTCCGCATGAGTGCTGCTTCTTCATAATTCATAGAAACGTCGCACCAAATTAATCTACAGTGAGAACTCGAACTTGACTAAAGCCAAACGCCTTGCCTGCGAATGTCTTTGTTAGTGACAGCATATCCGTTGGAGCCCTTTTTGGTGTTGCATAAGTTCCAAATTCTCCTTTAAGGAGAGCCAGATTGAGGAAATCATTAATCTCTGACAGTTGTGTAGATATAATTAAAGATATATGAATTTAAAAATACCTGCTATCTCAAATTACTTCCTAAAAGAACGGGGGTGGAGGGGAGAGAGTTCTATTTAAAATGTCAGATACAGACGCATTAGGCCGGGTAGTCAAAGCACTGTATGTCTGTCACTCATGAAAACTGACAATTAGGTCCATAAATAGATTTTACAGGCTTCCACACAAGAACACACATCCTGCACATCTCAGCCGCATAAAGATGAGGAGCGCCGATGGCAGCCGCTGACTCACGGGAAGGGAGCAGCCATTGGGAGGTGGTGGTGAATGAGATGTTTGGAGCAAATCCACTGCGCCTGGGGGCTGGGTGTGGGCCTCGGGGGTGGTGGAGGCTCACCAAGGTGGGGGAAGGGCCTAGCATTCCATCAAGGCTCTGCCACGCAGCACCTACCTGAACTCTGGTCAGTCTCCTCATCCCCCCGAGCATGGGTCCATTTCCCCATCTGCAAAATGAAAGAAGTAACAACAGTCTCAGCTATTCCTACTTGCATGGGTGGTCAGCAGGAGCAGATGAGGTTCAAGGAAAATGGGAAAGACCATACATAGGTAAGCTGTTGATTCGTTACTACTGAGATTGCTATTCGTGATATTGACCACTGAGATATTCAAATATACCCCAGGAATAGACAGGGCAGGTGATCAGAAAGCACGTTAAGTCTACATCCGCGAAGCACAGAGAAATGCCTGAGAGTAAAACTGGACTTGGCTTCACCTTTGATAGCAGGAAATCCAGCCAGGTGAGCAAGAGCCTAGGATGTGGTGGGGACAGGGCCAGGAGGTAGATCCATTGTTAAGACCTGCTCTCGAGATCTAAGCTCCATGCTTTGGGGTCCTCACTCTCGAGACTCAACCTTATTCAGGGCACTTGGCATCTCTGACCCTCAGTCTCCCCCTCCACAAAATAGGTAACATGATTCTATAATTATTTTTTCTACAGGACTGATGTAAAATCAGCTAAATCACAGTAAAACATATGGAAATTATGATGCCAGTGTGAAGTTTATGATCGAAAGTACCATCATGATCACATTTGAAAGGGTCAGAGGCAGGTCCAGGTACCCATCCTCTCTTCTATTATTCATTCATTCATTCATCCACTTAACTTATTCAATAATCCTTTTAAATTTTCTTATTTATTATGCTTCTTGTATATTACTTGTTTTCCATCGATGGAGGGTTCCATGTAGGCAGAAATTTTTGAGTGTGTTTTGTTCATTGAAATGTCCCAAGTGTCTAGAAGAGCTCCCACCACCTAATAGGTGAACAATAGACATTCAGTGAGTAAGTGTGTTGTAGTTTAGGCATTATGATGGGAACAGATGCTATGGTACAGCAGAGGAAAGACTCTTCTCTTCAAAAAGTTCATAGTTTCTTTGGGGGTCTAGAGGAGGACATAGGAACCGATGGGTCTAATGCAAAATGTTAAGCACAACGTGATACATACCGAAGATACGCTCCCCAGCTCTTTTTATAATGTATGAGAGAGGGTGTGCTCCCAGGCCAGGATCAGCTCGGGTTGAGGTGCTCTCAGGGAGCCGGTGTTCCTGATAGCTACGGTTGGCCCCTTGTGGTGTAGGGCAGCAAGCATGGTATTGGAATGAGGCTCACTTGAGTTTAAATGCAGACCCCACCCACCATCACACAGCTGTGACCTTGAGTAAGTGACATAAGCACTCCAAGTCCCCTTTTCTTCTCTTGAAAAGCCTTGTGAAGATTCAGTGAGGTAACAAATGTAACAAAAACTATTGACACAAAAGTTGGCTCTCCCGGAACAGCTTCCAGTCCATCCACCATTCCTTTGCCTTTCTCTCCAAACCTGAAAGAAATGCAGCTTTTCTAGGTATTTCGCCTGTGAGATGCAGTTTTGCTCTTTGTCTCTCATACTACCAGTGAGTTCTAGCATCTTATTCCTTCTCCTGCTGTGGCTGCTACCACCATTCCTACTTTTCCTAGAACACCCCCACCATGGCCGCCATTGCTCCCGCGCCTCCCCTTCCCTCAGCTTCCTCTGGGAGCAGCCCCCATGCCCACTGCTGTGATTACCACCTCCTGTCCCTGCCGTGGTCAGCTCTTGTTAATGAGCACTTACTAGACTATGTATTCCATGAAGCATTTTGTATTAATCATTTCATTTAATCTTCACAACAGTTGAGGAAAAAGTGTGTTATCCTCTCATTCGACAGACGAACCTTAGACTCAGTGGGTTCACTCATCTCCCAGGTCACAATGTTCTTGAGAGATGGATGCCAACGAGAGCCACTCCCTACTCCTTGACCTCCTTGAAGGAGGAGAAGCCCTGACATTGGCACATGTGTGGAGCTCATGAAATTCTTACTGCCTGGATGAGGGCACCGTGCTCAGGTGTTTCTGAGACACCTGGGAGGTGGTCCCTGTATTTCTAGGATCAGAGAACAAGTCTCAGGGACCTCCCCTCTTAGATTCTGGCTGGGAGCAGAGGTATGCCGGTGGTGGGCTCCTGCCTGCTGCAGCCAGAGGAAGAGGCTCTGGGATCCTCTTGATCCCGTTTTACATTATGGGTTCAGTACCTTACAATGGAGGAAGCCTAGCCCCTGTGGTCAGACTAGATGCAAATGAGCCTCTTAGAGATGCAAATGAATTTCCTAGAAAGAGCTCTGGGTAAGAGCTGAAAGGATGTGTGACTAAAACCAGGGACTACTGAGAAAAAAAAAAGGGAAGAATCCCTTTGGGGACTTGCCAGCTAATTAGCAATGGCGGCCCTCTTGGTGGCCAGCCTGCTGATGTGGACAAACCTGTGGGTTTGGTGCTCAGTCTTCATCCTCATGGCCAGCTCTGGGGAGAAGCACCTGGGGCAGGAGCACAGGCCCTAGGCCCAGAGGTTCTTAATCACCTGTAACAGAGTTGCTAAGAGTTCTTGACGAGAAACAAAACTTCTCGGGGACTGCTTTGTCTAATGATTGTATCTGATGTGACTCTAGTCCAATAGGCTTGCTTCAGATGTGATTCTGCCACATAAAGCTGTGTGATGTTGGGTAAGTCATTTTAATCTGCCTGGGCCTCAGTTTCCTCATTGGTGTGATGGGAATAATAATGTTCATGACAAGAGTGGTCGTAGGTATTGATAAATACAAGCTGCCTGTTGAAAACCTTTCCTCCCCTCTGACGTTTGTTTCTGGATTCCATCTATTTTAATGGTTCCTTCCTCTGTTTACCTGCTGAAAACCAACCCCCAACCCCAAATCCTTCTTTCTTCTTCCCTCAACCGGTAAACCCCCTTGAGGATAGTGGTGATGCCTCTTTGATTTCCATTTGGTTAGTGCAAGAACTAGATAGACAAGAGATGGCTAATGAATGAGTGACTGTTGGCGTCCCCACCATTCCATACATAAAGGCCATGATAACATTTCTATACTGCGCTGCCTTTGGAAAAGTATTTTTAATGCTCACTCATTATGTAATCAACATAAGCATCTGTGGTAATATTACCATTTTGCAGGTGAGGAAGTTAGAGTTTGCCGAGGTGGGCGTGGCTTGTCCAAGGTCACCCTGCTGGTACCTGGCATAGCTCACACTTCATTCACTAGTCAGCAGGTGTTCATCGGGCACTTCCTGGTGGCCAGTGATCCAGGTGGTGCCTTTCTTAGTCTCTTCCTTCTTTATGGTTTCCCCAGGGCAGCCAGATTCTCGCTGTGACCAACACTTCACGGAGCAGTTCCAGACTGCTTGGGACCCACCATACTAGATGGGGGCCACTGCCTTCATGGAGCTGATGTTCTGTCAGTGGAAGCAGAGAGCAGACAGAAATAGCACATTTGTTAAAGAAGTAAATTATTGAGAATGGGGGCGGGGGAAAGAAGGGGCTCCATGACCTTGGGAAGGACTCTTTCACCTCTAGCATCTCTTATTAGAAAAAGAATGTTACTTAGTCATTGAGTGTGTCCCTCTCCACACTTTGAGAAAATGTATACCAGGTCCCCGAGGATTTCAAGATGAAGAATTAAGTCTGTAGGCTGACTGTGTTTCTTGCAGAGGTAGGGGTGGCTGGTGGAGGCTACAGTAAGCTGCAAGAGGGCCAGAGTTTACCAGTGTGTGTGAACCAACCGATTAGAAGGGTAGGAGCAGTAATCTTAAATACAGCTAACAGTTACTAAGCACTTACTACATACCAGCCGCTGATCCAGATTCCTTACACATAGCAACTCATTGAATCCTCACAGTAAGCCCTTCTGATAGTTCTTAGCACAGCCCTATTTCATGGAGGGGGAGACTGTGGCACAGAGAACCTAATAACTTGCCCCAGATCACACAGCAGAAGATGGCAGAGCAAACCTAGGGTGGTTGTTTCTTGGCTCGTTTGTTTTTTTTTTTTTTTAAGATTTTATTTATTTATTTGAGAGAGAGAGCATGAGAGGGGAGAAGGTCAGAGGGAGAAGCAGATTCCCCGTGGAGCCGGGACCCCGATGTGGGACTCGATCCCAGGATTCCGGGATCATGACCTGAGCGGAAGGCAGTCACCCAATCAACTGAGCCACCCAGGCACCCTGTTTCTTGGCTCTTTTATCCATGCTTCCATGGTGCAGGGTTCAAACCAGCCCCCTCTAACTAAAGGAGCTGGCATGGTGTGGCCTAAGAACTGCCAGGGTCCTGCTGACCAGACAGGCCATGGAGTGATGGGGGGTAGATGTACAGTGAAATCAGTGCGGATGTAAGAAAAACCAAGAGCAATGTATACCTCGAATCATACTTTTGGCCCAGGCTTCCCTGTGCCTTGGTTTCCTTATCTGCACTGTGGAAGGGGATTGGCTTAGAGGATCATCTAGAGGCCCTTTTCTGGGCCATGGAGCCTCAGGAACTAGGAGGGCTGTGCCATTTCATCAACTCTGGACCCTCGGGTCCTAAGTTCTGAATGCAGACCAACTTAAGTTTGAATTGTGGCTCTCCCTTTTGCTAGGGGAGGACAGATGGCTTGAATAAATAGCGTAAGTTCAACAATTTGAGCCTCAGTTTCATCATCTGTTAGATGGGTGCGCCAAAAGAACCCCAGTCACAGGGTTGTTATGAAGATGAAATGAGGTCACATGAGCGGTTTCCATACTGTACTGCCTGGCTGTCAGGCCCTCGTGGCTCGATCTCATTACAACATTGTGGGGACTCTGAGGACCAGCCACTAGCAGCACAGCAATTAGCAGAGAAAAGAGTTTCTCTTCAAACTGGCTAATAGTTTCTTTACTACTTCTTGCACACTAGTTTCATTGTGACCCAAGTAAATTACAAATTACAGCACCTTCCTACGTGTGCCATTTACTCTTGCTCTACTCTGCCTCTCCTCACCAGGAACCAGCAGGACCTCAAACCTCCTAGAATTTTCCCCTGGCCTCTCACCCTTTAGGTCTATGTACATGTCATTTATTCAGCCTGGAATGTTCTGTATCTCTCAAGGTCAAATTGGTCCAGCTACTCATTCTGGAATCAGATGCTCTGATGGCTAACCCCAGTTGAAATAGTAACTTTGTTCTCTCCTCTCCTAGGTTATTCTGCTTCCCTCCCCATAGTCCTCATTTCACTGTGTTTTAATCACCTCTTTACTGCTTTGCCTCTTGTCTAAACTGTGAATCTCCTGAGAACAAGGACTGGCTCTGTGTTCATTATCTCCACAGCCAGTGCTTAATACAGTTTGTTGGCTGAATGGTCCACGAACTGAAAGAGGTCACACTGGGGCCCGGATGCAAAGAGCACCCTACATGGGGAAGGCAGAGACCAAAGGATAGAAAGGTGACACAGGGAGTTTTGACTTAACTTCTGTTACACAACAGCTGAATGTGTACCATCATCCAGATGTCAATTATCTGTGTCGTGTCGCTCTCCAAGGTGCTGAATCAGAACCGTCTCATTAATCCTCACAAACATCTTCCAAGGAAGTGAGAAAGTAGAATTCATTTTTTGTAGTATGCGAAAATGAGACATCAAAGGTGCTGAACCTACACATTTGGAGGTTGATATAGTTTGCTCCCCAGCTCCTAGGGAGTCAGTACAGAATACACCGTCCTCACCATGCCTGTACCTTCTCTTCCTGATATCCTTCTGACATGTCTCCCCCCACACCCACCGCACCTCCCACCTTCCCACTCCCATCTATTTATGACTCGCTGTGTCACATTCAGGTTCACTGATGATTTTAGAAGCGGAGAGTGAGCAAATCCAGTTGAACAGTTTAACCAGATTCAAACGGATTTGGATCATTTGCGTAATTTGGCTAGCAGATGGCAAATGTAGTTCAAAGTACAAAAATGTAGAATAATTACAAGGGGAGAAAGCAATGCAGTTTATGGATGAGGGAAGTTATTTGGGAGAAAAGCTCATGGAAATCATTACCTCAATGTGTTAGAAGGACAGGGCGCCTGGGTGGCTCAGTGGGTTAAAGCCTCTGCCTTCGGCTCAGGTCATGATCCCAGGGTCCTGGGATCGAGGCCCGCATCGGGCTCCCTGCTCAGCAGGGAGCCTGCTTCCTCCTCTCTCTCTGCCTGTCTCTCTCCCTACTTGTGATCTCTCTGTCATATAAATAAATCTTTAAAAAAAAATGTGTTAGAAGGACAAACAGCACAGCTCTGGGTAACAGAGACAGAGCACATAGAGTACCCTGGTGACTCCGTGGCTGGTTGGAATGCAGGAGAGAGGACATGTCTGTCTTCTAGAAGTAAGAAACGAAATGGTTGGTGGGGAGAAGGATCTGTGGAGGATGATCCTTGGCCGGGAAGAAAAGCCATCATGGTCACTTGATAGGTTCACATTTGTCCTGCTTTCATCTTACTCATGGCCCCTTGGTGAGAATCTGTTTCCCCCTGAGCCTCACTTTTCCTTGCTGTAACATGAGCAGATTGGTGTATACTTTCCTGTTGCTTTGAAGAATTTATGAGGTCATGGATGTGAAAAATGCATGCAGCTTGTTTGGAAACCCATGAAATTCACTCTTATGAGTACTAATTCTATGTTCATAAAGCCCCTCCCCCAAATCCAGTGTTTTCAGTGAATGGAAATTGGAAAGGGGTTGTTTGCTAGTATGATAGGCCAAATGATGACCCCCTACCCCCAAATATCCTTGTTCTAATTCTCAGAGCCTGTGAATGTTATCTTAAATGAGACATGGCAGATGTGATTAAATTAGGCATCTTGAGATGCAGAGATTATCCTGGATTATCAAGGTGGGGCCTAAATATTGTTACAAATGTCCTTTTAAGAAGAATACTGAGGGCTCTTTGACATAGAAGAAAGAGATTGGAGTGATGTGGCTACCAGTCAAGGAGTTCTGGTAGCCACCAGAAGCTGGGAGAGGCAAGAATAGGGTTCCCTCCCTCCAGAGCCTCTGGAGGGAGCAGAGCTTTGCTGATAACTTTGATTTTGGCCCAGTGAGACTGAATTTAGACTTCTGGCTTCTAGAGCTCTAAGAGAATAAATTTTGGTTGCATTAAGACACCGAGTTTGAAGTAATGTGTTATTACAATCACAGGAAAGTAGTACAAGGAGAAAGAGAATTTGACCAATACGGAAGAGATTTGGATGAAGTCCAGGCTTTGGTTTTCCCTTTTGTGGAACCCTGGGTCGTCTCTCTTGACCTCTGTTTCTTTGTCTTTAAAGTGGAATAATAATAGTATATTCCTTTATATGGATTATTGGGAAGGTGTAAAAGAGATAATGCTTGTACCCTATCCACCACAGATATATGTAAGAGAAAAAAAACCCAGGCATAGTTTTAAGTTTTGAATCAAGTGGTATTTAGTCAGCACTCAGAATTCCAGAGAAGCTGACAGGGCACAGTTTTGGAGCATGGAGGTAACATTTGGTATTAAGGAAGCAGTGGAGTGGTGATACCTGGGCAGTGTGTCTGTAGGAGGCAGGATCGTGGCCACCAAAAAGGGGCTCAAGTCTGGCTCCTGCCCTAGAGAAGGTTAGGAACCTAAGAGCTAGCACCATGACTCAGAGAGGGGGATATCTCAGGTTAGGAAAACAGGATTTGGGGCAAGGAAGTCATTCTGGGGATGCCTGATCTCAGGTCTGAATGCCAGTGAAGAAAACTAAGGTTAAGACTTCTGGGCCAGATCCAAAAGGTTTCTAAGGATACGTAATGCCAGATCCTAAGATTCTGAATTCACTGGTATAAATTCTGCCTCCATCAGAGTGGGTCTAGTCCAGTAAGAGTGGCTGCTGGAATGTTTGGGATTACTGAAGGCTGCTTTAGAAATTAGGACACCTAGCCAAGGAAATCTGAGCTGAACGTAGGTGCTTCCAAGGTGCTTTTCAGAATCTGAAAAGACCAATGACATCTAGAAAGTTGAGTGCTAGATGGGTACAAGTGAGAAGCTCCAGCTAGGACTGTGGATAGAGTTAGGGCCTGATGGGTTTTGTGTGTACAAGTGTGGTGCTGGCTATGGCACAGCGAGGCTCTGATGGATAAATATGGAACATGAAGACCAGAAAGACTGAGAAACTTGCTTAAAGACTTGGCATGTTAAGGGCAGAACTGGACCTAGAAACTTTGTCCTTTGCCAGATTTTAAACTGATCAAATATGTCTCTTTTGTAAGGTCTTAGAGAGACTCTTTGCTCTTGAATTTAGAAAGATTTGTTTGAGATCCTGTCTCAGTTGTAATCAGTATCCAACATTTAACAACTCTTGTACTCTCTGATTATATGGCAAGTTTTGACCATCATTTAAGGAAAGAATGTGCAGAGAGAAAGGGAGGATTCTAGGAATAAAAAGTAATTAAACATAATAAGTCTCTTGAGATTAGCCATTAATTTGGATGAGAAATCTAAAATTGCCTTTAAAGTAATAAGGGATAATATCTAGTGATTGTAATATCCAGCATGGGAGGTAACATGCTGATAACATTGCACAAGGCAGGATAATACATGTGGCAGTTCCCTGATTTTTGTAGAATTAATGATGTTGGTTTCATTTCACTGCTGATTTAAGATACACATTTCATAAATGGCACATTAAGGCAAATGTATCAGAATTGCACCTAAAGAACTGAATAGCCAAGAAATGGCAGCCCCTTGAACACAGCGGTTTTATGATATCTTAGATTTAATGCTTAATCACTATATATTTACAACTGTTTATTTTAATGCTTTGAAATGCCAGTTCATCAGAATTATTGAAAATATTTTGAGAGGGGCTTGTGAATGTGCTGGGGTAACATTCTGACATAGTCAGTAAACAGAAAAAGAGATGAGAATACTTGTAAAAGCCTTGGTACTTTTTCTAACAGAAGAGCCGAATGTTACTTGTCATGCTGGAAGTGCTGTGTTGTTTGGGTTTCATAGAAAATATGTCTACAGAGTATATAATAAGGTGAGTTAAGGCAGTTTCATAAGCAAGTTTGCCTCAGACTTCATTCACTCAGTGAATTATTATGATGGAACCTGCTTCTGAAATATTGGGTTCTTGGAAAAGCTGAAGCTGTTTCCAGGGAAAAAGCATCCAGTCAGTCATGAACTCATTGCTGCATATATTCGTTTCTTCATTTATTCATGTTATTTCATTGATCCGTTCATCACTTATTTACTGAGAACGTACTATGTGCCAGGTACCGATTTGAGTGTTCGGACTCAATAGTTAAAAAAGTAGTCTCTTACATTCTATGTTATGGAAATAAGATACGGTATTGTGCGCACTAAGTTTTCTTAAGTCGTTAAGGACTTGACAGCATGCTTAGGATCTAAATGAAAAAGCAGAATGAAAGTTTCTGGTTTTAGTTTTATCCGTGTGTGTGTGTATTTGATAAGAGTAGATGAACTAATGATTGCAGTGAAGTACCCCATATAGTTAATGTGTATGTCTTTGATTTTGCAGATTAAGCATACATTTCGTTTCCATTTCCGTACATACATTAAGTTTCCCACAATAAACATTCAGGGCTTAGCAAGAAAAGAAAAGCAAGTTAAGTAACCAGTGTGGGTACTGATCCCACAACTGAGAAGCATGGGTGAGTTCAGGGTTTTTAGGAGGTTAGCTACGTTACATAGAAAACTGTGTGTGGAACTGTAATCTATTTGGATTCTTTGTTTATCACCCTGAATTTGTCCTTTTAAAGCCAAGAAGTATTATGTCTTGTTTGGCATATTCTTCCCCCTAGCAAGAGCAATGATTTCTGACATGATTAAGGGATTTCATGCTAGTGAAGGATTATTAAAAAAATCACTGCTTTTGGTAATTGATTATTTTGTGTGTGTTACCCCTAATGATACTGTCTGAAGAATGAAATATCTTTTCTCCATTTTCCAAAGCAGCCTCGGTAACCCCCGGTGACACTGGGTTTTCCTCACTGACTTTAATTACTCCACGCCGAGGCTCCTGTTCTGAGTCTGGGTGTGCTTCACCCACACTGAAAGGACCCAGCTGATGAACTCGCCCATGAGAGCATCCTGAGCTAGTCATGGAATTTGGAAACCATTAGAAAGCTGGGCGATTTCATTATTCATTCACTTGAAATAATCCCGGGACTGCTTTCAGTGACATGGTTCCTTCAGCAAATAAAGATAAGCCAAATCCCTGGGCACTCGAAGAAGGAGAAGATTCTCTAAATTAATTCCAGGCTCAAATAATTCAGTAGTATTTGTAATATTCTGTGCATAAATTGGCAATTTGCTAGAGAGATCAGGAAATGATAAAGGCTTTCTTTCCCCTCCCCCTTCTCATCTTAACAACTGCTGAGGCAGCTATTGGGATAAAAGAAATGTTTTATCCTTAATAAATGTCCTATCAGGTAATGCACTGATTAAGGGTGTCTAAACATGGTGCCCCCCCTTCAAAACAGTTATTTTTCATCAGAGAAACTGAAGTATATGCAGAATGGAAGACGGTCTTAATATGTTTTTCAACGTATGAAAGATTTATATGAAAAATAAATACATTGACAATATCAAGAAATACAGAAATAAGAGTGCTGACTTCCAGGGTTTCTTCTTTTTAGTTTAAAAGTGTTTCATGTGTTTTGTCTTGTGGTGGTTTTGAAAGATCGCTTGCCCTTACATACTGATGATACCACATCTCAAATCCAAACTTCAGTGCATCTGGTGTCTCTCTCCTCCTTCTCATCCCCAAGGCCCTTTGTTGGATTTGGGCTCATACTGGGGAATCTCTGGGAGGCCTGGCTAATCGTGCCCTTCTCCTTGTGCATTTGGAGCCAAATACAAACAGACACAGGAACCAGATAAAGATAAAATACACTCACATTGCTGGCCACACTGGGCTGGAGCACGTGGTTTAGCTGGAAGGCTGGAATCAGGCTGCCTCCTCCCAGCCCTCCTTGACCTGGAGATCTGCTTGAGTCAAAAGGAGGTCTGTAGAGCTGAAAGTCACCCAGCCACCCTCCCATCACAGAGATGAGGACAGCGGCCCCCTCCCGCCCTCTCTGTGTTTCCTCTGCTAACATGCACAAGGACAGGGCTTGCCTTGGTTAGCTGGACACGTGTGTGCTCACTCCCCTCCTGCAGACCCAGAAGTGAAAAACCCCAAAAGGGCTGAGCTCCAGTCCTCACAGCTGTTCCCAGTCTTTGGGATCTGATAACTCACTCCTCTTCTTGAGGGAAGCAGCAGGAGGGAGGGAGGAAAGAGCTGATGCCACCTTCCCATTGTTTGAAAGAGACCAGGATCTACATTGTGAATGGGCTGCCGGCCTCCTGCCTTCAGACTCCATCGGTCCATCCATCTGCCCGGCCCTCAGCTGTCTGATTTCATCTGCCGAAAACCCAAAACTTGTCCCACCACTCTCCTGCTTTCCAGCCTTTCAGGTTAGCATGGCTTTAAGCTCCTTAGTGATATGCCTACCATCTGCTTCCCAATTTCATAGCTGTACCCCAGTCCTCATCAGCTGTTTGTTGATGGGGCCTTAAACAGAGCCTGCTCTCTCTCAGCCCTGATCCTTTGCCACTAATACAAGCCCCCATTCTCCTGGTTAGGGTGCCCGTCAGCTCAGTGACCAAAGCATCTGTATTACTCATCACAGGGTTTTTTCACTTGGTGTGTGTATTTCTCTATCTCTTCAATTAGATATATGAGACCTCATGTTTGGCATGTAGTATGTACTTGTATATTTTTGGTTGGCTACATCAGTGAATGAATGTTTACAAAAAAATAGAGCAATAAGCCTTCCACTGAGTCCATCTGAGGAAGGTTGTCAACATGACTTTTAGTTTTGTTTTGCCTTTTTGTTTTTATGGAAATTAGTTTCCTAATGCCACTTTTTTTTAAAATAGTTTTTTTTTTTAAGATTTTATTTATTTGACAGAGAGAGAGAGAGATCACAAGTAGGCAGAGAGGCAGGCAGAGAGACAGGAGGAAGCAGGCTCCCTGCTGAGCTGAGAGCCCGATGCAGGGCTTGATCCCAGGACCCTGAGATCATGCCTGAGCCGAAGGCAGAGGCTTAACCCACTGAGCCACCCAGGTGCCCCTTAATGCCACTTTTCACCATTTTAAAGTTTTCTTTAAAATGGTGAAAAGTGGCATTAAGTATTTTTATGATTATCAGTGGAATCAAATAGAAAAGGCACCCTTACTCCATCTAAGGTCCTACATGGTAAGCTACATGAGTTCTTGATCCAGTACTTAGAGTATGGGGATTGGTTTTACTCATCTGCAGTTTTATCCATCCTGCCACAGAATCATATAGGGGACCGTGGGCCACGGGCCAGGTTTGCACTGAGAATTTGTCAGCGGTAGATGGAAGTTTTTTTAAGTATAAGGGAAAAATGAATGAATGTATCTTTACGTTAAGGATAAATGGAATTTCCCCCTTTTATTAAATCTACTCTTTTAAGTGATACAGAACCCTTCTTTGAAGTCTTTGCCTCTCTGATACTGGGAACAATGGCTGTGATTATCCTTAAGAACTTAAAGGGAAAGCAAGACTGCTTGAGGTGTGCCTCACTTTCATCTCCTTTTCTGGCTGTTTGTCCCTTCATGGGCCTGTGGTCTAGGAGGTTTCCATAGTGCCTGCAGGCCGCAGGGCTCCTAGGACCAAGGTCATTCCCTGTTAGAGCCTCTGCTTCAGTCTGTGCCTCCTAATTCCTCTGATCACGTAGAATTCCAGCATTTTCTGTTTCTGAAATCAATGTCTCCAGAGAAAGAAAGAAAACTTCTCTCAGCAGGTTTTGTTTGGAAGAAAAGGGTTTCAGCGTCCAGAAGAAAAACATTTCCTTTTTATTTCAATAAGCCAGTTAAAAGGGAAGATTTTTTTTTATTCTTTTGCTTTGCTTTCTGTTGAAACTGATCTGCTCAAAGTCCTGAAATGAGAAAATCCAGGGGGCAGCAGTTATAAGCACTTGTCTAATGATATCTCTTTTTGTCTCCTCAAGAGTGTGTTTACACTTGCTGCTGGCCGCTTCAGTGTTCTCGAGGTCAGTCATTGGCTGTATAAAATGCTAAACCTTTACATTCTTCATTTATAAAATTATTCAGCTAATCTAGTAGGCTAGATAGCTTTAAAATGTTGGTCTGAGGAGCCATTTGGTTATAAGATGAAGCTGTGTTCCTCCTCACAAAATATTCCATCAATCTTGCCATTTCAATAGCTTCTTTTGATTAATAGTGAGATCAAGGCAATATGGTAACTGGCTTCTCAGGAATGGCCATGTAGGCTGACAGCCCCAAAGCCATTCTTTTTCCTCTTGCAACAAGACCTTTCACTTCCAAAGATGTTTCAAGTTTACACAGACAGTGGACTGTTTAAGCTAGCATGTTCTGGTAACCGCCATTCACGGCAAGATCTGGCGGCTTTCTCTGGTGGCCCATAGTGACTTATGGCCAACTGCATATCTAAAGGTCTTCATTTAAAATAATATATGATTTTTTTCCTGTAAACTCAATGATAACACATTTTGATTTTCCAGCCAACTAATGCTATCCCTTCCCTCGGCTCCCCACACATACACAGCATCACCACACACACACAACTTCTGAGCTCTGATATGGCAAAAAGATTGTGAACTTTGAAACCAGGAAGACCCACATTTAAATCCTGGGCCTGAAAAATGCTGCCTGGATGACTTTAGTCAAGTTACCTCACCTCTGTGGGTTTCAGATTTCTCATCTGTAAAATGAAGAATAGAAGTAGGCTCCATAAAGGGATTACATAAAATTATGTATATAAAGTACTTTGTAATTTATTGGGATTAAAAAATTAAGTAAATATATTTACTAAAATAATGAATCAGTGAAGAACTGTTGACTGGTGCATGAATCTTTGGGCCCAATATCCTGTAATGATGAACAAGTACAAGTGATAAAAAGCTATAGATTCTTACTAGAATGTAAGGAAATAGAAAATCTTGGAAAGATTTGCTGGAATGAGTCTCTTTTAAGTGAACTTTATTGGAACCCAGCTTTTTGTTCTGTGCAATAGGAAAGTCTCAGAAGGAACTCTCTGAATTTTCCCTTAAAAGATTTTAAAATATGGTAAAAGGAAGAAGATAAATATTATAGTTTTTAATATATTTACTGGTCTCCCCCTAGGTCATGACCTCCATATATAGGTACTTCCTTTATTTTATATAATTTTATTTCTTAATAGTTGTAGCCTGAATACAAAATATATTAAAAGCTTACTGGCATAAATAATTACCCTACCAAACGTAGACAGATTGGTGTACTATATTCTGCCAGTTGAGGTGAAGAACTAACATTTGTCTCCATGCAAAATTCTTGCAAACCACATGGTCCATGGCAATGAATTAGATTTATCTGAGCGAGGGCATGGATCTAGTTCAGCTGTACTACCAACTAGTTCTCTGGTGTCTTGAGCAAGCACTTTTATTAAATCAGGCTTTGACTTTTTCCTTTCCAGTTGAGTTCAGGACAGCAGAAGTTTCCTATGTTATTGTGTGCCAGTCCTAATTCTGGGAACTGAGACCTAAAGGCAAATAAAGTAAAGGCAAGTATTTGTACATTCCTAATTATAACATGACAAGTGCAAAAAAGAGAATTAATGCAAGGTATGGAGAGTAGGATGTGTTTTAATCTAAAACATAGATTATCAGAGCAGTGCAAATAGAAGAGGAAGTTCCTGGGCAAAATTTTGAATGGAGCTAGAAGTTGTCAGGTGCAGAAAGTTGAGTTGGTGGAGGAAGTGGAAGGAGCACCAGGACATTCTGGGTAGAAGGTTAATGTGTGCAAAGTCCAGGAAAAGGCACGGTGTATTCGAATCAAATTATAAGTACAGCTGTTTGGTTAAGAGCTTCACGGGAATGGGGAACATTGTTTTATACGTGGGTATATGCCCATCTCCCAGAATAAGCCCTGGGACATGGTACTCAATAAACAAATAAATAATAGAGTAAATAATCTGGCATAATGCCGAAGACGGACATTTTTCTCTATATATTCAAGGTTCATATCAAAATTCAGTTACTATGTTCCTTTGATTATTTGTCTTATTTTCCCAGCTAGACCATTAGTTCCTCACCAGCACAGAGCTCTTGGAAGACCTTCCATAGACACTTGACAATTGAATAATTGATTCAAGCCTGAAGCACTGCTTGAAACCTTGGTGGAAGGTCTGACTTGGCAGTGCCCACATCTAGGGATCATAAACTTGACATACCTCTCTTGTTTGAGGGGCAGCAGAAATCAGGTGGGTTAATTCTGAGAATTATCCTGGGAAGTATGATAGTGAAGCCAACACAGCGTCTGGAAGTAACACAACTGGGTTTCCTAAGGAGGAAGAAAAGTGTTAGGGGCTCGTCGGAGATTAAATAACATCCATACACCATAATGAGGGCCTGAGCAAGTGCAGAAACCTGTGGTTAAAGAAAATCATAGCTTCTCCACACCCAGCACAACTGTGGGCGTAGGGGACCTTCCTGCTTCATTATTCTGAGGAATAGCATTATCGGGGAATTGCCAAGATTTGAGCTTCTAAATCAATATGTGCTGAGAGTTACCCGGCAGGAAAGCCAGGAACTATAATACTTTGAACACTGTTTTTAGAGTCAATTTTGAGAAAGTCCACGAATTCAAATTCAAGGACATGTTTTCAGTACTGGCACTCGTTAGCCGATACCGTCACACATTTGTTCTTTTCTCTTTCTTTTCTTTTAGAAGTGTTTAATGAATCTACACTATTTGCCAAGCACTGTTCTTGCTCTGTGACATGTTCAGTGCTGTGGATCCTGCCCTAAAGGAGGGTGCAGTTGTATTAGGGGAGTTCCAGGCACTCTCCTCTAAAATGTGTAATCATTCCAGAAAAATTGGAGTTAACTTCCTGCTCAAGTAATGGTCCCAGGCAGAGGAACCTCTTGGTGAGTGTTTCGTTTCTGTGTGGTCATTCAGGAATGCAGACTGAAGGAGGCTCTGCCATTTTCTACAAGTAGGGGCAGTGGAACTTCCTGGGGATGGTCTCCATTCTAGATGGTTAGAAGAGACAAAGGGAAGAAAAGAACATCCACAGGGGTCTTTATGGGCCAGATTCGAAGGTGGCACTCATCATTTCCACTTGGGCAGAGTGCACCTGCCTGCGACACAGGCTGGGAAGTGTGGTCTGGCTGTGCGCCCCGGGGATTTGGGAGGGCCCTGCAAGTCTCTGCCGTCACCGTCTACTACAGAGAATAGGTCAGGTTCAAAACCCATGGCAATACAAGAGAAAGGAGAATCAGGTAGATTGATTGACTATGAGGGGATTAGCCCTTTGCTTTATACTGCCCCATGAATTAGAGCATTTTGTCCTCCAGGCATTTTATAGAGGAAGAAACAGAGAGTCAGAGTGTTGTAAGTAGCTTTTGACAGTGCTCATTTGAAGCCATAGGTGGAAAAGTAAACAGAAAATTTGCAGTCCCCGTGTCCCTAATTTGCAGGGAAATTAATAGTGTTTTCACTGGTCAGAAATAGTAGTGCAACAGATCCTTCTCCAGACAGAGTTTTTTGCTGGAGATCATGGTCCTTGCTCTAGCCTACTCTCTGCCACGTTTTTGGTGATGTAGGACTTAACCATACAAGTTTAGGTGGTGATGCTCAGCTATAAAGCATGAACCAAAGGCTCATCGCTCCATCATTTATTTGCCCATCTACCCATCTTTCCTTCATTGGTCCATTCTTTTTTTTTTTTTTTTTTTTTAGATTTTTATTTATTTATGACGGAGAGAAAGAGTGAGAGAGGGAACACAAGCACGGGTAAGCTGGAGAGGGAGAAGCAGGTTTCCCACTGAGCAGGAAACCCAATGTGGGGCTCAATCCCAGGACCCTGGGATCATGACCTGAGCCAAAGGCAGATGCTTAACCGACTGAGCCACCCAGGCGCCAACCCCCCCCCTTTTTTTTTCAATCAATCTAATATTTCCTGTGCCCATTGAATGTGCCCAGTGCTGTGGTAGGTGTTTGGAACACAAAGACAAAAAATACAGTGCCTTTGGCAAGCTCACTGTCTAGTCAAGGAATCAGACATGCAAATGGCGATTTAAAATGTTGTAAGGATTTTGGAGGGTGTGGGACAGAAAACGCAGTTGGACTAAGAGAAGGGAGAACCAGCTCTGCCAGAGAACACAGTCCAAGAGAGGACTCACAAAAAGGGAATAAACAGATTTGGGTGACTGGAAAGTTTTCCCAGGTTAAAGAATCAACAGGCAGAACATCCCAGGTTAAGGAGACAGCACAGATAAAGGAAAAGAGGAATTTGAAGATGGGGATATGTTTAAGATTGGTTAAATAAAAAATAAGCCAAGTGGAAGGCGACTGTGGGGAGTAGCAGGAAATGCGGACGTGTGGGATCTCAATGTTTTAAGAAAGGCACGGCCCCAAAGCTAAAGTTTTTTTTCTTGTGCCTCCGTGATAAGTCGTGCTCTGGTGGGTTGTCAGAGTGGCTCTAAGGTGTGGGGGAAGCCATCACTGACACTGTTAATATCGTAACAGTAGGCAGAGACGGGATCCCTCCGCTGCCAGTGGACCTCTCTGGAGGCCCAGGTGAGGACATGAACTGAGCGAGGAGTAAACTCACAGTGCCTCCAAACCCAGCTTGGCCTGGCAGGCAAACCAAATTGCAGAATGGAAGTCCTAGGGGTGGGGGGAGGTCAGAGGCTGGCTAGATGCAAGAACAGAAGAGACTATGAGCAATAGAGCAGGGACAAGGGGAATGGGGAGCCAGGGCTTTGAGTTTGGACATGGTTGACCTTCTCTTCCCCATTCCCCCCCCTTCTTAACTCCCTCCGCACAAAACATACACACACAGACACACAGAGGAAACAGAGACAGAAAAAGAGAGAATGAGATTCTGGGTTGAGATTGGGAGTTTGCTGGATGTTTAGAATTTGGTTAACTTAGCCATAAGGAAAAAACCACAGGGTTGGGGACAAAAGTTGGGTAGAGCTACTGTGCGTGTGAGAGTTTGTGGGAGAGATGCAGCATTACCCGCTGATCCTCTATGGATTTTTTCTAAGTACATCTCCACTGTTCTCTTCATTCACAGTGATGTCAGGGACCACTCATAAGTACAGCGAGGAAGGCAGCCTTTGAGAATGATTCAAATAAAAATAATAATAATAAACATGTAACTATTGATCTGTCATGGCTGATCAATCGTATCTTTTCCTTTAGCTAGTGGATAATTAGTGCCGTTAGCAGGCTTGATGGCTCACACATCAACTAGAGTCCCTCCATCGGGGGGAGCCTCATAGCACCCACGTTGGGACGCTAGCAGCTGGCAGCAACCCATTTCAAGTCAATTCAACAAGTATTTATTGAGTGTCTACTAAGTACTTGAATCATGCTGCTAGAATAACAATGATCAAAGGATACCGATCTGAGGGCGCCTGGGTGGCTCAGTGGGTTAAAGCCTCTGCTTTCGGCTCAGGTCATGATCTCAGGGTCCTGGGATCGAGGCCCGCATCGGGCTCCCTGCTCGGCGGGGAGCCTGCTTCCTCCTCTCTCTCTGCCTGCCTCTCTGCCTACTTGTGATCTGATCTCTCTCTGTGTCAAATAAATAAATAAAATCTTTAAAAAAAAAAGGATACCGATCTGAAATTGCCCTTCCTGGAATTTTTCCATTTGGTTTATTATGCTTAGAACTGTGGCTCTGGGGAGTAACAAATGAGACTGTCTAAAAACATAGTTCTGTTTAAATGTTCTTTGAAAGGCTTAGGGGGTGTTTTTTCTCTTTCATAAATGAAAAGCAGTTTAAAAGTTGCTTTAGGGAGTGGTCCGTAGATGTCGACCTTTATTTGGTAAATATTAGGATTTTTAATAACAAGTGACTTTAGAAAGTGTTAAATGTGTTGGAAAAAAACTGAATTATGTAGAGAAATACCTAAAAATTATAAAGCAACAGCCAGGAGGTACACCTAGACACAAGGAATTATGTATGTGTTGCTGTTGTCCTTGTGTATGGGTTTAGTTTTGTCTTCCTCGTGTTTCTGTTTTTTTTTTTTTTCTTTTTCTCTCTCTTGAGAAGTGAGAATAAGGAAATTAGAAGGGCCAGTAGATTCTGAGATAGTGTCTGTTACAAACATCTCCCTTAGAAACACGGACATCTCCTGTAGCCCCCTGAGACACGCCTCCCCCCAACCCCCCTCCAAAAGGGCCTTGGCACTTTCCCACTCCAGGGAAGTCTCTTTGTCTCTTTATGTCTGTGCCCAAGGAAAATCCTTTATGATCCCTTGGCCCAGAGTTAAAGGCAGAAGAGAAACACCTGAGAATACTTTTGTCACCAGATGCTATGAATTCCTAAAGGAAAAAAAAAAATGTAAAGATGCTTTTACGTCTTAGAAAAAGTTCCGGGTAAGTCAGAGGTTGCTTTCTCCAGAACCTTGAAATCGGGTTTGTGAAATATGCCAAACTCCTGTCTCATCCATAAATCTACAAGCCATTTACTTGTGTTATCTCTTCATAATTAGTACCTAGAAAAGATAAGCTAGTTCCCTCAAACCGAAGTCCATATGGTTGTCAAAGCTCAGGCAGACTCCTCTACGAGATGTTCTAGGACTTTAAGGTTGAGAAATACAAGAAATAGGGGGAAATTATTTGTGGCTGAAGGCATTAACAAGTAGTATGCGTACAGCTCTTGGAAACCTGGATTTTCCTGCAGCAGGTGTCAGAATGCAAAGGGATTATTTCAATGGTAGATCAGGCCAAGCAGCAGAAGGTATAAGCAGTGGGTGTTCGATGTTCCACAGGTTAGAGGAATAAGCCCCATGGCATCTTCCATGACAAAACCCAGCCAAGAGCTCACAGTAAGGGAAGTAAAGTTTTAATTCCCGGAAGAGGATCTGGCAAGGGCTAGACTCAGAAGAAGTCTCTAAGTGGGTGGCATTCCCAGTCGACATGAGGAACAGTGTACAGCTGCTAACCAACTTGTGCACTGGCCAAGTCCACAGAAGACTAGTAACTCAGTTACTGTCCAGACGCTACTCTGAGCCCCACAGGTACTAGAAATATGGCAACATGATCAATCAATTCCAGGCCTTCACTACCGGTGCGGCTCAGGATGAGTTTTCTGCTCTGATTGATAGACTCAAGACTCAAGATAATGGAACCTAGCTGTTTCATACAGAGGTCCGAAGTCTAGATTAGGGAGGGACCGGAGAAGGAAGGGACAGGCTGACAAAGCCATAATGTTATAGAACAGTGTATTTCTCTGTTCCTTATTCCCGTTCTTCCCCTTCCCCCAATTACACTGCTTATTGGTGTACTCTTTTTGCCTGTTGTGTGGCAGAGGTTTTGTTGATTGATAGTTGACTAGAAAAAGGAAAGCAGCTAAGCTCACTAACACAGTACACACTTCCCAAGCACCTACGCTATGCCAGGTACTTTGCTCAGGGTATTGGATACCATGAGGAATAAGGTATCTGTACCCCGTTTCTGCATCCCACCTGCAGTTTTCTTTCTTAGCACACCCACCCTCCTTGTAGATGCATAGATAGCCCAGATACGTGCACAGATAGTGGTCCATTCTTTCATATACCCAGATGTGTAGAGCTGGGAAAATCCTCCCCAGGAATGCAGAAGGGGAGAGGTCTGCATTTATCTGAAATAGGGCCCTTCCCCGAACAAGAGAAAATCCCAGAGGGGAGGTTGATAGAATTAACCACGCATTCATAGTAAGAGTGGTCCTTGTGGTTTAATCACAGAAGTTGAATCTGCAATAGTAAGCTCAATTTAATGACTAAAAGTTTAATTTCTTTTGTAGTATCCTGTCCATCCTTCATTTTCCAAGCCCATCCCCCACCCCCATTCTGGCCCATGTTTATCATTCTTGCTTTTTCATTAGTCAAACCATGAAAATGGAAGCAGCGGTGTCTGGTGGAAGCGACTGAGGGCATACAGCCAGAGGACCCGAGTGTGAGTTGTGGTGACTTTAATTATTTTGTGACTTTTGTCATCTTCCCATTCTCTGAGACTTGGTTTTCTTCATATGTAATGGAGGGTTAATATTGCTGGCATTTTAGGATGATGTGTGGAAACTCCTTAAGACTTCAGCTGTTTTTTCCTTAATCCCTGGCACCGTGTGAGGCACACCATAGGTGATCAATAAATACGTGCAGTAAAATTGTGATTTGGTGTTTATGTTGTATGAGATTCCAATTTGTATTTTCAAGTGTATTCTTGTATGACATTTCAATTTTTTTTAAACATCTTGTCTCCCTAATCAGATTCTCAACCCCTCCTGGTGCCTTTTTACTGTAATTGTTGTGTCCTCTTCGTTTTCACTGTCCCAGTTCTTATCACAGGATAGGGATTTAAGAAATGCCAAGCAAATAGTAATATATTGTTTCTCATTTCTTTTCCAGCAGCAATTAATAAATGCTTGTCATCAGTGTGTATAAAGACATTATTTCTGGGCTCAGTGCGTGTGGAGGGTGGGTACAGTGTGCCACAGACAAATGAAATCTAAAAATGAGTAACGGTTCAATTCCACATAATCAGGGTCAAGAGACAAGTAAGCTTCTCAAGGATAAAGGCTGTTTCCTTTCTCATCTGTGAATTCCTGGTGGAGGGACTGGCTAGCAACAGGGGCTCCTTAAAAGTTTGTTGGTTGGATGGATGGATAAATTAATTAGTTAAGTGACAAATGACCTGGCAGCCAATAACAGTCTTTGAGAATCAGAAGGCAGAGAATTTGCTAGTGTAGTGGAATGTTCGCATTTTTATCTGAAGAAGTATCTCATTAATTGATCTGGGTTCTTTCCGAATGAAATAATCTTTTGGGTAAATAAACAGAAAGAAAAAAAGAAGAAGAAACAGAGGTTTGGGCCTCCAGGCAGGGAAAACAGAACAGGTGGAGCTTATGCTCTTCTTGAAATGCCTTTCTCTTTATAATTATTTTATGTCAAAATGGAATCTGTTCTTCAAGATCGATATATAATTTGTCTTCACATTGACCTAAAGTATTTTCCTTACACGTGGTAGGTGACAGACTTGCGAATAAATCTGGCTTTCAAATCTCATTCTACCTCTTAGAACCTATGTGTGTTCAAACACTTTGGATAATCTCTGAGCCTTTACTTCCCCCTCTGTAAAATGGGCATGACGATTTGAAACTTACAAGGCTCTTGTTGGGATCAAGCCCATTGTGCTTGAGCAAATGTTTCATAAACCATGAAGTACTATTAAACACTAGTTATGTGAGCTAGTATTTTTTTTCTTAAAGTATTTCTTATAGTTAGGAATATTAGAAATAGAATATTTATTTGATATCATAAAATTTATAATTAATGCCCTTGCTTAGCTAGTTAGTGGTAGAAAATTAGAGTGGCAATCCTAGAGAGGAAGAAAATCTGCCTACTTTGCGTAGAGCCCTGATACTGAGAAGAAGTAAAGAAATACCTCCAGGCTATCAGAAAGTCTCAGAAGTGGTTTGTGTTTAATAGTAAAGCTTCCCCCAAGAGAAGATGAATTGTTTCCCCATGTGGAAAGGTTGCCTTTCTTCTGGACAGTGTCTGCTTCAGCTCAACAGACCTTCTTGAATCAGGTCCCATGCTAGGTTTGTCGGGTATACTCACACAGAAAAGACAGTTCCTGTCCTCGGAGAACTTAAATCCAGTGGGTGACCCGTTAGTAAATAGAGTGTCCAGAAATGCCCCTCCCCCAGTGCTGGGACTATCTCTTCTCAAAGGATTGGGAGTCTATTACGCACTGGAGAGGAGGATAGGAGAAGGATCATCTGAGGAGATTTTAACTCTGTCTCCTCCAGTACCTGGTGTCACTTGCCACATGTGGCAGCCTTACATGTAAATTGATTTAAATTTAAAATCCAGTTCCTCATTTGGACCAGCCACATTTCCAGTGCTCACAGGCTACCTGTGGCCAGTGGCTACCCTGTGAGCACAGAATCTTTCACCGTGCTAGAGTCCTGTGGGGCAGCCCTGGGAATCTAGCTCCTGTGCGATCCCTAGGAGGTCCTGCAGGCCTGGCAGAGAGAGTGACATCAGTCTCCCGCCAGCCCTCTGCCCCTGTAGTTTGAGTCCCTCTACTCTGGGATCACAAAGATCTCTTTTACTCAAACGTCAGGATTTCCCATTCTAAATGAAAACCAGTCCTTGGGACACCTGGGTGGCTCAGTCTGTTAAGCATCTGCCTTTGGCTCAGGTTGTGATCCCAGGGTCTTGGGATCGAGTCCCACATTGGGCTCCCTGCTCAACGGGGAGCCTATTTCTCCAACTCTGCCCCTCCTCATGCTCATGCTTTCTCTCTTTCAAATAAAAGATAAAAAAATAAAAAATAAAAAAAAATCAGCCCTGACTTCCTGTGCCCCCCAGGATCAAAGATAAACCCTAGCATAACATGCAAAGAGCCTGGTGATTTGTTCTTCCCGTGTCACTCCTGTGCCACATCCCAGGTGTGTCCATGCTATGCAGATGGTCCCAATCTGCAGCAGTTCAACTTATGATACTCGTGCCGTGGTGCAAGAGTGATGCACTTTTAGCAGAAGCTATACTTTGAATTTTGCATTTCCATCTTTTCCCAGGCTAGAGAGAGGTGGTAGAATCACCAGGGTAAACAACCCACACACTTGCAACCCTTCTGGACCCAGGCAACTGGTCTATTTTTCACTCCCAGTATGTCATTCTATAAATTGCATGAGATAGTTAACATTTGATTATGAAAAAGGCTTTGCAGTGGATGACTTTACCCAAGTGTAGGCTGAGGTAGGTGCTCTGAGTATGTTTAAAGTAGGTGAGGCAAAGCTGTGATGTACGTAGGTTAGGTATATTCAATGCGTTTCTGCCTTACAATATTTTCATCTTATCATCAGGTATCAGAATGTATCCCCATCATAAGTCAAGGCAGAGCCGTATTGAATTCGCCGTTTTTCAGCCACACCTTGTAGTTTTATTCCTCTAGCCCTTTGCCTGCTTCTTAGCCATTCCCTCCTGGCCACATTCTGTGTGCTTATCCTTTGGGGTGCAGGTTAAATGGCTGCTAACTGGCCCTTCCTTCCCCATGTTCCTGTGGCTCTCCCGTGGCACTTCGTGTGTCTGATCTGTTGGCATGTCTCTTCTCCTACTCGACGGTGAGCTCCTTGAGAGCAAGAACTTCACTGAGTCATCTTTGAATGCCCTGCTTGTCATAAAAAAAAAGGAAAGTGAAAGTGACATATTGAAAGAATGGGTTCCCACATGAATGTAGAAATTGCTGTGGAAACAGATGAATGAATGAATGAATGAATGAAAGAATGGCAAACAAACTAGACTCCCCAGGCCAAGAAAGATAGAGAGCTTAGCAAAAAGCCTTTGTATCCAGTCCAATTCTATTCTCTCCCATTCTGTAAAATCCTGGGTGATCTCTCAACATCCAGAATCAAGTACCTTTGAACTCAGGATGTTAACCTAGATACTAGGACATGGCATCCAAGTATGAGTTAATCATCTTAAGAAGAATGCAGGTCAGGAGATAAGGAGGCCTGCTGGCTTCCAGTGAGACAGATGTTGCTAACAGGCTCTGTGTGTACTCCTAATGAAGTGGGCTATAAATTCTGGGCTGTGCATGCAGCAGCAAGGTGGGACGCTGGCACTGTGATGAGTCTACATTATTCTGTGAGTTTAGTGTGAAGGGATTAAAATGCAAGCCATTAAATTGTGCTTACAATGGTGGATGCAACAGACGTGACTCAGCCACACACAGGGCAATTGTTTCTTAAAAGTCTGGGGTGGAAACCACCCAACTAGGGACTAAGACAGAGTAGGTTGAGGTCTGGCTCTCCTCTCATTTAATGAGAGACACTGTGTTGAGTACTTGAAACTCCATTACCTGTAAAACACAAGTAATAATAACTCACCTACCTGATCGGGATGCAGTGATGTTTAAACAAGATGACACACCACCATTTGACCCATAAACTCTGGGACAAAGAGAGCTAATGTACATCAGGCACCTTTCATGGACCAAGATCTCTTCGAGGTCCATTAGATTC
This sequence comes from Ailurus styani, assembly GCA_002007465.1. Classification (NCBI taxonomy): domain Eukaryota; kingdom Metazoa; phylum Chordata; class Mammalia; order Carnivora; family Ailuridae; genus Ailurus; species Ailurus styani. The sequence continues at coordinate 1,709,107 of LNAC01000263.1, read as the reverse complement.
TTGTTCATATTTAATCCCCAACACCATCCTCAATCTGTAGATGTGATTGTTACCACAAAATGGCGTCTTTTGCTTCCAGATCCTACTGTCCATTTCTGAGCACAGACTATGTATCACACATTATCCCGGTTAGTTTTATAGGTGTGACTTCTGTAAATCCTCCTACCTAGTAAACTAGATAATAAAGTCCTCCCTTTGACTTAACGATGCCAGCGAGGCCCAGAGAGGTTAAGTAACTTGCCTAGAGGCAAACAGGATACAAATAGCAGAGTGGGAGTCTCACCGGTTATCACAACGAAGACTCTGAAACTCTTTGTACTCATTCTGTTGGCTATAACTCTGCTAGCCAGAATTTCTAAAGTGGGCCCCAAAAGATGTTATGCCCTAATCCTCAAAATCTGTGGCTATGATGAGGGGCCATGTCAGTGATTACATTATCTTATACTCACAGTTTACATTAAGAAGGGATATTACCCAGGTGGGCTCAGTTGAATCACATAAGCCCCGAAAAGCAGAGAGTGTTTTCCACCTGATGGCAAAAAGAAGTCAGAGAGATTCGAAGCACAAGCAAGATTCCTGGTGCCATTGAAGCTTGAAGATGGAGGGCCCCCAAAGAGGGGATCCGAGCAGCCTCTAGGGGTAGTGAGTGGCCCCCACTGATAACTGCAACCACAAAACTGAGTTTTGCTGACAACCTGAATGCACCGGGAAGTGGACTCTCCCCAGATCCTCTGGATGAGAACGGAGCTGGCCAGCACCTTGACCTTGACTGGGTAAGACCCTGAGCAGAGAAGCCCAGCAAGCCTGCCAGGCCTTGTGAGCACAGAGCTGTGAGACAATCAACAGACCCATGTTCAGCTACTGAACTTGCAGTATCGTGTTACTCAGCAAGAGAAAACGAATACAGATGCTTTATGTTAGTTTACATGCATTAATAGCACCTACCTGACAAGGTTATTTTATGGACTAAATAAAAAAAATAACCACAGCACTTAGCACAGTTCTTGACATTTAGGAAGCATGTAAAAAAATGTTCTGTCTTATTTGTGCTCATTTTACAAGTAGGAAACTGAGGCTCCAAAGGTTAAATAACATGCCCAAGGCCCTGGTACAGGTGAGAGTCAGGATCAGAGTAGGCACTGATCCTAGTGTACTGATCCAGAGTAGGCTGCTGCTCTTCCTGCCTAGACCACGGTGCTTAGGCATGAATGCTCATTGGAATTACTGCAGAACTTTCTAAAATGGGGATTCTCGTGTCCTGATCCCAGTGATTATGATTCAAGGTCTTGCGTGATCTTGAGTAACTATACATTTAAAAGCATTGTGGATGCTTCTGATGTACACCCCCATAGAGTGATTGCACTAGACTTAGAGTTTCTTGAGCCAGGGGAGTTCTTATATCTTGTTTGTGCCCCCAACAAGGCCTGGGGCCTAGAGTAGAATCTGTCCATCCTTCCAATGGATTTACTGTTTCCGCTACAGTGCCCTTGACCTTGGAGTCATTGTTGGTGAATATGCATCCCTACTGTCCTCCCAACTCAGTCAGTCTGCCATCTTGGCGGGTGGCAGTAAGCCCTGCATTTGTTCTGTCTGACAGCTCCCAGAGTTATGAATCAGCTCCCTAGCACCCTACCTTCCACTCACATCCAAGTATGTAGTTCCTCTGTCTTTTCTTAGTCCGCGGAGGAGGCATTGCCACTCACCTGACAGCAGCAGGTTTAATATAAGTCGCTGAAGAATCGGAGTAGAGACGCGAAGCTACATTGCTGAGCGGGGTGAGCCCTTTCTGAGTGGGCAGAGCTGCTGGAGAAAGGCAGATGAAAGGCGTGTGGAGAAGGAGCACGCTCACGCAAGCGTGATCCCAACTTGGAGCGTCGGCTCATGGTTTTTCTTTCTCGTCTCGGGCTGGTGTCAGTGTCTTTCTGTTTTTCCTACTCAGCTTTATTTTTAAAACCCGTTTGCCTTTCTCCAGACAGCCCACATGGTTCTACTAGTAATGTATCATGCACTGAAAACCTTCAGGGAGACAAAGGAAGGCAAGTGAAATTCCTTAGGAGCATCGGCTGACTGCTGAACATTTTACTGGACGTGGTCATGCTAATGACAGCCTCATTCTAAAAAATTTATATGGCTCCTGCTGTCTTTCCAAAGAAATTGCACTACACTGTCAAATTAGTTTCCACTGCTTTTGGTGGGGCTGCTGACAATGGAATTCAGGACTTAAAAAAACACACACACACACACACAAAAACCTCTCCATTCTTTGAATGCCAAGCCATTTGAAATGTCCCTGCTTTCATGGCGCCTAATAAATGTCAGCTCACATGTTGCTCATCAGATGGGCGCCATCTGGTGTATTGGAAAGAAATTTTGATTGGGAGTGGCAGAGAAAGTGCCATTTACTGGCTGTTTGACTTCCGGGTCTCACTTTCTTCCCTAAAACTGGGAGAGTGTGTTTAGGTAATCTCTAAGGTACATTTTGTCTGTTAGGGCTCAAACAGTATATTAAGAATGTAAGATTCCTGGGGCAGGAAAACCATCTTTCTTTCTTTTTTTTTTTTTTTTAATTTTATTTTTATTATTTGCCCAAGGGGTACAGGTCTGTGAATCATCAGGCTTACATCTTTCACAGCATTCACCAAAGCACAAACCCTCCCCAATGTCCATAACCCATCCACCCTATCCCTACCCTCCCACCCCCCAGTAACCCTCAGTTTGTTTTATGAGATTAGAAGTCTCTTATGGTTTGTCTCCTTCCCCATCTTTCTTGTTCACAGTTGTACCCCATCGCCTCGCACAAAGCTCAGCAGGTAGCTGTGGTATAATAAATATTTGTTGAATAAGTGACTGACTGGCTGAATAAACTAATGTCGATGAAGCTAATGAAGAGATCCTCACCATATTTGTTATTGTCTTTTATGCCCATTTTAATGGGGTTTATGCAAAAAAAAAAAAAAACGACTGATACACTGGCTTTGGAAAGTGTATCAGCTGTGGCGGTGTGGGAGTGATAATGGATTTGTTGCTCTTGGGTGCATCATACCCCTAGACAATTAGTCTCATTATCACTCTTGCGTGGTATGTAAAAACCTGGGTTATAGGCTGGTCCATGAATTACATGTCTGATGGGGTATGGTTGGCAATGGCCGCCAAGTGTGCCGAGAGCTCAGAATCCAGAGAATTCCTCCATGCCTCAGGTTCAAGCTGCTAAGGATTGAAATCTGGGGAGGTCATTTCAAGTGAAATAGAGCAACTCGGCGGGCTTCGGTAGGTGGTGCGCAGAGCCAATGCCTGAGAGACTCGGGAAAAGTAGCAAAGACATAGAGGTTTGATATCTGATGTCAGAGAGGAGGCTGGGTGGGTTAGAAACAGACGCTTCATTTCTGGGGTCCCATATGTCATCCTAAAAGATTTTCCCCAACTTGAATTCACTCAATAAGGTGGGTGATAAAAATGAGTAAAGAGAAAGAGAAAGAGAGCAGGGATTTTAAAATTAGAACAAAGTGGCGGTTTCTGGGTGGCTCAGTTGGTTAAGCATCCAACTCTTGCTTTCAGCTCAAATCATGGTATCAGGGTCTTGAGTTGGAGCCCGGTATGGAGCTCCATGCTCAGTGCTCAGTGGGGAGTCTGATGGAGATTCCTTCTCTCTCCCTCTCCCCCAACCTGTTCCTTCTGTTCTTACCTGTCCCCACTAAAATACATAAATAAGTCTTAAAAAAAATTAAATTAGAGCAAAGTGAATTGGAAAGCTAGTGCCATCATTTATTTACTATATGATATTACTACATAAGATATTTACTATTTATATTGAATAGATTCTTTCTCTAAGTTTTTCTTTCTTCATCTTCAATACATGGTTAATAATTGTGCCTACTTCATAGTGTTATTATGAGGACTGAATTAAGTGCTATGTAAGGTGCCTAGATCTGGGTCTGGGACACAGCAGGTAATCAGTAAGTCCTTGTTTTGTTTCTTTCTCATTCCTGGTCAATCATTAAATATTCATTGAGCACCCAGTTTGGTAAGCACTGCGCTTGATGTGGGGATAGAGACATGAAAGACAGTCTCCTCTCTTGCGGAGCTCACAGCTGAAGCAGAAGAGCAGTAAAGAAAATAGTACATGACAGTATGGTAAATCTATATCCGAAACATAGAAGCATGAACCATTGGTGTCCAGAAGAGGAAATACCCAGCTCTGTCTTATACAGCCAGGAAAGGCATCCATTGTACTCCAGCTCAAACATTTTGAAATTGTCTCTGCTCACCCAACTTGGGGGAAGGAAAATGTTCTCTAATATTTTGTATCTTGTTGTCTGGGCTTTCCTTTTGGCAGTTTCAATTCTCTATTTGAGTTATAGGAAGCAGGGACCGTTGATTGATGATCCATAGAAAATAGCAACAAGGTCTCACATGTGTCAATTATGTGTGTCAAGTGATGACAATAATAGCTAATATTTATGGCAGCTAAGAATAATACTAATAATTATTCATGTTTATTATGTGACAGGATTTTTCTAAGCACTTCCATTCATCATCTTAGCTAATTCTCCACAGATTCCTATAACATACATTTTATTATCCCATAACACTTTTATTATCCCCATTTAACAAAAGAGGAAACTGGACTTTAGAGAAGTTAAGTAACTTCCACAAGGTCACCAGTTAATAATTAGCAGAATTGCACTTGAACCTGGTTCTTTCTGCCTGGCTTCAGGGTTCATGCTCTGTAGGAGGATATTATGTTGCTTCCAGAAATCTCTTCATTTAGAAAAGAGAACTAGTGTGGTTGAGTGTGTTAGCTGAAAACCCAAATTAGAATATTGGAAATGATGTTCGTTCGTTTCTGCACAACTATTTAATAATTAATTAACTAATTTTAATGATGGTATTTCCTTATCAGGATGACATTCTTTTTGAAGATCAGATAAGTACACTTGATATCTCTGATGCTATTTCATTCATTTAACATCTGGAGCTGCTGTTTTATTTTTTTATGAAGAGTTGGTAGTTGTAATCTTTAGGGAAATTTTTTACCCCCTCCCCACCCAAATCTCCAATATTGAAAACAAAACAAATGGTTAAAGCAGTCTCTGAGTCATAGCTTACACATTTACAGAGTAGTGGTTAGCTTGCAAAAAAAGAATATAGACACTGTCAGAAGGAGAGCTAAAGAGCCCAATCTGAGGTTGCTAGGGAAGTCATCCATAATCACAAGAAAGATTACTTGGGTGTTCTTTGATTTCAGAACTGAAGTACAGACTGTTCCGTGATGGTCCTATGTATTTCCTGTGTTAAGAAGGGGAAATGTAAGCTTCAGTAAACAAGTCTCAATCACAAAGACCAAATACGGATGATGGTGGGAAGGTGCCTAACTCAGACTGTAGTCACTTCCTGACAAATTTCCCTCCTGATGATTAGGGAGACAAGGTTTGAAACATCCAGTCAGGGGCTCTCATTTCCAGTAGAGGCCCCCCCCAAAAAAAGATTCCTATTTAGGTTAAAGTGACCCCACGTGGAAAAAAGGCAAACTCACCTCTTCTGACAATGAGAGTAATGCAGTGTGTTGACTCATACATCGGAGCAGAAACTTAGCTTCAGGGAGATTTATATAGTTCTACAGATGGCCACCAATATGTTGACAAAGTCTCACTTACAGCCCAGCAAAACCATCCTGATGTTTTATCACTGCTTTTTAAATTATGAATATTTCAAGCATATAGGTAAGGGTGGCTCAGTTGGTGAAGCGGCTGCCTTTGCCTCAGGTCATGATCCCAGAGTCCTGGGATCCAGTCCCACATCAGGCTCCCGGCTCCATGGGAAGTCTGTTGCTTCCTCTGACCTCTCATGCTCTCTCTCTCTCTCAAATAAATAAATAAAATATTTTAAAAAAGAATAATATAATAGACCTCACTGTACGCACTATCCAGTTGCAGGAAAGCTTAATGTTTTTGCATTATTTTTTTTAAAGATTTTATTTATTTATTTGTCAGAGAAAGAGAGCACAAGCAGGCAGAGTGGCAGGTAAAGGCAGAAGGAGAAGCAGGCTCCCTGCCGAGCAAGGAGTCCGATGTGGGACTCCATCCCAGGACCCTGGGATCATGACCTGAGCTGAAGGCAGAGGCTCAACCCACTGAGCCACCCAGGCGCCCCATGTTTTTGCATTTTTAACTTCATATTTCTTTCTTTAAGAATTAAAATAGTATAGACCCCAGTGAGGCCTGCTGTGGTATTCCCGCTTGAACCCATTCCCCCCTTCTCTAGGTGGAAATTGGTATTTTGAGTTTGGTGTTAAACATTTCTTAGAGGGTCTTTAAACTCTTACTGCATATTACACATCTGAAACAAAATTGTCCTTGAGGTGATACATGTTTTTTAAAACTTTACAAAAATGCATTCATGTTGAATATGAACGTATGTCTTTACTTTTTGGCTCAACATTTTTTTGGAGATTTATCCATGTTGATAGAAGTAGCTCTCATTTGTTCATTTTAATGGCTACTTAGCATTTAGTTGAAAGAATATAACAATATTTATTTACCCAGTCTTCTGATGATGAGCATTTAGGTAGTTTAAAATATGGGGCTGTAACGGAAAAAGCTTATGTAACTATTCCTTTATCTTTCCCTTTGGCCTCATGTGAGAGGTTGTTTCAAGGTAGAATATCCAGGACCAGATTGTTGGGTCTTACGTATATGCATCTTCAGTCTTGGTAGATAATTGCCAAATTATACTTGATAGTGGGGTTTTCCAATGTATACACCTACCAGCAGAGTGTGAGAGTTCTCTATGCTCCATATAAAAAGCAATAATTAAATCATTTAGTCCCGTTAGGCTTTTAGTTTTTGCCACTCTGGTGGGTATAGAATGATTCCTCATCTTTGTTTTAATTTGCATTTGCCTGAGCACATTCTAGGTTAGATTATTTTCTTCTCTTTATTGGCTATTCGGGTTTTCTCTTGTAGGTTTCAGGCTCATATCCTTTGCCCTATTTTGAGTGGGTTTCCTTTTTCTTACCGATATGTAGTTCTTTCTGTATTCTACATATAAGTCTTTTCTTGATTACTACATAAATGTGATTGTTTTTGCAGATGATATAGTAGATTCAGTGCAACCCAGATCAAAATCCTAACATGTGTGAGTGCGTTTGTGTGCAGTTTGACAGATTCCAAAATTTCTGTCAGCATGCAGATGGCCCAGAGCAGTGAACACTGTTTTGAAGAACAGAGGGCAGATATTACACTCCCAGTTATTGAGATAAGAGTGTGCCCTGTGAGCCAGGCATTTTTATAGACACTTTGTTAATAGGATGAAAAGTTAGACGCATTCCCTTTAATGCATCAGGAACAAGAAGCATTTCTGCTGCTTCTGTTCCAGGTTACGTGGCAGGCGATAAGTAATGCTTCTGGCCCAGCCATTCACTGTGAGACATGATGCTCACTCCTGCCGCTCTCCCCTCATTTACTCTGCTTTAACAGAGCTGGACTCTTGTTTCTGCTTCCGTGCATTAAGAACACCCCATCTCTGTTGCTTTGCTGTAGTTGCTTTCCCTGGATCCCCATCTCCTCACCCAGCTTTATTACTATTTATAGCTTGCTACCACTGGCCATCGCCGATTTGGTTGTGTGTCTCCCTCATTAGACCATAGGCTCTGTGATGATCCTCGTTTGTATTTATTGCTGAATCACCGGGTCTAGACTAGTGCCAGGCATGTCCTACGTTCTAATCGTATTTGTGGAATGAATGAATGATTGAATCTGTACTGCACTTTGAAATCTTGTCTGGGTGAAGTGATATATTTCAACTCCACTAAGGCTGAGGATATCAATGTATTTTACATCTAAAGCACGGAACGGTTTCTTGGCAATATGGGCTCTGATTAAGAGTATGGGTTTTGGATTTAACAGCAACTGGGTTTAAATCATTCTTGTCCTACCACCTATACTTACTGGTGGTGTGAATGTTTACTTAACCTTTCGAAGCCTGTTAGCTCCCTTGTAAACACTGACATCATCTTACCACCCTTGAGTAACAAGATTGGCTTGGCTCTGCTGAGGATCATTTGAGATGAGGGAGTGCGCGTGGAAATAAGGAAACAGTGCCAGAGATGAATACAGCCTAGATCAGAGCTGGGGCAGTGGATGGGTTGCAGAACACTTCAATTCCACATGGATTTTAAAGACTGAGCCTGCAGAGTTGATTGGGAGTTTGGCCTTGGGGCATGAGAGAAAGCAATCAAGAATGTCTCCAAGGGTTTGGGGATGAGAAGCTGGGAAGATGGAGTTGCCATTTACTGAGATGGATGACACTAAAGGAAGCTAGCTGGGACGTTAAGTTTGAGAGGAAGGGTAGATGCCAAGTGTAGTTGTGGAGTCAGCAGCTGGATAAAGGAACGTGGAGTTCAGGAGAGTGGTGTCTGCTGCAGATGGCGATTTGAGAGGCTATGTCAAGGAGCTGCCACTAGAGGCCATTAGCATAGAGGAGAGGACCTACATAGTGAGTTTGGGTGGAGAAGAGGGGAGTTTCGAGGTCTGAGCTGTGGGGCACCTCAACATTTAGTAGTTGGGGAGAAGTGAAGGAGACCGAATAGGAGTGGCCACTGAGGGCTGAGACATCCAGGAGAGTGAGAGGCCAAGAGGAGAGGGGTTTCCAGGAAGCAGGAGTGACCACGTGTGTCCACTGCTGTTGGCCTGAGGGTAAGATGAGGACTAGGAGTTGATCAATATTAAACCACATGTCAATAGTCTTATACATTATATTAACAAGGTATGGTAGAGCTTGACCCAGGAATCTTCTGAAAATTCCTCTTGTAAATAAGAAAAACTAAAACAAAAAACCCCATCATTTCCTCCACATTGATCATTTTAAAATGTTAATGAATTGTGTTTTTAGAGAGGATTGATTTGCATCCGGACACTGGAGATTTTGCTTGCACTTAGGTGTGCTTTTTATTTTAAGGACTTTATTTCTTTGGAGCAGTTTTAGGTTTACAACCAAATTGAGAGAAAGGTACAGAGTTTTAGCCACACATGGGTGACCTCTTCCATTATCAGTGTCACTCACAGAATGGTGCATTGTTACCAAAGATGAACCTGTTTGGACACATTACCCACAGTCTGTAGTTTACCTTACGGTTCACTGTCGGTCTTGCACATTCTGTGGGTCTGGACAAATGTATGACATGCATCCATCTTTATAATATCCTAGAGGGTATTCTCACTGCCCTAAATGTCCCTTCCTCTGCCTGTTCATCTCTCCCCTTCTCCCAATACATACCCTGGACACCCACTGAGCTTTTTGTTGTTCATAGCTTTGCCTTTTCCAGAGTGCTGTGTGATTGGAATCAGACACCGTGTGGCCTTTCAGACTGGCTTCTGTCACTTAGTCCTACGCACTTAAAGCTTGTTCCCTTTTAACTGAATAACGTTCCATGACTTGGATGTTCCACAGTCTATTCGTCCATTCACCTACCAAGGGACATCTTGGTTGGTTCCACGTGCTGGCAATTTTGAGTAAAGTGATATAAACATCCATGTGTAGGTTTTTTGTGTGGACATACATTTTCAACGCCTTTGGGAGGTTGCTGGATCAGATGGTAAGTGTCTGTTTGGTTTTGTGAGAAATCTTCAAACTGTCTTCCAAAGTGGCTGTGCCATTTTGCGTTCCCACCAGCAGTGAACGAGGGTGCCTGTTGTTCCTCGTCTTTGCCAGCATTTGGTGTTGTCAGTGTTCCAGATCCGGAGCATTCTAGTGGTTGTACAGGAGTATCTCATTGTCGTTTAATTTGCATTTCCCCGACAACATACGTGGAGCCCCTTCTCACGTGTGTGTTTGCCATCTGTCTGTCTGCTTTAGTGACATGTCTGCCAAGGTCTTTACCCCATTTTGGTAGCTGTGCTCTTTAGGAACGCATCTCGTTAGCCCCATCTTTATCATCAGTTACACACTCTTCTACCGCAACCCTATGACTTTATTTATAGTGAAATTATCTGTTGTCATCTCTAGCCTAGGTCATAAGCTCCGTGTGCTGTATCCTTGGTGCTAAGGATGGGTGGGCAAGGGTGGAATCTGGGATTACATTTCGATACCAATTCTCCAACACCAACTGGGTCAGTTCATTTTTGACACTAACTATATCCCATTAGCACAAGTGAAGAGCTCAGTCCCACAAGACAGCCCCCACTTCAGACCCCAGGTGTCCCCAAACAATCCACACTTCCGCCTGACTGACTACAGATATAGGGGCTCCCATGACCCCTCAGGTTCAGAATTTGCTAGAACACATCACAGAACTCAGGAGAGCAGGATACCTATGATTATCTTTTTATTATAAAGGATCCCAATGAACAACCAATTGAAGAGATACACAGGGCAGCAAGATGGCAGACGGGAGGGTGCAGCACCTTCCATCCCAATGGAGTCAGCATGTCAATATGTTCATCACCCAGGAGTCTCCCTGAACCTCACTGTTCCCCATTTGCATTGAGGCTTCATTACACAGGCATGATTGATGACATCGAGGGCCACATGATTGAACCCCATCTCCCCAGAGGCCAGGGGCCCAGCTGAAAGCTCCTGCCTTCTAATCATGTGCTCTGCCTTTGTGATGACCAGCCCCATCCTGAAGCTATCCCAGGGCCCTGCAGGAGTCACCTTGTCAGCATAATGGAATACTCCTATCTCTCAGGGAATTCCAAGGGATTTTGAATTCTGTGCCAGAATTTAACTGGGGATAAAAACCAAATACATATTTTTTATTATGCCACAACGATGATATCAAACGGGACCGGGGAAGTGATTAAGCTCCAGACATGCCCTGAAGAGGGGTGGTTTCCAGAGAAGTACAGAGGACCCTGATGTGACTCAGGTGGCGCTGATGACCAGGGCAGCCCTGGCTGCTGGGCGGTGTTGGGTGGACTTGGGAGTAGGACTGACTAGTTGGCTGGCAGTGTCTTGACTCAGAGTGGTTCACCGTTTTGAAGCAAGCCTTCCGCCACTGCCAAAAGGGGGGTTGGGAAATAGGCTGGCCCTGTTCTCCAAACAGAGGGGTTGGTAAGTTGCTTGTGGTAGAGTATAAGCAAGGATGGCAGCAGAACTCAGGAGGTCACCAGGGAAGAGGAGAGACCAGAGGAAGAGGAACAGCATTTTTGAAGGACTCAAGCCATGGCCAAGTTCTTTACACACTCCACAGCCATCCCTGGAGGTAGTGGTTCAGTACTGCTCTCCATAAACTTGTTGAATTGCTACGAGTGGCAGGCACTGTATCAGGCAGTCCCCGGGGACACGACTGTGAGTAAGCCTGAGGTGGTGCCTGCCTCTTACAGAACTTTCAGCCTGGTTGGGAATAATTACAAGCTGGTGAGAATGGAAAATGTTTCTAAGCACGATGCAGGGAACCTTGCTGTGCATGGAAGGAAGTTAGTGTTACAAGAATCAGAGAAAAGTAAGTTAGCTAAGCCACATAGTAATAAGGGGTGAATCCAAGAATTGAACCTGTTTTTTTTTTTTTAAGATTCTATTTATTTATTTGTTTGTTTGTTTATTTATTTGACAGAGAGAGAGAGAGAAAGAGAGAGCCCAAGCATGGGGAGCAGCAGAGGGAAAAGGAGAAGCAGGCTCCTGCCTGAGCAAGGAGCCCAATGCAGGGTTCAATCCCAGGACCCAGAGATCATGACCTGAGCCACCCAGGTGTCCCAAACCCGGGATTTTCTGACTCCAATGCCAATTCTTTGCACAGTATTAACATTGCCTGACCTGAAGAAGCATGATAGGGGAAAGAAGAGGGAAGTCTGTTGACCATGGCTCACCCATGCCAAGGGCCGTGGAGCTAGGACTGACTCCAGGCCCGCCCAGTGGTGGGGTGTGTTGGGCAGGGTGACCGAGGAAGCCCAGGGAACCTCCTGAAGAGCCTCTGTGTTGACTGCTAAGTAGGGTTGCCCCTGCAGAATCCACTGAAGATCTGTCTATGCGGTTACTGCAGCCCCCATAGTGCAGGTGCTCACCAGCCTGGGCCTTGCCCCTGCCCAGTGCCTCCCGAGGCAGCCTGTCCTGGGACGGGCTTGGCTTCCATCCACACTGCTAGCAAGGAGGTGGGTGCCCTGAGGGACCGTCGCCTCTGTCTGCATAACGAATGCCTAGCTCTCCGCGCAGACAGACCAGAGACAGGGTTCTAGTCTGGTCACTCATAGCTCAAAGAGGAAGTAGCAGACATGGGACTACAGTGACCCGCTGGCAGTGTCTAAGCCAGCAAAGCAAGTTTCCAACTCCCAGGGAAGGACGTGGGCCACATGGTCCTGGCAGATCTGTAATTGTGGACAGAAGTCTTGCAGTTACCACGCAAAACACCCTCTTCCCTAACGCCTACTATTTTGAAATCTCTACTCTCAGCCATTTTCTTCTCTCCTTTAAAAATAAAATCAATTTGGGCACCTGGGTGGCTCAGTGGGTTAAAGCCTCTGCCTTCAGCTCAGGTCATGATCTCAGGGTCCTGGGATCGAGCCCCGCATCAGGCTCCCTGCTCAGTGGGGAGCCTGCTTCCTCCTCCCTCTCTGCCTGCCTCTCTGCCTACTTGTGATCTGTCTCTCTCTGTCAAATAAATAAATAAAGTATTTAAAAAAATGAAAATAAAAATAAAATCAATTCTCAAGGCACCTGGGAGGTGGTTAAGCATCTGTCTTTGGCTCACGTCATGATCTGGGGGTCCTGGGATCGAGGCCCATGTTGGGATCCCTCCTGAGCAGGGAGTCTGCTTCTCCCTCTCTTGGCCCTTCCTGCTGCTTGTGCTCTCTCTTGTTCGTGTTCTCTCTCTCTCTCTCTCTCTCTCTAATGAATAAATAAAATCTTAAAATAATCCATTCTGGAGGGGGTCATGGAATGTGCTTTTGGAAACCTCTGCTGTCCTGGATGGTGTTTATTCTCCGTGGCCCCTTGGTGGCTTCTCCCTTTGCTTCTCTAACAAATGACTGCACCGACCGTCCTCTGAACAGCCCCTGCCTCTGATTCCTCGCCCGTTGAAGCCGGAGAGAGGTTTCTGTGGCAGGGGCAGTCACATGACGAGTTCCGCGTGTGGCAGCTGTCGGGATTTTCTCCAGCAGGACCATTCAGAGGGAGGCCCCGGAGACTGTAGCCTGCTAGGGGTGACTCCGCAAGGCTCCGCGGGGAAACCAGACACTGGCCTTAATGCCCCAGGAAGTGTCTGGTTGGGGGCAGCCCCGCCCAGACGTGGGTGTGACCTGGGTTAGGTACAAGTCACTGCTGTTAATGATAAAAGATGCTCGGTTGTAAATTCTTCAGAAAAGAAAAGTCAGACTGGAGATAGGATTATTCCTCTCGTTAACCGCCTTGATACTCGATTCTCTCACTTCTGAAGGGGGAAAACAGGGACTAGAGTTCCAGCAAGTGTGCAGGGCAGTGAGCTGAATTGCACGTACACCTGTGAGAACAGGTTGCCCAGGGGAACGCCTTCCCTCCCCCAGTCTCTCGAGAAACAGACTGTGAGAGTCTGGGCTGTGGTGGATAGAGTCCAGATTGCTTAGCATGGCATACCAGCCCCCCGCCTGGGCCGTCCTCTCTAGATGGATCTCTGCCAGTCCTTCATTCACTTTCTGCACCCCAGGCATGCCGACCACGGAGCTGGCCGTGCGCCCAGCCTCCTCGGCTCACCTGCTCCTGGACCGTGTTACCGGAAGCTTTCCGGGCCCCATGCCCCACTCTCTTGGAGGACTGAGCTCAGCCAGGCTCGCCCTGACAGCTCGGTGTCTGTGACCTTCTCCACGCTAACACTGTCCCTGTTTCTCTCTGTCACACACCTGGGACTTTGATATTGTTCACTGAATCGATGTTCCTTAGCATAGGACCAGAATTTTCTATCCCCTAGCAGCAGAGATTTTTCATGTATTTGGAAGGAGAGTGGAAAGAAGAGGGGGAAGCACAGACAGGCCAAGGTGTCCTGTGTATCTGGCTCTGTCACAGCTTTGCTGAGTCATCACAGGCAACATTCTTCACTCCTTCACCATTTCTTCAGTGAGGAAAAAAAAAAAAGGAACAACAACAGTAATAATACTTTTCTTACTGATTTGTTGCAAGGATTAATGAAGAAACATTTGTAAAGGGCCTAACAGGGCTTGGCCCTTGGAAGGCAGTAAGTAAATGCTAGTTCCTGGCCTGTTTTTCCCCAAGGGTCACTTTGGGCAAAGCAAAACGAAGAGAAATTGATGTGAAAGGAACTAGGAAAGGTAATCGGTAAAACGAAAATCGATGTTTAACCATCGCCCATTTTAGGGTAGACCATTTCTGTTCTTTAAATATGAGGCAGGGGGTCATGCCACAGGTAGGAGAAGGTAATTGGGGCATTTCGTGACAGGAGAGGAAAAGATATATACTTTTTGTGTATCCTTCTTTGGGAAAATCGACCACATATGTTGTCTCTGTTTCTCAAGGCCGAACACAGAAGGCTGCGATTCTCCAGGAAGCACAGATCCATAGCCTTATGCTGTCATCCTCAAAGGTCTTACCTCACTTATTAGCTCGGGGGGCGAGTGGCAGGGCGTGGAGATTTAGGATTTCCGTAAATCGTGGATTCAAGCCCCGTGTGGGCTGGACAGTTAGATTGTAGAGCATCATGGCTTTCTGAAAATATCATTCAGTTTGGGTAAAAGAAATGTCTCTGCTGTTATTGAGCAGGTGACCTTGGGCATGTCTTACAGCTTCTCGAAACTTCAGTTTCCCTACCAATGTGTGGTGTCAGGGGATTGCTAACAAGGGTCACACTCCAGGATGGGTGGGTGGGCTTTGGGAAATCTGTGCTGTGCAGTCGTCAGTCCTGATAATAATGGTTGCCATCCATCCATCTCCACGTCAGGCCTCACCTGGCCCAGCCCCGTTGGGGACTTTTGTCTTGGATTTCAGGATGAAACAATGCAGCTGAATGTCTGATTTATAGCTCAGGACACATGGTCTGTGCATGCTTTTTACATTCGTATCCTTGAAAGATCCTCCTGGCTTTTGAGAAGGATTAGCACTGTGACTGCAGCCCAAAGGAGCCCCTCACGAGAACTTTTGGATCCACGAAGAGCAACATGTCATCACCCCAGCTGCACGCTTTCCCGGGTGTGGCAGCCTGAATACGAGACAGCTGTTCCTGACCCCATTAAATCCGGGCCGGCCCGGTTCGTTCTGAAGTATCTCTTCCCTCACATGTATGTACAGTCAGCCATTCTAGGCCCTCTGAGATCTTCCCTCAAGAAGCTCGTGCCGTGGTGCATTCCTTAGCTATCGCTGCACTGCAAATTACCACACTCAGTGGCTTGACACGGTACACTGATGACCTCACACTTTCCATGGGTCAGAAGTCTGGCCTCAGTTTAGCAGAGTCCTCCTCTTGGGTCTCACAAAGCGATAAGTCGTTGGCCAGGCTGTGGTCCTTTCTGGAGCCCGAGTTCCCCTGCAAGCATCGGGGGTCACCAGCAGAATGGGGTTCCTGTGGTCAGAGGACTGAGGTTTCTGTTGTCTTGTGGACTGCCATCCTGGGGCTGCACTCAGCTCCTGGAGCCTTTGCTGCTTCCCTGACACATGGTCCCCTCATTCTGTGGCTGTGTCCTTCCTCACGTCCAGCAGGAGAATCCTACTTTCAGGCCACAAAAATGGAAGCAGAGAATTTGTGTGGTCATGGGCGTGGGCAGCCATCCCATCGCCTTTGCCAGATTCTGTTGACTAGAAGCAAATCCCAGGACCTGCTGGCCCTCGGAGGGGAGGAAATGATGCAAGGGTATGACTCTCGGGGGGTGGGGGTGGTTCATCAAAGGGTAGGTCGCAGACGGAATCAGAGTAAAGAAAATTTACAAGACCAGTTTGCCTAACCTGAACTGGTCTGCTTTGAAATGAGAAAAATAAGAAAAGCATTGTGGGGTTTATAAAGCCACACTGATTGAATGTAAAGGCTCTATCTTTTGAGGTGATCCTTCTGTATTTTCGTGTTGAAATGCCTTTCTTTTATGAAATGACAATGATAATGGATATATTTTTAAAAAACATTCTTGATTGGTCAGGTATAAAGATAGCAGCCCTGTCATGGTCCCTGTGAGTTTAGCTATTTATTTGTCTATCAGAATTTCACTGATCCATTAAAGTCCCCAATCCAAAATGATTTCATGTATTTGCTTCCCAATCACCATCCCCTCTAGGAGTGCCAGCCTTTTTACATCAGCACGATAGCAGACAGAAAGTTCAGCATAGTTCCCTTAGCTTATTCACCGGCCAGGAATTTTTGTCAGGGCCTGTCCCCAGCATGCAGAGTTTTACTGTACAGTTTGTTTTTTTTTTTAAAGATTTTATTTATTTATTTGACACAGAGAGAGATCACAAGTAGGCAGAGAGAGAGGAGGAAGCAGGCTCCCCGCCGAGCAAAGAGCCCGATGCAGGCCTCGATCCCAGGACCCTGAGATCATGACCTGAGCCGAAGGCAGAGGCTTTAACCCACTGAGCCACCCAGGCTCCCTGTACAGTTTTTTTTGACTGCACAGCTCCAGGCCAGAGCAGGCGTCTCTGATCCGGCTCAATAGGGCCCTCCCTGCATCTCTGCCACCATCACCCGAAGAGAGTCATGGGGACAAAGGCTCAGGCACCTCTTCTCTCTGCCAGAGCTGCTTTGGGAAGGCAACACCTCCCCTCCTGCCCCCCACGTTAGCACCCACCTCTCTTCATGACTCATTGTCTTTGTTTTGTAGTCACTGCGAACACAGAGCAAGCTGTGGAAGGTGCTAAAATGTGGGTTAGGGAGGCAAAAAGGAAGGAAAAGGTGACCTCACCCGTGATAATAAGTAAAGAAGATTACTTACAAGCGATGTTATCTGAGCAGCATTTTACAAACGGGGTGGGATTTTAAGCGGCTGATGTAGCGAAGTGGGTGTGCAGGTCGATGTAGGCATTTAAACCAGATGGTGCAAAACTAGGGAGCAGTCTTTCTCCTGCGTGCCTTTGCCCACTCTGTGTCTTTTGCCCTCAGTGCCTTTCCCCAGTCTTGTCCTGTTTGTGAAAACTGTTTAATTGACTTTCCCGATGCAGCTCAGACGACTCATGAGGACCCCTTCCTCTGCACCTGGAGACGGGGTCATGCTGTCCCGTATCTGTAATTACAGTCTCTCTTGCTAGACTGAGCTCCTTGGGGCCAAGGTCCATTATTCGTGTTTTCACCCCCAGTGACACCTGTACCCAGGCTTGGATGGGTGAATAATGGATGTAGGGGGATTAGGCCCTTGCAACTTGAGTGTAAGCTGTCGAAGGAGGCGTAACCAGGTATGGGGGGCTGAGGAGTGGTTGAAGTGATCAGACCTCAGAAGGGTTTCAGTGCAGTCAATCATTTTCTTCCTCAGCCTGAGGCATCATTGTCCCTGGACAGGACAGTGACACATCAGATCTGTGACTTAGGGGGAATCCTTTTATCCGGAGACTAAAACAGGATCTCCAGCCTGCACCTTCTGTGGTTCTGTGAGTCCACAAAGGGAAGCTGGAGGTTTGCCAAATAGTGTCTGCAGTCTCTTCCTGTCACCTGCTCCCTTTCTCTGGCTGCTTTGGGTTTCGGTGCTGGGTTTCTGTGTTTTCAGGACGTTTCTTCGTGTTCTCTTTTTGGGTGACAATACAGATGGGAGTCAGCTCAGGGTCGTGTCGAACCACTAGGGACATGCCACTCGGGGCCCGTGCTTCATCTGTGCACTGCCTGGCTTTGCCTGGTCCCTGCCGGCACGCTGACTTTCCCACAGGCTTCGTGAGATTGAGCAAGAAGTCCTAGAGTGAAGGTCAGACTCCTTACGCCCTTCTGCATAGAACTGAAAAAAAACAGATTTTGGTTTAAATATTCCTATCTTCCAGGAGCTTTAACAAGCCTTTAGGATACTGGGTCATTTAAGCACTGGGAACTAATAACGTATTTCAGGAGAGGGAAGTTTGATGTCGCCTTCCCGAAGGCTAGCTTTCTTGCTTAGATATCCTGCCAGTAGGGGTTATCTGGGTTAGCCCGAGAAGGCCAGTTCTGTAAGCCATGGAACAGAGGCACACCCACCCAAGATCCAAGTGCTTCGCCGGTGGTGGAGTGGGGAGTCCCAACATCATGCCAGACACCAAGGCCCCCAGGTAACCCAGTAAGTATCTGTTGAATGAATGGATGAAGTCTACACAGCCTGAATTTCTGCCGGAGCCTCTCTAAGGAGGAAATCAGAAGAGACACTGGTTTTAGAATGAAGAACATACAAGTAAAAACCCCAGGCCTGCTGTATACCAAGTACTCTTGGGGCATGGGCAGTCTCCAAAACATTTCGGATTTCCTCTTTTCTCATATGTAAAAATGAGGACAATAAAATGTTTTGCAAGGTTATCTTGCAGGGAAATGTATATGAAAGTACCTTGTCGTCTATGAAGTGGGATGTAAATAAAAGGGCCAATTATAAACATACTCACTGTATCTCATTATCTTGCACTTTATTATAGGTATTTCTGAATATGCCTTTCCCCTCAAACTAGATTGAAAGTCCCTCGAGGCCAGGGACCTTGTTTGCTTGCCTAAATCCATGGTGGCCATCTCACCCAGAGCTCAAAGTGGCAGTGTGTCCTCTAACAAGAACATGTTCTGCTTCTAGGGGGACTAAAAAGGATATTTGAAAATACCTCCATCCTAGAAGATCTGGGACACACCCCTAACTCTTCATGTCCCTTATGGGGCCTGGCATAGTGCCATAATCTAAATGGATGTTGATGGAACTAGAGTAGTACATGATTGTATAAAGGTGCCACCTTTCTTGACCCCCTGGTATGCCCCAGACACCACACTGGAACCTTTCATATGTGTAATCCTTGCAGCAACCCCACAGAGAAGGAACAGCTGCTCGACTTTATAGCTGAAGTGTCTGAAAGGATCAGAAAGGGTAAGGAACATTCCCAGGTTCACACAGCAGGGAAACTGAAGAATAAAAGCTAAGCCTGTGTATTAGAATTTTAGAGGTCCTTGTTCCTGCCCTAGCCTCTCTAAGGGTCACATGCAAACGGCAGTGGGAATGTATAGAATGCTAAGAATGGGTCAAGGACATCTGTTTCTGGAATTAATTCTGACTAGTTCCTTCCCATCTCCCAGCTCTGGTCTGACTGACCTGGTTTTCCGATCAGATCGGCCCTGCACTTAGATCCCAGAGGGGTCTTGGAGCCGTTGGTGGACACATGCTGATTGCAAACCAGGGAGAGTATTACACCCACCTGCCCTTTTCACAGACAGCTGCCAGCCTGGGCTTGGCTTTGTCCAACAAGGGACTTCCTGAAATACACGGACGCTTCCCAGTACCAGTCTGAATTTGGGCAGATAAAAGAAAGTAGGGAAGAAAGTGTCTGCCTGAGTGTAGTTGGGGATGAATACTGGAGAAGGAAGGAGGCACTGTTTTACTTTCAGTGATCATTGTGTTTCCATCAGGAGTGGGGTGACCTTCTCAGAAAGGTGATAGAACCCTGATTAGAGACCGTCAGAGCTGAGTAGACACTGGATTAATGGGGATTTGATAGATTTCTATAAAGAGTGCTTGAAGGCAGAATTCATGGGCCAACACAAAGACATTTTTCCAAACTTCAAAGACTGTGCACCGAGAGAGTTTCTGGCCCTAGGAAGCTGATATTGGACAAAAGTCAGGGTGCAGAGCGCACAGGGGAAGCTACCAAGGCTAAGGCTGGCGGTCTTGGAAGGTGCTCTTGTTCCAAGGACAGTATCGAATATGGAAACAGTTGGTTTGTTCTAGCAAGTCCCCACGGGGAACAAATGGTTCTTTGTTTTTATTAAGCCTCTACTTGCAGATTCTTCCCTGATTGCCTTTACTTTCCATCTGATTTGGAAGACATTGCTTTATCCCTGCATTTTTCACATCAAGTTAATATCATGCGTCCATCACGGTGTGGGAAGCCGTGAGCCCGCAGCTCAGGATCCAACCCCAAATGTAACTGTCTCGGTGGGCTAAATGGACCCTCACCGGGCAAATCAGTGTGGGGGAAAGCCTGTGACAGGGTCCTGAGACATCAGGGATACTCAAGTGATTATTTACTTCATTGTCTCCCAGGCTGAAACCCTGCATTTCCCGTGATGCGCAAATATAATGAATCGTCAAAGCGATGTTCACATTTGCACCATGCTTTGTTGTTGTTTTGTTTTGAGCCAAAATAGAAATCACGCCCTCTCCTTCTTAGGCTTCTTTGCTTTGGAGTGGAATTTATCAGCTCCGTGCCACCCTGGATGGCTCTTGCTTACCCTGGTGAAGAAAATCGGGAAAAGAAATTATGACTTAGTAACTGCAGTGTGACGGACAGAATCTCTCCTCTGTCAGGTTCTTTCTGATCTCCCCCCAACCAAAGGATAGTCACGGGTTCTGAAACACTGTCTCCCAAGTGACCCTATTATACTCTGTGTCCCTCTGTGTTACAGTTAGCTTTTTGCACATCGTGTTTCCCCCATTACATTCTAGCTACCGAGGACAGGGACTAGTCACTCTGAACCCCCAGGGCCTAGCACAGGGCTTGTCAACAGGCCTTGCTCAGTGAATGGTGGAAGTTTATGGAGAAGGAGGATCAGAGATATATGTAAGTAAGGTCTGTGTGTGTGTGCGTGTGTGTGTGTGTGTGTGTGTGTGTGAGAGAGAGAGAGAGAGAGAGAGAGAGAGAGAGAGAGAGGAAGAGAGAGAGGGAGGGAGGGAGAGGGGGAATTATAAGGAATTAGCTCATGGCGTTTATAGTCTGAGAAGTCCCACAATCTGTAAGCTGGAGTCTCGGGGAAGCTGGTGGTGTCACACCAGTCTGAGTCCAAGGGCCTCAGAACCCGGAGTGCTTGTGCTGTAAGTCCCAGTCCAAGGGCAGGAGAAGACCAATGTCCCAGCTCAAACAGGCGGAGAAGGAGAGAGAATGCCTTTATCCACATTTTTGCTGCGTTCAGGCTCTCCTTGGACTGGAGGAGACCCACTTGCCTTCCAGAGGGCAATCTGCTTTCTTGAGGCTACTGATAAAAAGGCTAATCTCTTCCAGAAATCTGCGAGCAGACACACCTAGACGTAATGTTTAACCAGGTACCTGGGTACCCGTGTTCCAGTCAAGTTGACACATAAAATGAACCATCACTATAAGCCAAGAAAAGAAAAAGATTGGTGAGCTCCTGCAAGGGTTTCTGGGTTAATGGAACCACTTCATTTTGTAAGTAAAGCAACAGGGTCTGAAAGAGCTCACCTGCCTGGAAGGTAATGCTACCTAAGCCTTGTTCTATAGGTGTAAGTGCTTCCTGCTTCCTCTCATATTCACTACCTAAGGAGAGAAGGATGGAAGGAGGAGAAAAGTATACTAATGCACCAGTGTTTTCCTGTTTCTCCTCCTTTTGGATCTGCCCAGAGGTCACGGCCCTGTTCTTCGTGACCCCTACCTGACCTCTGTATCTACACTGGCCAGCATAGGATCCAGTAGGCATAGGCAACTATTGAGCACCTGATGTGTGGCTAGTCGAAATGGAGTTGTGCTGTATAAATGTCAGCTACACAGCAGATTTCCACACCTTAGAACAGCAACAACAGAAATGTGAAATAGCTCCCTGATAATTTTTTATATTGATCACATGTTGAAATGATACTACTTTGGATACATCAGGTTCAATTAAATGTATTTGTAAAAGTCCACCTGTTTCTTTTCACCTTTTTAAATATGGCTACGAGAACATTTCAGATTCCCTCTCGAGCTTGCTTTCTGTTTCTTCCGGACAGTGCTGCCCTAGGTCATCTGTCCCAGGCCCTTGGCATCTCAAGCTTTGACTCATCTCTCACCTGCTGCCCTCCTGCCCTCTCATTTTCCAGCTTGTGGTATCCCCTTCCTGCCACATTTCAGTGGCCAGATCCTTAGGCCTTCAGGGTTACTGTCTCTGTGCCTTATAGCTCAGAGCAGGCTGGCAGAAGGTGGTATGAGTTTGAGGTCAGATCTAGCTTTGAGTCCGAACTCTGCCACCGATTAGCCACTGAACCTTGGGAAGGTCAGCGCTCCTTCTTGAATGATGGATTCCTCTTGTTTAAACTGAAAGTCATAGGGTGCCTGGGCGACTCAGTAAAGCGTCCTACTCTTGATTTCAGCTCAGGTCGTGATCTCATGGTCGTGCGATCGAGCCCTGTGTTGGGCTCCCTGCTCAGTGCAGAGTCTGCTTGAGATTCTCTCTCCCTCTCCCTCTGCCCCTCCTGCTCACGATCTCTCTCTCTCCCTCAAATAAATAAATATTTAATAAAATAAAATGAAATGAGGTTGAATGAAATAAAGTGGAAGTAATAATAATGCCCTCCCTCTCTCATAGAAGATAAAAATCAAAGAGTCCATATGACTGTGTTTTGTAAGTAACAAAATAGTGTGTACCTGTTAATATTACCAGTAATTATGTTGTAGTTTTTATATCATAATCATTTATGGTCATTATTCAACCCCTGCCTACAGCCCCCTGAACTTGGAGCACTTAGTTCCCTTTCACTGTCTGGTCATCAGTAAAATAAGAGGATGGACTGGGCATCTGTCAACACAAAGGACATTAGTTTGGAAAGCAAACCACCAAATCTTACTTGCCCTTCAAATTATTTCATGTTCTTCTCTGGGAAAGCCTGGGGAGAGGACTCCTTGTACTAATGGTCATGATCACAATGAAAAAAAAAAAACACAGCATACGTATACACATGATGAAATCATAACCTTATATAGCTCTGAGAATTTAGTTTTCACATACAACATTTTTTTTGGCGATAGGAAGCTTTATTTTTACTCTCAAACTGCTTGCTGCTCAGAGACGGCAGAAGTCGTCATGAATGCTCCACATCCATGCACAGCAGAGTGAATTTTAATGCCCCCACTCCCACTTTGGAGAAAGGGAGATTGCACTTCATACTTTGGGAGACACCCAAAGGTTGTCTGGCACTCTGGTGGTCCTGAAATAATTTGGTCTGATTTCTTGCTGGCTTAGGATACTGAAAGTCTTATAAAGTTGATGGCTCAAACCCCTCTGGGTGGGGGTAGGACAGAAGGTGGACTGGGAAGTGATTTGGAATGGATTGACAGAGCACGTGCTCCAGCTCTTGTGAACAGAGGTCACTGGTCCTGGGTGGACCCTGGAGCCGCCCGAGTGCTCAGGCTGGGTAGATGCTGCTTTGGTGGCCCTCATTTGCCCATGATACCAAGTCACCACTCTGGAACCACAGCTGGATCTCTTTCTGGGCTCCTCCATGGAGTCACTGGTGTGGATGACATTCCTGCTGATGTGGACCTTGTAGTCTCCCCAGATGGTGCTGGGAGTGGCCGTGTCCAGCCTGGTGTATTATATCTTGGCCTTTGAGGTGTGGGCCATGCTGGGGCCTTCCCAGACTATGGACGCTCTCTGGGGCCTGCAGACCCTCATCTCTACCAGCTTGAAGTGCCACCTCTCAACGTGCTGCATCATATCCCCTAGGAGCCACTGCTGCACCCCATCTAGGTTTGCCACCACCAGGGTCCACTCCTGGGTCTAGTTGGGCCCTCCTGACCTGGAAGCAGACTTGACTTCAGGCCCCAGGCCAGGGGCTGAGTGCAGAGAGCAGAGCACCCTGACCAGCAGAGCCTGCAGGAGATTGAGAGGGAGGGTCAGAGGGCCACATAAGACACTATTGATTTGACATTTCCATCACACTCAGAAGCAAGTCTTTCTGTAAGTAACCCTAGTTTGCAGATGACTAAAGGGAGACACCCGATGGTAAGTGATGCCTCGGGGTCACCTGTGTGTAAGGTGCGAACAAGGATTTGAATACAGGCTCTCACCCTCCCCTGTCCATCATGTTATATCTGATGCAACGAGAGGAGAAACAAACGTCCTTTTTAGCTAGTTGCCTTGTCACTTCACCTCTCTCAACACCCTGGCCTCTATGTGAGGTCTCCCTCAAGACGGTCCTCGGGGTCCCCCCAGTTTTCAGCACAGCACCTACATTTGGAAGGCTGCAGCTTTTTTCTCCTAAAGATCCCTCACTGAAGAGCCTAAAAGAACTCTGAGTGTTTTCATTGACTTTTCTGATCTTCCAACTCAAGTTAAAAGCATCATTTTGCTTCACTGTCAGTCAATTTCACTTTTGTGAGAATTTTAAAGATGTATAAGCCCCTAAGGTGACAGTCCCAGCCTGATGCTGTCACGCTGAGCTGTGTCATATTGAATTCTGTCACTGAAGAGAAACAAAATGAAATGCACCCAGGTGTAAAATTCCAGGCCTTGTTCATTCTTATCAATACCAGATTAGAATGGCAGAGTCTAATATTATGAAATTGATATGATGAAGATTGATGTTTTAACTTTAATGGGCTGTTACTAAATGTATCATTTGTATATTCCTGTATTCATATACATGCACAGACAGTGAAAAGGATTTCCTTTGGCCCCATTTAAAAAAATTTTTTAACTATTTATTGGTCATTAGACTTGGTACTTGTTGAAATATACATACTCCCTTGTTAGCCTAAAAACTTAAAAAAAAACATTTATTTCATCAGCAAAATGAGTTTATGTGGAAAGAGCAGAGACTTGCAACTTGAGACACAGGAGCTAGGGCAAAACTATAAACAAGTCTGGAGAACATCTTTTAGGTTTTATAAGGAGAGGATCTTTTATGAGGAAGAAGAGAAGTTGAGAGAGGTTGTTAGGAACAAAAATCCATTGGACTAAACCGGAAGTCCAAAGTATACTGGCTTTTCATTGGTTGAGTTGTGATGATCTCATTGGCTGGGCTGTTGCTGGGCAAGGAGAAAAATCTTCCTCCTGCTGTGGTGGCAAAGTAGGCTTCCTCCCCGTGGGAACTCAAATGACCTTGATTCCTCTTGGGGTCTGTTAATGGTAGTACTTGAGAGCGCCCCCTTCTGGCCTCCCAACTGTGGTTAGGATGAGGTTTCCTTTTTTTTTTTTTAAGATTTTATTTACTTATTTGACAAAGAGAGACACAGCCAGAGAGGGAACACAAGCACGGGGACTGGGAGAGGGAGAAACAGGCTTCCTGCTGATCAGGGAACCTGATGTGGGTCTCGATCCCAGGACCTTGGGATCATGACCTGAGCTGAAGGCAGACACTTAATGACTGAGACACCCAGGTACCCCTAGAATGAGGTTTCCTTTATTCAGTTTCACGCTCTCCTTTCCTGTCCTTTTGAAAGCCAGTGAATTTGATTGCAGCCACATGGTGTTTTCATCAAATAGCGATGCGCCTTTGGTTTGAGATGAACTTTGATATGCATGTGTGTATGTGTGTGTGCCTGTGTTTGGGTATATATTCTTACAGTGTTATTCAAAATACAGACTATTTTTTGAGACAGCAAATTGACAAACGAAGCCTTTGATGTATCACCCATGAGGCTTTTATAACACTTACTAAGAAATCGCTATCCCTCAATCTCTGCCCCCCTTCCCACCCCAACAAGTGGGATAAGCAAGCTCCTCCTCACTTCACCTACAGGACATAGTCTGGAATGTTTTATTTATTACTTAGAGTTTTATCATTATCTAGTGTAATAGTTCATTCTCAAGAGTTTTATGGCAGAAAGAAACAGATGACTGTCCTATCCTATTGTCCTTTTCAAGTATGGTTTGGTTATATTTTAACATCAGAGCGAAGACACTGTTCTCTCAGATAGTGATGGAGGTGCTATGTCTTTAAATTACACAGTAATGACTCTAGCAACACAATGCTTATTAATATTAATACTAGTGCTAATGAGAGCAGCTACCATAGGTCAAGTTTTTTAAGCACTGGTTCAGATAGTTTTTTCTACCTTTCCATTTAATCTTCACAGTAATCCTAAAAGTTAGACATTATTATCTCAGTTCTTTTAATGAGCAAACCAAGGCTTAAGGAGGTTAAGTCATTTGGCTAAGGTCATACCATTTGTAAGAAGCTAAACGGAGATTTCAATTTAGGTCTCTTTAGTCCAAGCGATGAGGCTTTTCTATAATCCTATAAATACCTTTCCCTATGAAATTGTGTTATGCTTCCATTCCAGTAGACCAGGCGTGTTGAGAGAGTGCCTGGCATGTGCGAGGGGAAGGTAGAGGATGCAGGCTTAAAGACCAGAAGAAAGGAACAACAGAAAGCCATTGAATTAAACAACAGTAAGAGAGCAGTAGTGTTGTGATCGAGGCATCATCCACATTGGTTTCTCCCTAGTGTTACGGACTAGGCATTACGCACGTCGGTTTCTTGCACTTTGCAGTTGCTGGTTATCCAGTAACAGTAGTCAAAGTTCAAGAGCAGATTAAGGTCAAATAAAGCAGCAAAATGTTAGCTGTCAGATATGTTCAGCTCAGTGATGGGAGATGTGAGTTATATTACAGGGTGGTCCTCTTAGCTCGCAAAACAAAGGTGTGAAGTGGAATTGAAGCTGACCGCCAGGCATCCATCTTCCCTTGTGATTAGGTAAAGGGCATTATTGACAGCAACAAGCACACCCTGCAGTGGAGGGACAATTGTCAGTAGAAGCTTTTACAACCGCTAATACCCACCCAGCTTCAATGCAAAGTATGAACTTACCCCAGTTCATTTGACTGTCTTACAGCAGAGGGAGAGCACGTGTTTAAACAGAAAAAAATCCAGTGTGTTTACAGCATATGATTTGGGTTGGGCTTTTGAGTGTTGCTTAAAAATATTGATGTTCAGTAAATGCTGGTCCAGTGAATAAAAACCCAGTCCAGAGACACTGAGTGCAGTAATGCCACTTCCAGGCAGAATCCCTCAGAACTCTCATCCGGGGCATCCCCTTGGTTCATTCTGGCATTTATCTCCTAGTCACTTCTTGCTCTGTTCAGTTAGCCCCCATGGGACCCTCACTCTGTGCCAGGCCCTGCATGATGTGCTGGGCATCGGAGTGGGGAATTTCACAGGGTTCTGCCATCTGGAGCTCACCTTCTCAAGGGAGGACCTCGCAGTTGAATTGTTTTTCCCGTATGGCCCAGCAACACCCTGTGACACTGCACATTCCTTTCCAAAGCCTAAGGCGGACTAAGAATTCCTTGTAGCCTTGCTGAACGTACTCTCTATAACCCTCCAGCTCACTGAGTTACAGTCCTGCCTAAGTAAGGACATGGCTTTAGAATCAAACAGTCCTAGATTTGAATCTCTCTCTTGCCACATTTGAACTCTCTGTCTTTATCTCTTGCCTCTTCTCAGTTTCCTCATTTATAAAATGAGGATGAAAATTAATAAATAGGGACATCATGAAAACTAGAAAAAGGAAATGCAGTGAAATCACTTGTCACAGTACCTGCCTTTAAAGAGCACTTAGGTAAGTGTGGACTCACTATTTTAAGGAAACAGGCTGAGTGTTTCTCATGCGCTGGATTCTATTCCAGAGGCTTCCACTGCAGAGATGATTGAGATGCCAGTGGTTTCAGTGTATAATGCTGTCAATAAGTGGTGTTAGAGGACGGATGCCTAAAGAGATGGCTCCCGCAGGGTAAGAAGGAGTAGGCAGGGGAGAACATCACCAAGATCGTAGTTTCTGGCTAAGGGGACAATGTGGTCCGTGGCATCTAGACAAAAGGCCTCATGAGGGCCCGAGCGTATCTGTCATTCTCTGCTGTTCCGTGCCAGCTGCCCAGACCTGCATTCCTCCGTGGACTTCTGTGGAACTGAGGAAGGCCATTCCGCTGGTCAGGGTTGTTGACATCTCTCAGGAGCAGCCCCTGAGCAGTGACTCTGGGAATTGGTGTATAAATAGCCCAGCTCCTTCACCCTTTGGGTAGGGTCATTCTGAGGTTCTCTGTTTATATCGTTTTCTATTTTTGGCATTTTGGTTTAATCCCTTTTCATCGGCTACCTTCCCTTTCTTTGATCACCCCCTCGCTCCCCTGACAGGGGCTTCCTGCATCTCCCACGTCACTTACTTTTCCTGGCATTCTCATTTCAGGGTCTGCTGGAGGCCAGCTCTAAGTAAGACAGGAAGTATTTTCCCAGCTTGGTTTCCAGGAAGGTCATGTGTCTGTCTCAATGTCTTTGACCTTTGTAGACATTTTTCACATGACCTGACAAAGTCAGCCATCGATGTGCTTCAAACTGTGCTTTTATTAAACTTTGAAGAATCAAGCCCTTTAAGACATAAATACATACATCCTTCCCAAGACTCAAAGCCTTGCCCGAGGAAATAAATGTCTAGGAAGTGGATGTTCAGCTCCATTTGAAAAGAGAGAGGCTGTAAAATAATTCATTAAATTACGTTTATAAATGGACAGAAAAGTTTTTTCTGCTTTTCCTTTGGGGACAACTCATGAACTGAAGAGCCCAAACTTTTATCATCTGTATTTCCATGATATTTGGAGCAAACAGCATTTCTTAATAAAAATAAGAATGGCTGGACACCTGCATGGCTCAGTTGGTTGGGTGTTTGACTCCTGGTTTTGGCTGAGGTCATGATCTCAGGTCGTGGGATGGCTCTGTACTGGGCATGGAGCCTGCTTCAGATTCTCTCTCTCCTCGCTCTGCCCCTACCCCCACTCACATGCATGCATTCACTCTCTCTCTTATAAATAAGTCTTTAAAAAAATAATAAGTCTGGCTGCTGTTAGAGAGCCCCGTGTGTATCAGACATCTTAGGCACAGAATGCCACTTAGTCACGTCACTGGCTGTATTTGATCCGGGAGACTCAGCGGGGCCAAAAGAGAGGCTCTCTGACTTTTGAAAACACCTGCATGTTTCCCTGTTTCTACTCTCTGCCTCCTGATAGAGCCCCTTGTGTGGGACTCTGTTCGGAGCTGTAGACACAGCCCAGTGGAAGAACCACAATGACCAGGGAAGACAAATAGTGTGAAAGTCAGACCTAAGCTTCAACACCCTGTTTTGAGGAAAAGAAGGAACCAGGAGCCCCACAGCCTGGCACACAAGGTCAGCAATTTGTTTTGTGAGACGAACAGCAAATGGGAAGAGATGGGCCTGGGGGCCGAAATTTTAACTTAAATACAAAGGAATGGTAAAAATAGGCACGTTGGTGTTGAATTCTCTTGCCTTTTTTCATAGAATCTTAGACCATTCCCGTGTCAGTAAGCTGACAAGGCAGACGGAGTTAGGAATCCGGGCAGCTGGAAATAGAAACCAGATCTTTTTTTTTTTTTTTTTAATTTTATTTTTATTCTTTGCCCAAGGGGTACAGGTCTGTGAATCATCAGGCTTACATCTTTCACAGCATTCACCAAAGCACAAACCCTCCCCAATGTCCATAACCCATCCACCCTATCCCTACCCTCCCACCCCCNTTTTTTTTTAATTTTATTTTTATTATTTGCCCAAGGGGTACAGGTCTGTGAATCATCAGGCTTACATCTTTCACAGCATTCACCAAAGCACAAACCCTCCCCAATGTCCATAACCCATCCACCCTATCCCTACCCTCCCACTCCCCAGTAACCCTCAGTTTGTTTTGTGAGATTAGGAGTCTCTTATGAGAACCCAGATCTTTTGACTGTGAAGCCTGGCTGCTCTCTGCTTGGACAGAGGTACCGTTTCCTCCAGGCTGGAGAAGGGTGCTGATGGAAGAGCGTATCTCCTACTGCTTTGCCTCTGGTTCCCTTAGCTAAGCATCTCTTCCTTTCCCTCTCCCTCCTCCCCTCTCCCAACCTCCCCTTGCTCTCCCCCAAAGCCTTTCTAACAAGCTCTTAGTTACCTAAATTATAGAACAAAACCCGCTTCCTGCTAACCCCTTTGGACTTCAATTAAAGACATATTCAAATGCGTTCCATGCTCCAGCGCCATCAGCACTAAATAGCACATAAGCACTTTTGCAGAGCTTAATGTAAACTTGTTGAAAAATGTACATTATTTTTCATTGACTTTAAATTGGATAAATGCTCATTGAAAAGAATAAAGTGAATTGGTATTGGAGAGAGCATTAAGAGAGAGAAAGAGAAGTGCCAATAAAGACATGTGGTTTCTAAATGGAGAGCCACTAATTTCTCTTTGCACAGTCATTTGGTCTGTACTGTTTGGATGTACTTGGAGACGTCGTACATAATAATGAAATTAGGTTGGTTAAGCTAGCATGCGGGAGATGCAAACCTGGTGGAAACACTTTGCCTTTGAGGTCAGGCAGTCTCGGGTCAGCCACTTTGTCGCTGTGTGACCTTGAGTAAGGGACTCTGCCTCGTTTGAAGCTAAGGGGTCACATCTGTAAGGCCAGAGGGATAACATGTATGTTCTGGGGGGCTGTGAACTTTAGAGGAGGAAGCATGTGGACATTTCCTGTGGTTTCAGGCAAACTGGAGATGCTCAGTCACTCTTTGCTCTGTTTCCAGATAAGCAAGCGGCTGATGTCCCCATCAAAAGACTCTGACTTTGGGGCTATAAGGGGAGAACCTTCCTTCCCCACTCCCTGCTTGCCCCTTGACACAGCCCAGAGAGGGCGGGGACTGTGCCGCTTTTGTTCTCTGCTCTGTCCTCAATGCCTACAAAGATTTTGCTTTCTAGGCACTCTGCTTCTCATTAGACAGTGGCACAAATTCTCCTTTGTGTTGGGTGTAGGGGATATCTCCCCAACCACCACCCGCCCATGCTTTACAGTAACGGAGGGATTCCACAGTAGTAAGAGAATACACGAAGGGTCCTGATGCCTTCAGAGAGGAGCTTCTTTCTCTGACATTCCGTTAACACCCTCAAATGGGCGGGCTTTAATTTCCCACCAAGCAGCCTTATTTTCAAAAGGTGAGAAGCTTATATGAGAAATTGTTTCAGCCATCTTTTTCTCTCCGCATGGAAAGCTCTTTAAAATTAGTGTTGCCATTTGTATTTTAATAGGGGTGGGGATTGAAGAATTACTGCCATTTTTCAAAGCCTTCTAGGCATGGATTTGATCACAATGAATGAAAATCTACTTTGGTAAAAAGCGCATGGCAAGAGTAAGTAGCATGTTGACCTTAATCACAAATGCTAATTCAGCTTTTATTTGCTGCCTGCCTATTCCACGAAATTCTTTACCTACATCTTTCCTGATCTGCAGAGACAATTCCAGCAAAGTATTTATCAATCTGCACCATACATAGAAGGAAACTGAGGTTTCATTTTTTAAATTTATTATTATTTTTTTAGACGGAAACTGAGACTTTAGGAAGCTGGGACGGCTTCCCTGTGATCATGTGGTCAAACGCATGCCCAGGTCAAGAATCAGACTCTGGTGACTCCCAAGTCTAGGACTTATAGACCAGCTAATACCGACACTAGGCATGTCTCTAGGCTGGTGTTTTCATTTTTTGTTCTATGGAACCTTGTTCTGTGAAGGTACCTCAGGAGTCAGGAGGTCAAGAGGGAGCCTGAGTCAGTGGCACACAGTGCTCCCTACTTCTCTTTAACTTTGTTTTATTGTTTTTTAGACTTGTGTTTCCAAGTGCCGTTTCATTTGGGGGAATATATATATATATATATATATATATATATATATATATATTTTTTTTTTTTTTAAAGCACTGCTCTGGGAAGTCAAGCCACATCTAGCAAGGCATGTTTCCTTGTTTATACCAGTTGGTCAGAACCAGAACAGGTTGCAAAATGTCCTTCAAACAAACAGGCATTGAAACACAGAGATGAGAAACACAGATGTGGGCTTGGGTTGGAACAGAGGCCATGCATTTAGTTGGAAAGGCCACTAAATACAGTGAGCTCTGCCACCGATGAATCCCTCAAGGGGCCTTTATTAGCTGTCCAAGGGAAGTTGTGCAAAGATCCCACTGGTCAGTTCGTTCTTGGTCACTTTCACTTAAAGTCTGGCCTGGGTGTTGTTCTGCTGCCATGGACACAGTCACGTATGCCACTGAGAACAGGAACATGGGCAGCAAGGTGATACCAGTCTCTGGAGTGATTGGTTCCCATCTCACCAAGGCCTCCTGGCTCCTGGTCTCAGGCAGCGGGTCCCCACTTGGATCAACCGTGCACTTGTACATCAAGCTCCACATTTCACTTTCCTTGGCTGCAGGGAACTTATAGTCCGGTGGGAAGAGATAGGTGCCCGTGCAAAGCTTAGCGGAGAAGCAGAGAAGAGGGGAATGGGAAGTGGGAGGGGACTGCCAGGATTAATAATCATTTATCTCACGGAGAAAGAAGGATGAGATCTAGAACTGTTTGATTTTTCCAAATCTCGAAAATGTTAACAGTTGTTGGGCAGTTATTCTGTGTGGCTCTGGCTGGGGGTGATGAGGCTCTTTCCTTAGGCTTCTTGGTAGCCACTGTTTCATGTGCCTGAATCCATCCCTACATTTCCCCCCCCACCCCCACCCCCGTGACCCTT
Source organism: Ailurus styani (assembly GCA_002007465.1). Lineage (NCBI taxonomy): Eukaryota > Metazoa > Chordata > Mammalia > Carnivora > Ailuridae > Ailurus > Ailurus styani. The sequence continues at coordinate 1,676,817 of LNAC01000263.1, read as the reverse complement.
TCCTCCCCATTTCACCCACCTCACAGACAGACGGCAACTTACAACCCCTTTCCTTCCAGAGCCCCTCGTATGGGCCATCCTAATACGTATGTGCTTGAATTGATTGTCTGACCTCTCTCTTTGTATTGGAGGATATTAGTAAGCAAGGACTGTGCCTGGGGAATGAGTGAATGATAGAAAACAGAGCTGTGAAAGTGGGTTAAATTTAGCTATCGAGAGCCTGGATTTTGGACTTCAGCCTGAAAGCAACAGGGTGTTTCGGAACTTACTAACAGAGGGGAATTATATGATCTGATTTATTAAAAAAAAAAAGATAATTTGTACCATTGTGATATCATAATCACAGGGCTTCAATGAAGAGGAAATGAAATAATGGATGAATATTAAGAAAAGATTTTCCTAACTGTAAAGTGCTTACCCAAATGGAGGCTATAGCTAAGATACTTTTTCTTTTTGAAGCCTGCTGTTCAGAATTAGTATTTCAGTGAATGAAAGCACCCCCCTTCAATTTCTAATCTTGATCCAACTGGTAATTCAGTGGTTAATTCCACTTCTTCCCCTGTGAATGCAGGTAAAGGGATCCTACTTATAGACCTGGCCTCTCTTTGCATTTCAATGGGTTCCCAAGCAGAACTGCCAAATTCCGGGGTGCTATTAAAATGGGCAGCACACCAACAAAAATCTGTCCTCATCAAAAATTCAGGAAAATAAAATAAAAAGATGTGAGGCCACATTTTCAAAGGATTCAGCCTGACCCCCTTGTATTTTTTTGTGTATGCGAAATGTATTTTTTCGCACCTGCAGGCATAGTCTCTATAAGCCAACTATAGCCTCCAAATTGCCAAGGCTTTAAAAAAAAAATCTGCCTTTCAAATTCAGCCCAGAAACCCAGTAATGAAACCAGGATGGGTGGAGGGCTGCCTAAAACTATTTATAGGAATGTTGGGGGAGATAATTACTACCTTGCGGCTTGTTCTGAAATACCTCTGCTTGGCAGAAATATGTGTACCGCACATCAGAGATTGAAGGGACTCCTTAAAGATGGTGGATTACTTTAATTTGTGACAGTGGCAGCCTGAATGCCTTCCTTTTCCTTAACCTCGTTTTTAAATCAATCTGTTGAAGATGCTTTGGAAATTTCAGCTGCAATCATTCATGTATTCCTTCATTCATGCATTCCTCTTTCATCTGAACTTTCATTCAACTACCGTACTGAGTCTTACCGAGTATCTTCCAGGTCTCAGGCTCTGTGCTAGGCTCTGGAGTCAGCGGTGGAACATAAAGGCCATCCCTATTCTCGTGTATCTTCCAACTGAGTGTGGAAGACAGCCCACTAGTGGTCATTCAGATAATTCATTGCAATCATGATAAGAGTTTTCGGAGAAAATGCTAGTCTCTCTGCCAAGGGAGTTGCCACAAGGGCAGGGAGTTTTGTCTGTTTTGTTCATGGTGAAGTTCCATTTCTCTAACAGTCCTGGCATGCCATTTTCATGAATTTTGAAACCTTGGGTATATTCTCAGAGGATATATGAGAGGGTCCTAATGCAGGTGGAAAAGTCCAGGCAAGTGGACTTGCCCAGGGAAATGACATGTAGGGTGAGACCAAGAGTGACGGCAAGTCAGCTGGTTAAGAAGGGGCACACATAGGGGATGGAGAGTGGTCTGGGAGAGGAACGGGTTTGTGAGAAGACCCCACAGGAGAATGGCTGTGTGCCCTTGAGGCACTAAGCGAAAACTAGAGTCCTCAAGAAGGGTGAAGAGTGAGTCTGCAGGTGTAGGCAGGAGCCAGGCCACGTGACATGTCGAAGGTGACAGCCAACACGCAGAAGTGCGAAAGGCTTCTGATTTGGGGTAGTCCTGCTGCCAGACTCCAGAAAACTGTCCTTCATGGTGGTGTCACGTGCACTGGGAGTGGCTCCTGGGAGGATTTGCAGGTCGATGGAAACCATCCTTCAGCAAAGACTGTAGACACGCTCGCACCCCTGTGCTCCGAGAAAGCATGGTAGGCGCATAGTTGAGTGTGCTTTGACTAACAGTGGATGAACGGGGGCTTATTCATGCCCGCCTTGAAGGCCTGCCGTGTGCCAAGCGGGAAGGGGGTCTCACTGACAAGGCTACAGAAATGTGATAACAAGCGGGGGCAGGGGGTGGTGGTCTTTGCAGTGTTTTCAGTGGCTTTGCAGAAGAAGCAGTGGCTTTGGTTTAGGACCCCAGCCCTTGTTGTGTGGTTCTGTGGCCTTGAGAGAGTCCCTTAAGCTATCTGAATTCAGTGTGGGCGATGCAGCTAGCACCAGGGAGTCTCAGAGTCAACGCTGCCTTAGCTGTCTCATCCGTGTTTATTCATTCAGCAAGCATTTATTGCAGGCCTGCTCCCTACTTGGACCTCTATGAAGTACTAAGGACACTGTGGTCAGTTAAGTCATTAAGAAGAATTTCTTGCCTTGCCCACCTATTCAGGTAATTTGTTTTGATGATATGGGAATATGTAGAAAGATGTTTTGGAAACTGGAAAGTGACATACTATGAACATGAGTTTTTATTCTACAACCTTGCATACTTATTGACCATCACCTTTAAGCAATAGCTTATAAAATTACCCAGGAAGGGGCGCCTGGGTGGCTCAGTCCTTAAGCTTCTGCCTTCGGCTTGGGTCATGATCCCAGGGTCCTGGGATCCTGCTCAGCAGGGAGTCTGCTTCTCCCTCTCTTTCTGCTCCTCCCCCTGCTTGTGCTCTGTCTGGAAAAAAAAATTACCAGTGAAATCACTTGTGGACCTGGTCAACAGCAATTATAAAAGTTTTAGCTAGCTTTTATTTTTGTTTTTAAGTTCCAGGTACTGTCCTAAACTTTGCATATATGAACTCCTTTCATCCTGACCACACCCCTGTGAAGAAACAGAGGCCCAGAAAGCACTTGCCCCAGAATAGACTGAGGGAAGCAGCAGACTCAGATCCAATCCCAGGCACCGGCCTCCAGAGCACGTGTTGGAAACCCCTGCCTGACACATAGCACCAAGACTAGATTGTTATTTCTGTGTGAGACCGATCCTGGTTTACTTCCTCTCTTCTCTGTCACAGACTACCTTGTCTGTTACCTGAGGGCTGAGGCGATGTTGACTTTTACCCACTGTACCTGGAACAGTGCCTGGTCTGTAGTACGTATTCACTAAATAGACGCTGGGTGAATTCTTTCTAGCAGCTTCGGCACTATTTGACACAAACAGATTGACGGCAGGATGGCGTGCAGTAGAACTACAGCTCTGAAATACCTGAAGGTAGTCAAGCAGGGCAGGGGGAGGGCAGAGTCACCAGTAATTTGCGATCCGCTAGGGGACAGTCTTCAGAAAGAGGTTGAGTTCTTTGTCTAAAGTCCTGGTGATCTAATATGAAAAAAATGACTCGATTACATGAAATATTGGTTTGAATTACAGAGCCCTGTTACAACTATAGCACTGACAGTGATGAATACCGGGAGACTGTGATCTCTTGGCCCTCTGCCCAGAAGTTGCAGGTGTGCTCACAGGTTTGGGTGACCTGGCCATGGTCACACAGCCTGCTGATGGCAGAGGCGGGATGAGAAACCCAAGGTTTTGGCTCAGAAAAGAAAGCGGTGGTTCATTCCCACCAGTTTTAAAACTGTGGTCTTAGATTGTGCTCCCAAGTTTTCCCAGTTTTTAGACTTTGATTTGATTTGGAGGTCAGTTCGGTAATTTAGGTGGGGACTGAGAAGAGAACTAGACACAACACTGGGCTTCTCCTTCTGGTTTCCGTTTGTTATTCACGTCCTGGAGGATCGAGGGCATCAGCTTATTCCCCTGCTTTAACTCCTTTCGCTGGCTGTTCACGTCTATAGGAAGCTGTCCATAGCCCGGTGTGGGAAGATGCTTCACATTCTTACTCCTGCCTCCCTGCCCGCCAGGTCCTACTCGAAGCACTCCAGTACGCACACTGCCCTCGCTCTGCCATCTCCTGCCCTGCTTGACTGCTGCTCAGACATCACCTCCTCCAGGAAGCCATTCCGAAGTTCCCCTCATAAACTTTTCAGGCTAATAGCCCTTCCCGTTTCCTCTCTTACCACATGGTGCTTGCCTTAGGGTAGTATCTGTTGTGAACATTTTAAGAGAAGGTTCTGTCTCGATTCTTCTGTGAGTTAAGAGTTGATTTCCATATAGGGCACCCCCTAGGTGCGTAAAACAAACACGTAAGTAAAAAATTGATGAATCTGCTAGGGGATCCAATCACAGTTGGGTTCACCTCATGTCTCTTTTTGGTCTCTAAGAGACTTTGGATTAGTGGGCTTACCTTGAACCTCTTGTGTGTTTTCTACTCATTGAGCCCCGATGCTCAACCTGACCAGACCTCCCTTCCGAAGACCCTGCACTTACCCCTGAGAAGTCTTGGGGGGCCTTAGACGGCAGCCTGGGCAAATTTGGATCCCTTAACCCTGCTTGGTCCTGGGCTAGACACTTTTCAAGTGCATTTATGTTACTTATTCTTTCAAACCATCCTGTGAGAGAATGGCCATTCTCCCCACTTGACAGGCAAGGAAATGTGGGCTTGGAGACGTGAGATGCTAGACTCGAGGTCACGGAGCAGCTCATGGGGCTGGTCATGGAGCTGTGACTGGGCCTCGGACTTTTGACTCCAAATCCCTTTGTCCCTTTCTCTCACTTCTGAATCTCTAGTAGCAGCAATTTTATTCCACAAACATCTGAGGTCGCTCTGTCAATAACCCATGATTTCACGACAGTCAGAGTTGTTCTTGTACCAGAAGTGGTGAAGAAATGTAGCCCACCATCCTTCTCTTCCTCGCTCACCACTGGCCCGCCTGTAGTGATGTTTCCCCACTGTCTCTGTGATGGGGGCTGCTGGGCCATCAGGGAGGCAGCTTCTCACCAAGCCTTGAAGAGAAGGTGACAAAGCACCCCTTCCCTCGAGGTGGTGGCGCAGCCCCCCGGAGCAGCCCTCATCTGGCTGACCTCAAGCACCAGGCAGTTCCTGCTGTCCCATTCCTTGCTGAGGTACCCTATATATGGACTTTTAAATGGGTACCCATTTGTTTATCCCTTTTTGAAAAAAACAAAACAAAACCCTGGGAGTTAGAATTTTTACGTCGCCAAGAGAAAGAATTTTTAAAAGGTACAGGAGCCCCACCCTCTTGATGCCATTTCCAAAGAGACTCATTAATGAGGTAACAAGGACACTAACCAGAGGCGCCCATGGAGGGGGGACAGAGACTTGGGTGTGGTGGTAGTTCCCTGACAGGGGCCAGTCTCACTAAGTGTAATCCTAGAAGGTCCTTCCCATTCCCCAGTCTCAGTGTCCTCATCTGGGCAGTGATAGTCTTTCATCTACACAGCCGCCCGAGACTTTTTCTTTCAAAACAAATGTTCATTAGACCATTGCCCTACTTAGTGCCCTTCTGGGGACTCCCGTGACACACACAGCCCATTACAGGGTCCTGACCTTGACAGGCAGGCCCTTGGCAACTGGGCCCAACAGATGCTCTTGTCTTTTCCCGTACCTCACACACTCTAGCACCCTGTGCCTCCCTCTTTCCCCCGGTACAGCCTGCTTTTCCACGGGTCAGCACCCCCACCATTGAATCTTCTGTCTGGCCTTTGCCTTTCCTTTCTCTTGACTTTGACGTATATCTCCTTCAGATTCCAGCTGACATGTCACTTCCTCTGGGAACATTTCCTTCATTCTCCCAGGAGAATGGATACGTGTGTGTGCCTGCGTGCGTGCGTGTGTGTGGGCAGAATAGGATGCATAGGACATTCCAGGTAGAGGAAACAGAGAATTCAAAGGGGAAAGAGCTTGGGGTACTCAGAAGGACTAAGAGAAGGCTAAGGTCCCTAGTGTGTTCCTAGTGGGAGATCCAGCTCTAAACTTACAACCTCAGGGGCCATGCACAGAATTTGTGGATTCTATTCTAAATAGAGTAGGAAGGTCTTGAGAGGTTTCAGTATAGTCTCTTGAATTATCTTGCTTTAGGACCGTATCTGTCTTCTTGCTAGACAGTACATTCCTCGAGACCAGCGTCTCCCCTTCATCTCTACGTCCATTGCTCTGGAACATGGTGGGTGTTAGTGACTGTTTATATTTAGTAGAAAGGATACAAGGGAGGAGGGATATGTTAATGAACCCAAGTCTGCTACAAGTTACTTCCATCTCTTCTCATTTCTTCCAAATCATATTTTAATATCCTTCCACCTACTGGTGTAGGTTTGGCAGACAGAGTTTATGGGAAAAGCAAGTTTTCATTTATTGTAGTTTATGTTTATTGTACGTACTATATTCTCATTATTTTATGTGCAAAGAATGTTTCTTACGCGATACTCTTTGGGGAGATAATATGCAAAGAGATCTTCTATTTCATTTTTACTAACACCCACTGCAGTTTGCTAAATCATCACCTTCAAACCATAGTTTAATTTAATCTGCTTTATTGCTTTCCAAAGCATTTCCCATGAGGAAGAGTACATTCCTTCCCTGCATTTTAGAAATAATTGACTCGAAAATATACAAGTATAGTTAAACAGGTGTTTTTTTCCCTTCAGCCTTTTGGAGTCTGGGCGTCTGTCTCCCATGTCTGAAGAATGGAACTTTCTGACTTGGAAAGAGGAAGATATCCAAAGGGGATGTAAAACCATGTGCTCTAAAGAGTAGTGTGTGGATTTGCAATTAGATAAATCTGGCTCTACTAGTAATTAACAGTGCGAGATCTTGGATGAATAAATATTTTAAAGCCTTAGCTCCCACATTTGTAAGATGAGGATAGCTGAACCTACTTCGTGTTACGGTTTTAACATCAGTTTTTTAAAAAAGAAATTGTATAAAGTGCTTGGCAAAGGTCTAACACATGGTAAATGTTAAAGAAGTAGTAGCTGTTATTGTTAATAGTTAAAATGATACTTTTTGCCACGTGGCTTCAATTAAGTTTCTGAGCTTTCTGTGCCTCTATGTCCTCATCTCTAAAATGGGGGTGATGATAGCAGTCAACATAGTAGGTTNTTTTAACATCAGTTTTTTAAAAAAGAAATTGTATAAAGTGCTTGGCAAAGGTCTAACACATGGTAAATGTTAAAGAAGTAGTAGCTGTTATTGTTAATAGTTAAAATGATACTTTTTGCCACGTGGCTTCAATTAAGTTTTTGAGCTTTCTGTGCCTCTATGTCCTCATCTCTAAAATGGGGGTGATGATAGCAGTCAACANGCCTACTTGTGATCTCTCTCTCTCTCTGTCAAATAAATAAAATCTTAAAAAAATAAAATAAAATAAAATGGGGGTGATGATAGCAGTCAACATAGTAGGTTTGTTGTATGGGTCAAATGAGCCAGTGCTTACAGAGTGCTGAGGAGGTGCCTGGCCTGTGGTAACTCCTCAGGAAATGTTAGCTTCTCTTACTATTAATATCAATTATTGTCATGTATGGTTTCTCCCTGCTTTCAAACACAAGATAAAAGTGAAATTTCAGACCACGTAAAGGCTCTCTTTTCCCCAAGCAAAAAGGACTCTATTGGAGATTAATGATTCCTCACTTACTGTGAGGTAACTGCAAATCAGAAATATTTTCAGTTCCTGATTTATCTGAACAATTGCCTTTATTGTGATAACCGTAATATTCTGGAGTCTCCATTGCCAGTTAGCTTGGTTGACCCCACCGAAAAATGCCCGACGACTCTGTTCAAAAACTACCTTAATTAAACAAAATTGTCTAGATCAGTGTTGGGCTAAGACTGAGAGTTATTAAAGCCCTTTAATTAACAAAAGCTTGTCCTCATTATGTTGTTCGAGACTTCATCAAATGATCAAAAAATGTTTGCTAAGCTCCCTGACTTGCCACGTGCCCGCCTGCTCCCATTGTCACTGTGTGGCTATCTCCTCCTGCCACATGACAAGCAGAGAGGAAAGAGAGGCTTGCTGAGATGGGAGCTCTGCAGCCTCAGCTCCAGCTCGGGGCATGGTATTGTGAAGAGGATTGAGCTAGTGCCAATAAAATGGGCCCCTCTTTAAATACAGAATCCACACTCATGTGCCAGAAATGCTTTTAAAATAGCTTTATTATATGGTGACTAACATAACACAATAAAAAAATAAAAATAAATAGCTTTGTGGAGGTATAATTGATATCCAATAAATTGCACATATTTGAAGTATACAGTGTGATCCATTTTGACATGCTAACCATTTGACATGCTCCACTCCCACAGTCAAGGTAACTAAACACCCATTACTTCCCTAAGTTTCCTTGTCCCTTCATTATCCCTCCCTCCTGTGCCTTCCTTCCTGTCCTCAGATAACAACTGATCTGCTTTCTGGCTGTGTAGATTAGAATTCATTTTCTAGAATTTCATTTTCTAGAATCTATGAGTTGATACCACTTGTACTCTTTTTTTTGGTCTGGCTTACTTGACTTGGCATAATCATCTAATAGAAATATGAAGCCACGCTGCCCACCTACAAAGTTGTGTACTTGGATTGTTTCTAGTAACAAATACCAGTCACTGAGTGTTAGTTTTTGTTGTTGTTTGTTTGTTTTTGTTGCTTGTAGGGATTCCATGCGTATATCTCTTTAAATCCTTACAACCCTTTATTATGGCTCGATGTCCATTAAGGAGGTATTCTGACTTGAAGACTACTTCTTTCCACCTTGTTAGTGGCTGAAGGCAGCACAGGTTCTGGTGACAGCCTGACTCTGATTTCAGAGAGCACGGGCTTCAGTCCCTAGGTCAACCTGGTGCCTCCTGCAGTAAGATTTTGCACAAGTTACTTAACTGCTTTTCACCTTAGTTTCTTCGCTCCAAAATGGAAATGGGATGGTAAAAGGCCAACTCATTCTGGAGAGAAATATATAAGCAGTTGCAGTTTAGTGCTCAGCCCTGTACTCATGAAGTGCTCAGTGAACATTAGATCTCTTTATTACTGTTAATGTGTTGTGGTTCTTTAATAATAGACATTGAACAAAAGCAGAATAAGTCCTCTTTCGTGGTAAACTGTTAGTATCAACGGACACTCCATGTTGAGGAGTGTTCTAAGTGGTGAGAACATGAAAAAGAGACTAGAAGGTCATGGTGAATCTCATGCTGCTGTTCTGACCCAGCAGATGATTGCCTGGCTTCTACCAGACTTGGTAAACATTTGATGAATCAATGTGGGGTGGATGCAGGAATGAACATGTTTGTTAACAGCACCCCCATGATTCAGAGAGAGAGAGAAGCCCAAATCAGGCAAGAATGTATTGTCCCCTCACATTCCATTGAAGGTACAACCTGGAAAGGGTTTTTCTAGTCATTATTTATTTTCTATTCTTTATGCGAAGTCCTAAGACCCTAGCAGTTATTACACTTTCCACTGTTACTAATTATTATATGTACCAGTAGGCACCTGGGTGACAATAAGCCTCTTGTCCTGTCATCTGTCATTTAGCAGATCCTTAGGGTGTTATATTGGTTGCATCTTGAGTGCTAGTCCCTAGGTCAGCAATGGATGTAGTCATGTTCCATGGTTTCTGATGACTGGCTGGGAAATGGGCTTTGATCACATCACCTATGGAAATGCGTTCTCTGCAGGCTCACAACTACCACCAGCACCCAGGCCAGTGGGTTTTGGGTGGGATGAGAATTTGAACCTGGCACTGAGACTTGGAGATGTGCCCACAGGGCTAGCTCTGTTGGAAGAAGGAACTGGGCACACCTAAAATGATAATTTTTTTTTCTTAACAAACACCCAAAGAGAGAAAAGGGTTTTTCCAGAGTGACACAGCATGTGAGAAAGAGCCATGTCTGGCCATCACAGAGCAGGATTGCTCTGGCCTCTTGCATCTCTCATCAAAGCCTCTCCTTTTATCGTGGTCTCTGAGGCATCAGGAATATAGTCACTGGTATTGTAATGGTGTTGCGTGGTGACAGATGGTAGCTACTCTTGGGTTGAGCATCACCTAATGTATACAGTTGTAGAATCACTATATGATACACCTGGAACTCATGTAACACTGTGGGTCAATTATACTGCAATTAAAATATAAAATATAGTACTTAACTGCCCCAAAAATGAAGGAGACCAGCCTTATGGAATGGGAAGCACTTTGCACGTATTGGTTATAGTCAATGCTGGCTTCTTCCCTAATTGCCTTTTCTGCTCTTCTATAAAGTCATGGTTCTCAGAATGCGGTCCCTGTACCAGAAGATCAGCCCCACCTGGAAACTAGTTAGGGAATGAAATTCTCAGGCCTCCACCCCACACCTACTGAACTGGGAACTCTCGGGAAGGGGTCAGCAGCCTGTCCCTTAACAGTCTTCCAGGTGATTCTGATGCCCACTCCATCAGGTTTGAGAACCACTGCTCTAAAGTGGCCTCCATTTTGGGGTCTGCTCCTGCTTCCAGATACTGAGCAGGCATGGACATTGATTTGAACATTCTGCTCCAGGCTTCTTTCCCTCCCTTGACACTGAACAGCGTTCAGTTGTCACGTCAGCTGCTACTCGATCCCGAGGATCCTGCGGCATCCCTCAGGCTATTGCAGGCCATTTTGGTGATTTGTTATTGTTGAGGCTTTTTCTTTCCTTTTGCTATTCTCTGCCAACAAATGTTGAAACACTTCTGACAGCCAGCCAGGTTTGTCTGTTTTGGACAAGTGTCCTTGTCTTTTTAATCGCCCTTCTGCTTACCTCCTTGGAATGTCTGTGCCCATCCTTCCAGTCTTCTCTCCAGATGGCTGGTGGGTGAGCCTAATTCTCATCAGTGACAGTGTGGTGGTGACTTTGTATCTTCAGGCTTGACATCATGACCTGCCTGCCCTTTTACTGTCAGAGATGACAGGGGGCTCGGGAAAGCAGGTGGCAAGAGCTTGGGAGAATCTATTAGGGTTAGTGATTCCTGCAAAACCATTTGCTCCAGACAAGATTGCTTGCAAATAACTCTGTCTCAACAAGCCAGGGTCTGTTATCCACTAATTATTTTTGGATTAGGAAGGGCTAACAGGACTTGGCCTTGGAAGGTCAGAATGATTTGAGTAGATAACTAGGTTGCTACCTTCCCTGGGGAAAAGAAGGATCTGTGCAACCAGGGTTTTAGCACTTTGATTGAAGGGAAACCATGTTCTTGTTTTTCTCTGATAAATGTTGATAAAGGACTACAGTTATATGATTTTCCAAATGTCAACTGTTAGGTCTTGTGGTCAAACTACTTGGAGGCTGAAGCACCAATGACATCAGCCCCAAAGTTCTCATGGGAGAAAAGTAGGTTGCATGGGTAGGAGAGGAGCTGGGAAGACAGATGATAAGGAGACCACAGTCTGTCTTCCAGATGAGCGATAGTGAGGGCCCTGGAGTGGGGAGTCAAAGGAAGTCCCACAGGCCCGATCAAAATTTCTGTCCCCCGTTCTCTCACCCCTCCCTGGAATTCTGAGATCTTGGCAAGTACTTCACTTTTTTTGAGACTGCCATTTGCTGATCTCTAAACCGAAGGAAAATAAATAATAATATTTATGCCATCATTACAAAGATTAACTGAGACAAATTTTTTAAGTTTATTTTAGCAAAGTACCTGGTACATAGGAAAGACTCAGCAAATGTTAGCTCTGACTATTTTTCCTGAAGCAGTGGTAATGAGTTAATGTGGTGGGGGAGGCAAAGAGTAAACTCTAGGACTGTACCCCAGGATTCTAACTCAAGTTGGTGGAACAGGTAGATTTTGGTAATGAGAGAAACAAAATTGAAGAAAATCCAAAGACCAGAAAGTAGCAAGGAGAAGCAATGGTTGATGCGATATAAAAGCACTGGGGCTTTGACTGTCTCTCTGGAGATCACACACACACACACACACACACACACACACACACACACACGCACACGCGCGCACACACACACACACTGNAGGAGAAGCAATGGTTGATGCGATATAAAAGCACTGGGGCTTTGACTGTCTCTCTGGAGATCTCACACACACACACACACACGCGCACGTACACATGCACATGTGCGCGTGCACACTGTCTTCTTTGATGATGACATCAGATAAATGAGGTGTGAGACTCTCCAAATGACAGCTCTCAGTGCCTCTTCTCAGGGTCATTATGAAACACTCTCCAATTAGCTGTGAGCCAGATTCTGGTCTTGCTTATTTTCATTTATCTGGAACGCTTTTTTTCCTCCCCAAAGCCCCATTTATAATTTCTTCCCCCACCCCTGCCTTCTCCTGTAGGTCATACACATTTGAGCTGTTACCATGTAGTGATGACTCAATGGTGAAAATTTCCAAATCAGAGCATGAATGGTTAAGGCATTTAGTTGGTAAGGAGCCAGACAGATTATTAGTAGAGTCCAGCTCTACCATTTATTGGGCAAATCATTTTTAGCACATTAATCTATTTTTAGCCTTAGTTACATGTTTATACATATCTAAGTGCCACATAGAGTCTTTCCTGACCTCCCAAGCTGGGGTTAGATGTGCCGCCTCTGTGTTCCCATGACACCTTAGACTTGCCTTTCCTGGGGTTTTGCATATTTGCTTAGAACTGTTGGCATTTCTGTCACCGTTGGATATCTCTGTGGTGTGTACTGTATCCCCAGCTTCTTTCTCGGTGTCCAGGATGTAGTAGGTACTTAGTAAAATCTGGATGAGTTCAAATTGCTTGATCCTGCCCCTCGCACATGCCTGTTAGTCATCTGCAATCTCAGGAAATGCCATGGAAAGCTTCCTTCTCTACAAAATTTTACTAACAACAGTCCTTTCGATTCGTTGACCACTTTGTTGTTTCCAGAGCCTTCCACATCTGTGACCTCACTGATGGTGTGTAGGTCAAGGCTAACATTTGGTAGAGAAAAAAAACCTTACAGCCAAATGGGGCTAAGAGTGGGACTCAGAGAGGAGGCATCTGGTCTCCACACTCACAGTCCATAGGTCAAGGAACTGGGATTTGAACACAAGCTGGCATAGCTCCACAGCCCATGTTCTTCGGACCCCATATTACTCTGTCTTCTGATTTCTCTCTCAGGGTTTTCTCCTAAATTTATCTCCACTGATTTTCCTGCCAATATTCTTTACCACTTCTGTATCAACTGCATGGACCAAATTGATGTATGCATACATGGTGTAGGAACTCTTGCTCAACCTAAAGAGGCAAGGTGCTCTCTGACTTAGAGATCAGAAGACCCATCTATTTCTGCAGAGATAAATATAATCAATTGTATAAGTATGGTGGTTTTTTTGTTTGTTTGTTTTTTGGAAGTGACCACTGATGCACTTGAGTTAATGAAGGAAGACTTTTTTCCTTTCCAAATATGGTTTTGTACTTCTAGCAACCCTAGCCAGCTGCTCAAACTTTATTCAGGATTAAAGGTTTTATTCTTTCCCGAATGTTCCCGGGAAGTGTTTCTGTGGTACTCCCCACCCTTGGCTTGGAGATGTCAAGGACATAACAGCAAAGCACTGAGGGTAATGTTAGCCCCCAGGAAGTATACAATTTAAACATGTGGCCCAGATTTCCCGAAAAGGTCCCGGTTTTCAGAATCCTGTTCCAGGAGGTCACGAACACATTTATATCTTTGGTGCATATACTTTCCAGAATCATATGCAACTTGCCACATAAAATCTGATGCTTTGTAAGTAAGATGCTGTGTTTCTTAACCCCTCTTTTCTTACAAAGATGATGTGATGGGGGTTCTAGCGATAACTTACATTATAAGGAAGCTTCCTTAGATAACTGTGATGAAAACAAGGTAGTAAATGATAGATAAGATCATGCAACAAGGTCCTGTTTGTTTGGTATGATACACTGTTGATTCTGAGCTTCCTAATAGTCAAAGGAAAAAGACAAAAACAAAAAAACAACTTCAATATTCACAGTGTCTCTAGGAAACAAACAATTTGGTCTGGAGAGTCCCAGAGAGTGTATGCTGCATTTAAAGTATGTTTTAAAATTGTTTTAAATTTGTACATACAATATGAAGTTTTTATACTTACTCTAACTTAAAGAGTGGAAGGTTGACATCCTGGGATCTTTTGGACCACACCTTTTTTTGGGGGGGGGGTGACAGCAGCCATAAAAATGTAGCATTCCTATATAAAATGAAAATCAAGCAGCTTTGAGCTAAGCTTCTAAAAATTTTCAAGTCTTCTTCAATCGACAGTCTTTTATCCAGTTAAAGAGCATATATTTTTCCTTATGTAACTGAAACTGAAACTGAATAATTTCCCACCACAACATCCTAAAACTTTCGGCCAGCCTTCCTTTGGAATACAGTGTGTCTTTATTCCACTAATGAAACTTTGCTAATTATAAAATTCCTGAAGTTGGGTCCTGGAAGAAAAATGATTTGCATACTTTACAAATGATGTGCCTCTATGGGGTGAATGCTGACTCGTGCAGTTCAGGTTTTGGCTTATTTGGATATTCATAAGGGTCCCTCTTTGCTGATTATGTCAGCACAACCTCTTTATTGAATTATGGATTGGGTATTTAATCAAGCCCTGGGCCTTATTATTAGCCATGTAGCATTCCATTGTTGCAGCGGAAAATGGAATGTGTAAAACCTCCCTCACATGGAAATCTATCGGCCCACTAATAAATAATGTTTTACGATACACTCTTTCATATCCCTGTAATCCTTATATGCCAGAGAAGTGAGAATAAATAAGCTCACCTCACCCCTGGTGGACGGGGCGACGCTTCTGTCAGAGGGCTGGCGGGCTGGACGCCGTGAGGGTTCTCACGAGTTTGCTTTCCTATATTAATCCTGTACTCAAGAGCTGAAGCTCTTTTTAAATACTTACGTATAGGAGAGAGAATTTGTATTCTGATGCAGTTGCTCACGTGAGGGGGTTTGATTTAGTCTAGTGATTCCTACTGCTTGTTTGCACCTTAAACTTTCCTAGAAGACCTCTAACTGCCGTCGTTTGGAGCCCCCCGCCCCGACTCCGGGCAGTTGGATTCACCTGGTCTGGGTGGTCCCAGGTGATACCTCCGAGCCGCTGAGACAGAAGATCACTGAGTTGTGCTCTCAGAGGGACTGTTCCTCTGTTTAATGGCCATGAGCTGGGAGTCCCAGCTCCACACTAAATCTTTGAGGATCAAAGTCTTCCATGACTTCTTTTTATGGAATCTGCCATGTGGGGAGTCTGCCTGGGCATTGGTGACATGGGAGAAAGGGCTGAACTTGGAGTTCCTGAAATACAGGCTTGTGTCCTGGTACCTTTCTAGCTGAGAAGCCCTGGGGAATCTACCTCAGTCTCTGGAGAAAAATCAGGAACCGTGCTTTATCGTGAATTTGGAATCGTCTACATGGGAGACAGCATTGTCATTTCGATGCCTGAAAACCACCTTCGAGCTGTGTTAATACTAGTGAGCGTAGGGGGACTCATTGCTAAGAAGGGGAGGATAATTTTTACTTTTCTAGGCTGTTGTGAAGATTTAAATGAGATGATGTTATGAAGGGCCCTTCTTGTGAGAGGTTGTTCATAAAGGTTTGTTTCATTCTCATTCTCCACCTCCCCTAGGATTCCTTCTTTTGGCTGCTCTCTGTGTTCCTCTGGTAGAAGTCTCGAAGATTTTCACCGAGAAGCTGTGCATTAGGTGCTCCTTTCTCTGGCCCAGGTAGCCAAGCCAGAGGCACGTTATCTTAACAGACTCCAGATTCTGACCTTCTCTGCCCATGGACGGTTTATACCTGGTCTTTGGGCCTCTAGATTTTCTGTTCTCCTTATTCTCCTTCTGCGGCCAGTGTTGTAGCCCTAAGATGAAGTTACAGAGTAGCATGATACATGTCAGGAGAGGGAACGTCCACAGTGTTATGGGACCACAAGGGAGGTCCCTAACTTGGTGGGGGGTAGAGGTATCGAGTCTCCAAAGACCTCCTCAAAGAAATGCCCTCTCACTCAGGTTTTAGAGGTTTAGTTGGGGTTGGCGTGGCATAGAGAGGGAAGAGTGTTTGGGGCAGAGGAAGAGTATGGGCAAGGAGCCAGGGAAGAGCAGGGGCTTGGTGGGCTGAGACGATCTGGATGGCAGGATCCGCAGGAGTGGGACGGAATGCTGGGATATTTCCTTTCCTTTTTAAAGATTTATCTATTTATTTTAGAGAAAGCATGAACGAGAGGGGGGAGGGGCAGAGAGAGACAGAGAGTCTCAAGCAGACTCCCCACTGAGTAAAGACCCCAACTCGACTTAGGGCTCGATCCCAGGACCCTGAAAGACCCCAGCCAATATCAAGAGTCAGACACTTAATGGATTGAGCCACCCAGGTGCCCCCATTGGGACAGTTTCTGAAGGAGAGCCAGTAAACCAAAAAATATTTTGATGCCTGCTTATCTAAGTCTCTGTGCCTTGGGCACCTGGTACATCACATGTGCTGAGTTATATTGTTAGATGAGTGTTTTCTCAGGGCTTGGTGGGAAGGGAGTAGATGGAATGGGGAGAAGCTGTCCTTGAGTAGGTAGTCTTGAAATGGGCCATGCAGAAGGGTGGCTGGGATTTTAATGAGTACAGGTGTGTGTGTGTACATGCACACTTGTGTGGTGGAGTGTGGAACCAGGCCCAGTGGAGCACATGACCCAAGTGTGGTCATATGGGGGAGGAGGATTTCAGAAAGAGTAAAGCTCCGATGGTGGTGAGGGTAAATGGAAATGCCCTCACCATGTGAATCAGCTAGCCCAGCCTGACTAATTTTTGGTAACTTCATTTTTTATTATGTAACCTGTAATTCCTGGGATTTGCAGGACTAAGGACATGCAGCTTTATCCTACAGGAAGCCTTAGATGAATTTAAAGCAGAGGGCAGGGATGGGGTGGGGGTGGCATGATCACATAGGCATTTCAGGATGGTGTTCCAGCTGCAGAGGGGAGAATGAATCGAAGGAGGTCAAGGATAGATACATTGTAACCTCTAAACTATTTTCTTATCTAATCCAAGGTCTCTCTTTTCTCCAAAACATGTTACAAGCGTCTGCCTGAATCAGACAACCCTAACGTTCCCTTTGGTTCCCAAAGGGCTCTCACCCATTTTCTCCTGTGTTAGGTCAGAGGGCACAGTCTCCCCTAGTACCAGGCACCCACCCCTGTTAACCAAAGGGGATGCCTAGATGTGGAGAGGCAGGGTTTCGGGTCCTTTTTCTACTTCTGTTTGTGTGGTAGGCTCTTGGCTCCTTTTGGAAAAGTTGTCTTGATTTTTTTTAAGTAATGCTGAAGTGGAGATCAGGGAAAGGTGATCTGTCCTTAGATCCTCCCCTATCCTCTTCGACCTAAGCCCCCATGCCTCCTCCTCCATGAAACCTTCCCCCTTTCTCCTTTCCTTGCCTCCACACTGCCTTAACCCTTTGTTGACTTGCGTTCCTAATTTGGCATTGCTATGAGAGCACTGCCTCTTTCCCCTTGGCAATTACCAATCTCTGAGGAGAGGGATTACTCACTTTTCTGTCTTTTTTCCTATGCAATGGAGTGAATGGTGCCCAGAAGGTTTTATGTCTCCAGGTGAGCTGGTCCCTAGCTCCCTCATTTTTAGGAACAACAGTAGTTATGGTCTTGGGATACCTGGACCCAATTGCCCGGTGGGCATCTCCATCAGAAGGTACCCCAGGTGAGAGGTAAACGTGCCCAGACCTCTTCCTTTCTCTGTTTCACGTCCCAGGAGATGGTCACTTTGCACACATGCATCCTCTCTGCCCATCACCCTTGGGTTGATTTTGCCTCTCTCATCGTGTGCAGTATCGGTTCTCTCGCTCCAGCTCCTGCGTGTTCTCCACATTTTTGCACCTGCCCATCCAGATAAGCTTGTGCCCCAGTTTAACTGTGTGCATGTCTCACAGTACCTAAGTCTTGCTGTGCTTAGCCAGGTCACCCCCACCCTGCAGCCTTCCTGAAACTTGGACCCGTTCACATCTGCCCAGAACTCTGGACAGCTCCCCATCATCTTGGGACTTCTCAGAATCAGGCCCCTGTGTCCCTCTCCAGGGAGGAAGTGCTCATTACCCTGAAAGGTAATCACTCTAGCAGTTTGTACTGTATCATCCGAGACAACAGACCACCAGTGCTTGCTCACAGAACTTTCCATGATCATGGAGATGTTCTGTCTCTGTGCTTTCCAATATGGTAGCTACTAGCCAGATATGCTTGTTGAACCCTGGAAGTGTGGTTGGTGTGACTGAAGACCCACGTTTTTCATTGTACTTAATTTTAATTCATTTAGGTTTAAATGGCTATGTGTACTAGCGTCTACCATAGTGGGCAGTCTAGTGGTAGAAGTATGCTGCACCTGCTTGTGTCTCTGTTCTTGGCTCAAGTGTTTGTTTCCCGTGTGCTCATTCCTGCATTCTTTTCCAAAAAAAAAAAAAAGAACCAAAAAACAAAACAAAACAAAAAAACTACCTTCTATTGATCCTGTAGAATCATCTCAACTCCCTCCAAGCCTTTCCTGATCTTAAGACTGAATTTGGTGCTGCTTCAGCCTGGTAGGCACCCCCTCACCATTGGGTGAAATTCTCTTTACTTTTGCAGCTTACCATCTCTGGCCTCTCCATGGTCATTTCCCTTCTCCCTACGAGACAGCAAGATCCTCCAGAGTAGGTCTAAATCTCTCCTCCTGGCGTGTAGCCCAGTACCTGCTTGTCCCTGCATGGCGAGGGACGGGGATAGTGTCAGGGACAGAAAGTTCTACATTCCTGCCCCGTTTCTGCTACTCACCAACTCTGCAGCTTTGGCCGAGTCTGCCCAGCTGAGCCTTAGTGGTTTTTTTTCGGCTGTAGATGTGGCATTCTAATTCCTTCATTGCTCAAGTGGTTATGAGAATTACTGATAATATACATCAAGTACCTGGGGCATGGCAGGCCCTCAGTAATTGGTCGCTGCTTTTATTAGATGTTCTACAAATGTTTGAGCCTTTACCACTACAATCCCTCAGGTACTTGAGCGCTAGCCAGTGTGTTGATTAG
This sequence comes from Ailurus styani, assembly GCA_002007465.1. Taxonomy (NCBI): domain Eukaryota; kingdom Metazoa; phylum Chordata; class Mammalia; order Carnivora; family Ailuridae; genus Ailurus; species Ailurus styani. The sequence continues at coordinate 1,657,895 of LNAC01000263.1, read as the reverse complement.
CAACATTACATTCATTCTTTACAATAACCCTGATAAGGCAATTATTACTACTCAGTTGGTAGTTGAAGTTATACTCCACAGCCAGGAAGTGACTTAGCTGGGACTCCAACCCAAGTTTGCCCGAGAGCAAAGCCCCCGCTAGGCTTCCTTACTGCTGCGCTCACACGGATTTGTATTTAATGCCAGGTAGCATTGTACATATTCAATTAAAGCTGATCACAAGGAGAAATCACTGTAATGCAGCCAATGGAAATTTCCCGAACTAGTTGATTTGGGAGATTGCATGTTGCAGTCCTTGTACGATGCTTCCGTCCCCTGTTTGCAGTTTTTAGGTAAAGAGATAAGGAAACATTTAATCCATTCTCTCAATTAAGTTGTGTAATAGATTGTCATGGGCATTTTCAAGAGAAGTGTTCAATGCTAGTGTTGTGAAGTGCATTGATCAGACGGTCTCAGAAGCCTCATTGATTATCAGGTCTGTGTAAAGCACAAAGACTTGCTAGTATCTGATGCTTGGAAAACTGAAAGTTCAGTTCATGAAGGCAGCTCACAGGACCCTCCATTCAGGGCCTCGCTCTCTTCATCTGTACAGTGAGCCTTGATTTTGAGAAGACTCGACTGGAGGCTGGATTCCGGGCATTTTTATTGACACCCCAGGGGGCCCTGTCCCTACAGTTCCTCTGTGTTTGGTGATCACCTCTCTTTCTTGCCTCATTTACTGAATGTCCACTCCATGCAGGGCACTGGGTTACCTGCTCTGAAAAGACAGCTGTCACTGAGATAGGGCTAGACGTTTGAAATCTGACTAAAGGACAAAGATAAAATGCCTGCACCCATGAGCTTAGCCGACATGTAAGTGGCGTTTGCCACAGGTAAAAAGAGCCTTGGTGATCCACTCGCTCCTCACCTCATCCCAAGGCATCAGGTACTACTATCCCCATTTTAGAGTTGAGGAAACAGACACACGAGAGATTACACAACCTGCCCACATCACACAGCCAGAAAGTGTGAGAACTGGGATTCGAACCGAGGCCATCCAGCTTCAGTCTTTGCTTGCGGACCCACAGTGCTCTCCTGCCTCCCCTTTCTGGACAGACGGTTAGGGTATGAGGTCCCATGACATAAGTGGTTATGGGGGCTTTCCACATTGGTCTACACCACAGATTACCCAAGAAGCTTTAGGCTTGCTGGGTCAGAATCCCTAAAAGGGTCCAGATAAAATGATACGCTTCTAAAAAAAAAAAAGTCTCTAAATGATGAATAGAATAGAAGCAGCCAGGTTTGGGCATCCCTACCCTGAGAAAACAATGTGCCAAGTGCTAGGACAGTACAAATGAAGGAGGGAAATAAAGGCTCATTGTTCTGCAGGAATGGGGTGGGGAGAAGGTGTGAGGAACAGCCTGTGTTTGAACTTCGTATGAAAAGATGGAGGGCCATTAGCTGGGTTTCCTCCCATGGGAATAAATCTGATCATGTGTGGAAGGTTACAGACTCTTGGGAGGGAGATGGAGACACACAGAGAGACACCCCTTACTCCCATTTCACTGGAAGTGTATGTAGGGGGCCTGGTGACATAATTTGTCATTGTTACCCCAGACCACAATTAGTATAAAATACCTTGTCCTAGATGATGTCATTTTGGGGCCTCCCCCAAATTGCTCCAGAAGCTCTTTGCCCACTTTCCACAAATCTTAAAATCTCCAAGTTCTGCTTTTTGGTTTTAAGCCTTTGCTTATTATGGCTGAAAAACAAAACAGCCTGGATTGCTGACACACTGCAACAGGGAAGAGTAGCATTAGCAGTGCAGCTGTTTTAACCCGTAGGGGGTACACACGCAAGGAGATAGCCGAATCCGTGTGGGGCGAGGGGAGGGGTGGTAGTGAAAATTGTTACTTGCCCAAATAAGGTCTGGGTTAGAACTAGGCGTGAAAAGGGAGTGTGAAGAGCTTAACTGGGAGAAAGGAGGGCAAGGCATCTGTCCCCTGGTGTCCTCTGCTGTGCTCTGTCCCCTGAGGCTGGCCAGACCAGATCAAGTTTGCAAAGAGTTGTTCTGGGAGTCCATAGAGGAGCAGGAGTGGAGCTGTGGAGCCTGCGGGGAGGGTTTGCATCTCAGCTAGGGTGTGACTGGCATGTACTAAAAAGGGGGTTCTGGCAGTGTCCCTGTTTTCTTGTTTTTCTCCCTTTCTTCCCCCACCCCCCCAACTAGCATAAAATGAACATAGAAAAGAAAGACCGATTCTAAAACACCAGAACTGGTTTGTGAAGATTGGCATGCTGCTGTAATCCTCTGGTTGACAGATTAATATCCTAAGGGTCAGTGTTCACCATCTGTCCTAACGCTTTTCTTGTTTAAATAGTATTTTTCTTTACTACATGTAAAAACAAGCCATTGCAAATTACTATAAACTTATAAGAAACCTAAACCTCATACTGGCCACCCAGCCCCCCCCCACACACATATACACACTTCAATTTAATAGCTAAGCATTGTCTCAAGTACACAAAAATGTTTCAGTATTTTTTTTTTAAGATTTCATTGTTTCCTCCCCCCACCCCCTGGCCTTTAACGCAGATAGGGTTGAAGATGCAAGGTGATTTATTTTGATGATTTCAGTAATAAAACTCAAGGGGAAAATTGGTTCATAGTGAATATAGCCACTTTTCATTAAATGTGGCTAAGGGCCCAAGAATGAATCTGCGATGGAGACTGGATCTGCCATTTGAATCAGGAACAAATATACAATTTGCATCTGACATAAATACTCCTAGGGTCGTGTTAAGAATGCAGAAGGCAAGGAATGAAAATGAAATTGACTTCTCACCTATTGTTGTCCCTCTCTGAGCTCTGCTCCTCTAGAAGTCATTACTGGCTGCAGGTACAAAGGCTGAGATGTAGCCCTTTGGGCTTTCCCCAGTCACAGAGATCTTTAGCACATTGCTGCTTTAGACCTTGATCCACCAGCCACCTTGGCTGCGCTAGAATCTCCTTTAAATAAAAGCAGCAGGGGCCTCTTTGAGCGACACAGCCTGGAAGAACAGCCCCACATCATTAAACAAGGTGTCTGGGCCTTGCTTCTAATCCCCCCAAGCCCCAGGTGCCTGTTTGCCGTGCAGCGTCTGAATATGGAATTTCAGGGTTTCTAAATGAGGTTGAAATCATCACTCTTCTTCCCCAAATTAAAAAAAAATTTTTTTTTCTCCTCCATTGAAAGCAACCTAAGTGAGTTAATTGCTTTAGGTTAAAGAAATCTTTACAATGTTATATTTCATGTCTTGTTCTCAGCTGTCCCTTGTCTGCAGGAGGTGAGAAGGGGGCTGGGAGCATCTGTCCTTCTTTTGCACCTAACAGTTTGTCACATGTCAGGTGCATCATGTATGTGATCGCATATCTTGTTCTTTTCCACTTTTTTTATTGTATAACAAAATACAGATACTGACAATAGAGGAAAATGAATAAAACATCAGTGGACAGCCCAATGAACAATTGTAAAATGAACACTTAAAAAACGCATACCCAAATCAGGACCTTACAACACAACTCGTGCCCCTCTTTTCCCCCCCTTCTCAGTCAGTCATCATTCCTTCCTCCCTTCTAACAGAAACCCCTCTAATCTTTTAGGATACTGACACCCTTGCTCTTAGGAATAAAGAAACATGTAAATAGTTTCAATTTGCCAGATCCGGAATTTCATATAAATGCAAGCACACAGTGTGCATTCTGTTGTGGTTCTCTCCTTTTGCACAGTGTGGGTCTTTATGATTCACCACATTGTCGCATATAATAAAATAATTTTTAGTTCATTTATTTTTACGGAAATACAGTATTCCATCATGTGAATATGCCACAATTTTTACTATCTGATTCTATGACATCTGGATTTAGAACTCTTAGAACAGTGCTACTATCACCAGGTTTTTTGTTTGTTTTTGTTTTTTTACATGTATTCGGATACACAGAAGCATGCATTTAGGTGGGATGGGACTGTGGGGTCAGAGTGTGTGTGTATGGTTAGCTTTAAATAGGGTATGTTTTCAGCTTTCTTCCATATTACCACATTTTCCCAAAAGTGATTGCTTCCTTTTCCAGTCCCATTTCCATTACCAGTCCAGGTGAGTCCATGTTGGCCCATGCTCTGTTCAACACTTGGTATTTCAGACTTTTAATTTTTTCACCCATGATCATTTTTATTCCTAGAATATTCTCCTAAGGCAAATAATCAGAGCCCTATTTTATAAATGAGGAAGCTATATTCTCAATTTTTAAATGCCATAAAACATTAAGGAAACACAAAAGGGATCAAGTCCATAACTGAATAGTCAAGGAAGATCAAATACCTGCATATTTTATAGCCATATTATAAGGTTACATGTAATCTGTGACCCCCAAACACCTGATCTGTCTTGTATTTTATTGCTTTGGAAGTGATTGGCTCTAGGGGAAAAAAATTGTTTGGATGGCTTGTGCTTTGGTCAGGATAAGAAAGTAAACAGTAATAAAGCAAAACTAAAACAAAATAAAAATAATAATAATAACACCTCTGCCTTCCCTTTTATGGAATGCTCATTGTGGAACAGACACAGAGCAGATTCCATAAATTGTTACACTCACTTTTCCATGACCGTGTACTTGAGTTCTTGAGTGATGTGAGAAAAAGCAGAGGGTTCTTTGGTGTGCAGAGTCTTGGGGGATTTTATTATCACTTCGAGGCCTGGATGTCTAGTGCCCAGTCCTAAAGGGATAAATGTAGACAAAGTTCCCCTGTGAAAGATAAACCAGCTTTCTTCATCCCGTCCTTATGACCTTCTTACTTGTGCATGTTTCCCTCCAAGGTCTCTTATCTTAAATGTAGGAGGTCTGTACCTTGCATGGTGAGCTCTCTTACAAATCTTTGCCCATAAGCGGAAGATCCAGATTTGACAAGATCTCTTTGTACTCCATCCCTCCCCATGTGAGTGAAATAGAACAAATAGCCACAGTGGTACAAAATGTTATGTATCACCTGCCAAAGAAAGGGTTTGATGTTCTACGACCAGATGCAGATTATTGTCGAGGGATTTTTAAATACAGAAGGACATTCCTCTGCAGCACCGGTTAATGTTGAAACTAAAATGTCAGCCCTCCAAGGGGATCCAAGAATACTCTTACCCTAATATACATCCTCTTGTCTGACTCTCACAACAGTCTCATGAAGTAGATAGTATCCTAACTACATTAGAGATGGGGAAACTTTGCTTTAGGAAGGTTAAGTAACTTGCCCCAAATCACACAGCTAGAATGTGACACAGTCTGCATTTGAAGTCAGGTTTGCCTCTATCGCCCATTGCTCTATGCTATAATGCTTCCAATCAGAGAGAAAAAATCAAATAGGAAAATCCAACCTACTCATAATAGTCTAGAACCTGGCTTTCCTCCAAATGAGGCTTTCCTGGGGTTGTCATTCTTCTGGGTTCATGTCCAGTATTTGATACTGTCCATTGTCCACTAGCGTTTAAAATAATTCCAGTGGCAGAGAGCAAGCACCTGCATCATGTGGAATTTGTATAGGACGACTGCACTCTAAGAATCTCTCTAGGTTGGGCCATCATTATGCTATTTGGGGCCGTGTGATTTCACTGCAGATATGCTATGTAAATGGTTAATATTTTTCCAGCGTTCACCAGAGAGCTAAATGCAAAGGCTATAGTTGTAAATTGGATGTAATTTTTTGTGGTGATATAAATATGACTTTATTTGAAGTGGGTTGAATTAGAAAACTCATGAATAAATACTTTGACATAATCAGAATTATATAGCAAGGAGCTGACCTACTTTGCAGGAAGACTCCCCCAGAGTTCCTTGGCTAATAGTATGTTAACCCAACAGAGAAATCTTCTGCTAATAGCACTTAGCAGAGAAGATTGGAGCCTATAGTTGGTCAGGTAATAAAAAAAAAAAATTCAAGTCTGGAATCATAAGAAATATATTTATGTCTTCTTTTAAATTTTATTTCAACTAAAAATATATAATAAATATATATCAATTAATTGATCTTTTGATGTCAGTATAAGGACTTTTTCTTGACCTTGGAGTACGCTTTTGTTAATTGAAATGCTGTGTACTCTTACAACGAAATCCATACCCGTAAAATGTATCTTCTGTCATTTCTAGTTTGGGTTTCTGTAAAGTGGCATGAGGATTTGAAAACACTTGTAAAGCAACTCGAATGTAGAATCCTTCTGGGTCCACGTGCTTTTTTACTTCATTTATTTGGTAGCACTTTCTATTAACAGCTTGACATTTTTGACTGCTTCCAAACATTGAACTCCGTTTTCATAGAAATAGCAACTCCCTTTCTTTTTGTTTCATGTTTCACTGATATCTGTAATGTTTAATAATTACTTATTTCCAATAACAAGTACAACTCTCATAAACAGGTTTGGGAACAAATATGTGAGATTCTTGGTAAACATCTGACTTAAAGGCATGAAACATAAAGAAATCAAGGAGTCTTCTTTGCACCAGGGTTCAGAATGCAGCCAGGATAAGACGGTGAGAAGGGTCAGTGCAGGACATTGATTCGCTAACAGATTCTCTCTCATACCTGTCCTTCCTACGGAATGGTGCTGGAAATGTGAAATAAAGTAAGGCATATACATAAAGTGACAAGCATAACAAAGTAACGAGTACATTGTAGGATCTCAGAAATTTGTAGAGTCATTTTTTTCCTTTTTTCTCCCATCGATTCAGTCAATACATTTTTTTAAAAGATTTTATTTATTTATTTGACACACAGAGAGAGAGAGAGAGATCATAAGTAGGCAGAGAGGCAGGCAGAGAGAGAGGGGGAAGCAGGCTCCCCACTGAGCAGAGAGCCCGATGTGGGGCTCAATCCCAGGACCCTGAGATCATGACCTGAGCTGAAGACAGAATCTTAACCCACTGAGCCACCCAGGCGCCCCCAGTCAATACATTTTTATTGGATTGTTATCCGTGGTTTAAATCTTTAGTTTTTTTGTTTTTTTGTTTGCTTGTTTTTTACCAGACCATGAGCCTGTTGCAGATAAAGGGCTTGTCGTAGTCAGACTACTCTGTCTCCATTATATTACTTAGCATCTAGTAGGCCTAGGGAATGTGTTTGAATCCATTGCTGTCGGTCGGGCAGGGTTGGGATAGTTCTTAGGGGAGGGTAGGACACCTGTGTCTGGGGTCAGGATACCAAGAGCAGGTCCTAGGGACTGGTGCATGGAAAGGCCCTGTGGTGGGATCCTGATGGGGGTTATGTGGCCAAAGGCCTAAGTCAGATCAACACTCTCAGGCACTTCTCTGGAATTTCCTTCCTTTTCGGGGGTGGGGGGGGGAAGGGTCAGTTCAACCTGCCAGCTGAAATCAATTTATTAAACTTCTTTTGCAGAGATTGGCTACCCAACAGGAAGGCACTTGCAAAAGGAACCAAACATGATTTACTCCTGGAACCTTCTTTTTCTTTTCTTTTTTCTTCCATTCCCTCCCTTCACCTCCCTTCTCCTCCCCTCCCCTTTTTCTTTTCAATTCCAGTATAGTTAACATAGCGTATACATTAGTCTCAAGTGTACAATGTAGTGATTCAACACTTAACACGCCTCACCTGGTGCCCATGACAAGTGCACGCCTTCATCCCTATCACCTAGTTCACCCATCCCTCCAAGCCTCGGAACTTCTTAAGGGCAGTGACTACATCCCACTCATTTTTAGATCTGAATCTATGAAAAGACAGATTATAGATTTAATCTGGTAATTCCATGAAATTCCAGACTTCAAAATCAAACCATCAAGAGCCTCACAGCCTCCTGCCTGGACCGAAATTATTGCAGCCCTTCCTTGCTGGTGAATAAAAATACGCTGTTCCAGTCATTGGCAACTCTGTTAATAAGAATCAAATTCCCTTTTTCTAAACCTCATCTAAAAAGTAAAATGTTGTTTGGGTCCTATGCCAAGCAACAAAGAAATGAAATGGCCTTTGTGAAATGTCGAGAGGACGACCATTTTTGCTGTAGCAAAATTTTGCTTTAATTTGAGAAAGCTGCCTAGCGTGAGCCACAGAACGTACTCTCCTCTCTCATCTGCTTCTCTGTCTGGCAATTAGACTCTCTCTCCACCTCAGGGCTGGTACTGGCTTTAATAACCCCATGATTTGCTATTCACACTGTTTCAGGGGTAAGTGGCTGGTACCACGGGCCTCGTGCCTCTGATCACTCTACCTGTGACATGCAGTCCTGCTTTCTGATGTGGGGGGCTCATTTTGAAGCCCTGATACTTGGGGCCAGCCATCAGCAGCAGTGGGCAGACCTGGTAACCACGTGGCTTAGTGGTGGGCCCGAATCCACCATGACGGGGGTCCTCACAAAATGGGGAAATGAGTACGGAGACAGACAGCCGGGGAATGGCACTTGACGGTGACAGCCGAGATTGGCGTGGTACATCTGTAAGCCCAGGAAGGTCACAGATTGCCAGCAAAAGTCGGCCAGGTGGCCTGGAACAGATTCCCTCTCACAGGCCTCAGAGCCAATCCTGCTGACCCCTTGATCTTGAACTTTTAGAACTGTTAAGACTTCCTGTTTCTGTTGTTTAAAGCCACTCCCTATGTGGTGCTCTGTTCCCATAGCCCTGGGAGACAAATGCACACCTGTGGGTCCGTTTTAGTTCTTTACCTCTCTTCCGCTTTGTCCTTCCTCCTCCCCTGGCCTCCTTTAAATATATTCAAATGAGCATGCTACTGGACCCTCGGGGGTGGGGGGCGGACAGAGGGCTAGGTGTGCAGCACGTCCATTTCTGATCTTCCACAGAGCACGTGCAAGACGTGTCCGCATCTCTATGATATGCAATATGTATTTTTGTCCTCCTCTGGGTAGTGCCTGCAGTAATCTTGTGCACACACATATCCTGGTGGGGAAGATTTGACAGTCACAACTGCCTTGCGAGGCCCACCTGAAAAGGAACAGCAGATATAAACATGTTGCCATTCTTGTCATTTGGAAACAACATTTTTTTTAAGGCATCTCAGAAAGCATTCAGAGATGCCCTGAGCATCTCAGAAGAGAGGGATTCTTTCTTTCTAGGCTTCCTCTTTTCTCCCGTGGCAGGAAAAGGCACCGGTAGGTGTGGTGGAGACTGCAGGAGGGAGGGAGGCATTCCCTGCAAACACCCTAGAGTGATTTTGCACCGGATTAAGTGAGCACAAACCACCTCACTTCGTCATTCATATAAATTAAGCAGTTTTAAAATTGAAAACAGAGTTCCTTCTGGGTTCATGCTCAAGGTTGTGTCTCAGTGCTTTGCTGGCGTTTCCTTGAAATCAGCCCTGTTGGGTCCAGCTTTGCTTTCTGTTTGATGTTCTATGGAGAAATCCCCGCCTGGCCAGACAATAGCATCAGTATCGCTGCCACTCTCAGCGGCTTTATGGATAATAAATTCAGGCTCTGGGAACCAGCAACACTGTGTCCCATGCCTCACAGGAGAGTTTTCGAACCACCGAGCAAAACACAGCCCTCTCTTTCCTACCGGTCCATACTGAACCCTTCCTCTTGATCTGAGAACCTAGAATTTCAGCTCCTTCAAGTGTTCCAGGCAGTAGTGAGGGAGCCAGGACCCCGCCGAGCAAGCCGCCTGCAGGCTGCAAAATTCCAGCAGAGAGAGGGTTTTTGAAGTATCAAAAGCCTCACACCTGTGGGTGATTTCCATGCAGAGCCCGAGAGCAGAAGTAGCCAACCCATGACCTCTCCAAAACTCATGTCGATACCAGCCCTTTGAGGAATAGAACGATCCCTTTTGTTTTCCTAGACATTGCAGGAATACAAAGAAGCTGAGGTGTGTGTAGGTTTGGGAGAGGAAAGAGACAATGGGGTTGTATCAGAGGGCGCCAAAGCCGGACTCAGAGGTGTACATTCTAGTCCTGCACCTGCCAAGTTACTGGGTGGGAAAATGCATCAAAGCCCCTGCACCTGCCAGAATCTCGGCTTCTTTATTTGTAAGATAGGTGAATAATAAGTACCTGTGATAGGCCTGTTGTCAGGATTTTGTGCAATAGTGTACGTGAATATGCCTTGCACTTCTACATTTGTCAGCCTTTTTTCCTCCCCATCTGTCCCATTTATTGAATGATTACTATGTGCCCGGCTCTTAGCTAAGGACATTATGTCCACTAATCACACACGAATGTGTGTATGCTCCCCAAGGGGGGCAGGGTGTTGCTAGTGGTTAAAAATCCCATTACTTGTGTTTACATTAAGTCTTGCCGTCTGTGTAACCTTGGCCAAGCCCCTTTACCTCTGGAAGCCTTGACTTCCTCATCCAGAAACGGAATGACAGGATCTATGGTATGGGATTTTCGTGAGGAATAAATGAGATGATGCTTGCAAAATATTTACACAGAGCCTGGCACATAGTAAGTGCTCCACAAATATTAGCAACCATACTAAAAAGAACCTGCTGAAGAGTAAGTTTCTCTGTAACTTCTAAAGGGATCTGCACACCTGTAAGTCTGTCCAATGACTCCGTCTGTGACTGGATTTCAGCTGTGTTAGAAAAATGAGTTTTGTAAATTAGTTGATTTCCATGGTTTAATAAAGGTCTGTGTCCCTGTTCCAGTTTTTTTAATCTTTATTTATTCAGAACCTTGGCAGCGTGAGCTAAAAAGAAAGAGGCATTGGGTAATGTCTGGGCATGGAATTAACAGACTGAGGGAGAGAGATCAAGGGCAAAATAGCGTTATGGAAGGAACTAAGTAAATCACTAAGAACTGGGAGGCAAGATGCAAAATTTTGGATGAATGGGCAGACGGTGGGGACGGGAAGGTAACAGGTACAGCACTGACCTGGCTGACGGGTCGGAGAAGCTGTTGTTCCCAACAGGGAACACAGTGCAGGGAGAATACACAGATAGGCAGACACGTAGGATATCCGTACCATGGGACCTGAGTTTCATCCGGCTTCCTTTGGCTGATGCAGAGAGCACGTGTTGGGGAAAATGGGAGTGAGGAAGAAGAAATTCATTTTTCTCTCTGATCAAAAAGGCTGAGATCTTTACGAGGACAGGAGATTTGTCTGTCAAGTTCGTTCCTAGCTCCCCAGTGCTTAGCAAGTCTGTGCACCAACATATTTGATGAAATATCCAGTAAAAGGATGAGAAGTTTCTGTTTCCATTTGGTTTGGAGGAAAGTGGAACCAGCGAAGACTCTGAATAAAAGAATAACACTATAAGCATGTACCATCTAAAGAGAAATCCTGTGGTTCGCTAGCAAATGAATTGGAGTAGGGAGAAATTGTAAACAGGTACATTGATAGACCGGGGAATTACCTAGGTAAGGTAGGAGGATCAGAAGTGTGGTGACAGTGAGGACATTTTGGAAATACTGTTTGCAATTCTTAGAATCTGTGTAAAAGGCCCTCCAGGGAAAAGGGGAGAAATCAAAAGTCTCTCCAAAGCTTCTACCCTGGGTGAAGCGCAGACTACGCATGGCATGCACTTATTTAACAAATGTTACCCGTACTGTGCTGGGCACTCTTATAGACACAGAAGACTTAACAATGAGTAAGAATCCCACTGGACGGGTGCCTGGGTGGCCCAGTCAGTTAAGCATCCAACTCTTGGTTTCCACTCAGGTCGTGATATCAGGGTCATGGGATCGAGCCCCGTGTCTGGCTCCATTCAGTGCAGAGTTTGTTTGGGACTCTGTCTCCCTCTGACTCTCCCATGTCACCCATGTGCCCTCGCTCTCTCTCTCNAAATAAGTAAAACTTAAAAAAAAAAAAAAAAAAAGAAGACTCACACTTGGTGCATCAGGCCTGCAAGTAACTGCTCATTGTTCTGGGTGCTTTGCTCATGTGGCCATAAGGCACTGTTAGGTTATTGTCACTACTCTGTCACATGGCCTGGTGAGGCTGCGTGGGATGGGGATTGTGTTAGGGGCGGCAGTGGGCCAGGCCCTGAGAGAGAAGGCTGGTTGGAGTTAAGGAGAAACTGGCCATCTCCGTTCTGTCCCTACTCAGTTTTGGTCACTGTAAGAAGTTCAGGTGCCAGCATGTAGAAGGCAGACGGGAATGTGGGCTTGGAGCTTAGAAGGGGTGTGGGAACTAAATAGGATGACCCAAGTGTCATCTCAAAGAAGGTGAAGGAAACAGAAGAAGTCTGTGGACAGAACATTAGAGAACACCTCCATGTAGGATATAGAAAGTAAAGGGTGACTAAGTCAGGAAAGCAGGGGAACCAGGAGAGTCACAGAGGCACGAGAGGGGCAGCTTCTTCAAGAAGGAGGAGGCATAAGATAGGCCATTGGAGTTGGAGAGTCCTTAAGGACTGTGCCTTCATGAAAGCACATCATGTCGTTAACTCTCCTGGTGACCTTTGCTGTGGCTGTCTCAGTTTTAGTGAATTTGGAACCAGATTATCCAGTCTGTGGACTGTCAGTGTCCTGGTTGCCTCTGAGATTCTTCACGTCTCATTGATTTCTTTCCTGGGGCAGGGGGTGAAATGATAGGGTTTCCTCGCCTGGAATCCCCTTACTTCAACCGGACTCATACACTTCCTCCATATCATGGCTCTGACCATGTTATAATAATGTCCCTGAACAAAGACATCCTTAATGCGCCAGAGAAACACTAGGCTGGCTTTCAGAACCCTCCAGAGTCTGAGCCTAGACTGCACAGGTGGTGGAGTGTGGTAGAAACAGCATGTACATTGGAGTCAGACAGGCACGTCTAACTTCCGACCTCACCCCTTCCTGGGCCTCACTGTTCATCCAACTTGGACAACTCATGCCTCCCCCACCCTCACTCTCCCTCTCCCACCGAATCTCAGCTGCTTTTTTGCACATGGCCATCATCTGAGTGTGCCTCATACCATTCCTGCCTCCGGAGGGATGCCGGGTAATGTGGAGCAGTTACCACTGTACAGAATTCAATAAAGGCCCATTTCCATCAACTTTAATAACCTTGATTTTGCCTCGAATCCTGGCTGAGGGTGGTCTTCCATGCCCCCCACTTCATGTAAGTTGTGCTTATCATTGGAGACCTGGCTTCAGCCCCACCTCCTCCTGAAAACTCCCTCCAGGGACCTTGCTTCAAAATCCTGTTTCTCTCCTCCCAACCCCTAGGACACTGCCTAGTATAATATATATGCTAGTTATGCCTGAGCTGACCTGGACCATGACTTCTGTTGTTCTTGACTTGGTTTTCTACCTTGATTTCTTGTTTCAGTTTTCAGAGGTTTATGTATTACTTCCCCGACTTGATTGTAAATTCCTTGAGGGTAGAGAATGGCCTTATAATTTATTGCACCTATAATTTGTAGCTCTTTTTTTTTCTTTTTTTATTTTTGTCTTTCAGTTCTTTGGAGGACATGGTTTAGTAGCAAAAATACATTATTGAGAGTCGTGGGTTTGAAATAATCGACAGGCAAATGAAGATTATGTGACATGGAAGAAGTTACTTTTCCACTGTGAACATTACTTTCCTCATCTCTAAAACTGAAAAAGTAATAATACCTCCCTCTTTGTGTCATTGATGGCATACAGATTGCATAATTGGTCCTTAATTCCAGTGATTTTTACCACTTCCCCTGACCTTAGTGAACAGGTATACAATAATGAATATTTCCATTTTGTCAGGATTCCTTTAAAAGATTTCCTCTAGATTCTTTTGCATCACTTAGTACCCCATCGGAATGCCACCTCGTTCATGCAGCCCGTCCTGTCCCATCCATCAGAATGTGTGATTGATTTTGGGAGCTGTCTTTGCATGTTGGTGACACCTTCCTTTATGAAACACTCCCTTTTATGAAAATGTCTTTCTTCCACTGGATTGGGGACCTCTTAAAGGGAGCAGTTCCATCTTACTCCTCCCCAGGGGAGCAACTTAGGTAGAGTGGAAGACACACAGAGAGGTGGAAACAAACAAAGCTAAATGGATCTTGGATGAATCACATCTCCTTATTGGCTCTGTGAACTCTGACCAGGTTTCTTTACCTCATCTGCACAAAGTGAGGTCATAATGCCACGTAGGGCTGGTGTATGGGCTGAATGAAAAAGTAACAAATAGTGAAAATGTCTATTATAGTATCGAGAACATAGTAGGTATTTAATAAATGGTAGCCCTAGCCCCTGGCATCATGTCAATCACATAAAACATGCTAGTAAAATGTTGAGTGAATTAAAGCAAAAGATATGTAAGTATTTATTTATTTGATAGAGAGCGCAAGTAGGCAGAGCAGCAGGGGAGGGAAAAGCAGATTTCCTGCTGAGCGGGGAGCCCTGATGTGGGACTCTATCCCAGGACCCTGGGATCATGACCTGAGCCAAAGGCAGACGCTTAACCAACTGAGCCACCCAGATGCTCCTAAAGTAGAAGAGATTTAATACTTATTTGTTCCATTGACCTGTTATGTCCTAGGATTGCTGACTCTCCAAATTTGTTACATAGTTTCCCTGGAAATTTACTGCAGAGCTTTCCAAAACATTAAGATCAGGCTTGCGACTACACTGAGATCTTTGGAGGGGAGGTGTTTTTTTGAAATCAGCAAGGCTGTGCAAGTATTCATACTTTTGTTATCTGATCAAAAAGACCTGTCTGTGATTTTTTGTTGGCATAAAAGGGACGAAAAGAAGTTGTTTAGGAAATAATTCACTCTTGTATGCTAAATTCATTGAAAGCTAAGCCATTCAAGGAGATGAACTACAAAAATTAGACTGTTTGAACGCTCTGCGATCTTAGTGATGAAAATTGGAGGGAAATCATCTAAACCCAAATTCCTTCTCTTTTTGTTGGTTTATTAGCAGATAGGTAGTTGAGGAGTGGGGGAGATTGGGGATAAAGCACCCAGCCAGTTGGGTGCGGCCATGAACATCCCTTCTCTTCAGCAAGCATTTGGTGACTTTCTCTCCTCCATCCAGCAGTGGGCGAGGAGCCAGATGGACAGAAATTCACATCCATTATTAATGAAAGTCTTCTAGTTACAAGTAACAGAAGTCAATTTGAATAGACTTAAATAGGACAGAGGGACATATCAATAAGGACTCAGAGGTGTCTCATGGAATTTTAGGAAGAACATGTATGAGCCGAGCCTCTGGAAGGATGCCCCAGAGATTTGAACTCACCGTGGACTCCAACAATACTTTGTCTCTGTGGTCACTTCTTCTAGGACGTCTTTTTCCTTTGCTTTTTCCCCATAGGATTGCCTTTCTCTTACCCAAGCAGGAAAAGATGGCAACCCAGAAATTCTAAGGTCTTGTGTTCTGATTCTGGTCACATACTCCTCTCTCTGCTTCATTTCTCAATTCCCAAGGATGGGGCTCTAACCATCACAGCTTGGACCTGGTGTTCCCATCCAGTTTAATCAAGAGAGGCCTGAGGGTGGGGTCATCTTGTGTGAATGTGGCCACAGTGAGGATACCGCTGTGTAGGAGAGGGCGGTCGGCTGGGGCTCAGTCACTGAGCC
Source organism: Ailurus styani (assembly GCA_002007465.1). NCBI lineage: Eukaryota > Metazoa > Chordata > Mammalia > Carnivora > Ailuridae > Ailurus > Ailurus styani. The sequence continues at coordinate 1,642,450 of LNAC01000263.1, read as the reverse complement.
TGGGCATACAATTCAGAAGGTGCCTGCACTGGATGGAGACAAGGTCCCACCTCTCACTCAGCTGGTGAGCTAGAAGCAATAGAGGATAAAAAAAGCAAAACCAAAAACCAAAAAAGTGCCCCTTTCCTATGATGAAAATCATGCTGGGAAGAAACCAGGGTTCTTCAGCAGCGACATAGTTCAGTCTGAACTCTGGTGCTCAGTGTAAGCCAGAAGGAAAGGAACTCCTGTTTGTGGAGCAGCTGTTTGCTGGCCACTTCCCTTATTTCATTCCCAAACCTCAAGGTAGGTCCTGTCTATTTCCTATCATAAATAAGGAAATGACAGGGACTCAGCAAGGACAGGCGCCTTGGTGGCAGAGTGGGCATTCCGAGGTTGCCTCTCTCCGTTCCTGAATCCCACATGCCCTGCACACAGCTGGGATGTGAAAGTCACCACGTTCCACTGGCTTTGTGGCCATCACTGATTAGGACGATGGTGTATCAGGAAGGGGCTCTGCTGTCCACCCAGGTCTTAAAGCTGAAACTCTGCTGTTGTACTTGCTTCCTCCCTTTTCCTGCCTCCCACACGGACAGTCTCAGGGGAAATCCTATCTGCCATTCCTCCCAGGACTGTTCTGATGCTGCTCCCATCCCCCGTGTCTGAGGCCGTCATTCTCATCCCATCTCGCAGCTGACCTACACAATGACTCTGGCTTCAACTGTGACCCTTTGGCCACAAAGGCCATCAGAGACGTTTTTACAACATGTGAGTCATGTGCCTTGCCCGAGGGCCGCCAACGGCTCTCGCTTGCTCTTGGAGCCAAATCCCCTAAAGCAGCATGGGAAGGAGCCCCGTCTCCCTCTTCGCAGCCACATCCCACCTCCTCCTCCCCCTCGATTTCCCCAATACGATCACACTGGCTTCTCTCTGTTTTGTAAACAGGCCAAACACATTCCCTCCTGGCGCGTGACTGCCCTTTTCTCGTTGTTCACGTCTCCTTTCAAATGTCATTTCTATAGAAGTGCTTTCCTGGGCCAGCCTGTCTAAATGAATCCTTCCCCCCACCCGTCTCCGTCCCTCTTCATTTCATCAGACTGTTTTATCATCTCCATAACACTTTTCCCTATCTGGAATGATCTTGTTCATTATTTATTTACTGGCTTATTATCTTTCTTCCCCTTTTAGATCAGAAGCTCTAGGAAAGCAAGGGCTTGCTTTTCTCCCTGTGGTTCACGACTGTACCCTGGTCCCCCGGGGCCGGTGCTACATAGGAGGCATTCGACACACGTTTGTGGTGTGGGTGACTATTTGGCGGACTCTGTTAGAGACCCAGGGGTGTCAGGGCTGGGCCCGTGCCCTTGCATTCATTACTGGCGATGTCGGGGGGCACTTAGTCACTGTCTCTTCTGGCACATTCCACTTAAAACCTCCATCACTGAGATTTATCTCTGAGTTTAATCAAATGTAATTTATATTGCAGCCTTCTCAGTAAATAATTGATTTGCCCTCTCTGTTGTCTTCATCACAAATACTTCTTTGTACTCTAAAGAAATAATTTAATCAGTCGATAGTATACACAGCCCTCTTGTTTAGAAGGCAGATGGAAGATAAAGCACGAGCCTTGCTCGCAACCAGAATATACCAGGACCAAAATAATCTCCCTTAAAAAATAGTCTGCAAACAAGTTGGCAGCAGAGACACCCAATTAAATCCTCTTGTTTTTTTCCTAATGGAGATGACCCCATGGAAGTTGTAGCTGCCGCAGAAGGAAATTCTTGGCCAATTGCAGGCTGCGTGTGAAAATAGAAACCCTTGTCCATCTGTGGTTTAATTAACCTCTGTCTGGGTCCGAGAGCAGGCTTTCACATTCCAAGTGTTCACGCACACTGGGTGAGAACTCCGAAAACCAGGGGTTCGGCTGCTGTGGGCTGCACTGTGACCTCAGCTCGCTGAATAAATCCCATCCTCCTGTTTCTCTCTCCTCTGCTCGCAGTTGCCCGGCTTCCCGTGGGCAACGTGGCCTGGGCTTACAAATACTCTTTTGTAACCTAAGTCATACAAACAGCCTTCCTTCGCCCTCCCACATTTCTCCCAAAGAAAGACATCGGGAGAGGTGAATTTTGCATCTGTTTTCACATGGTAGTGTATTTTGAGCCCACACTTTTCTGGAGTGGAAGAAGGGGAGGGGAAAATAATGAAGCATCAAACCCTGATACTCCACGGAGGTGTCCTCACAGGGAAAATCCATCCCTCTACTGTTTGAGGAGGAATTTTCGATATTGTATTTGTGTGTACTGTTTTAAACTGGAAACATCGTAACTGTCTGATGATGGGGAGATTGGTTAGATGAATTATGATATGTCCGTGTGATGGGATGTTATGCAGCCACTAAGACTCATGTTACAAAAAATACCAACACGGAAGAAAAGGTATAATGCACTGCCACATGGAAGAAGCAAGCTTCAGACTTACAGCATGAAAACATTTTTGAGAAGTGTGTGTTTGTGTGTGTATGTATACACTTAGGAAAAAGTTTGGAAGAGCATATACTCCAGTGAAACCATTGATACCCCCGGAAGGTATTCTGGGTGACTTTTTTCCCCCTCTCCTGCATTTTCCAAATTGTAAGGTTTGAGCATGTTTCACTTTGTAGCTAGAAAGGGGGGCGGGGGTAAAAAGCGGTTGTTTTAAAGAATGGAAATAGAAAAGGTTTAAAAATGTATCTGTTATGTTTCGGAAAACAAGATTGTCTTCACTTTGTCATCAGTTTCCAGGGTTTTATAAATGCCTAGTGTCTGCTGTGGTGTGCATTTGCCACAGTGGTGGTGGGGGTGGAGGGGAGCGACTTGTTAATTTCAGAAAAGCAAACCCCACAGTACCTCCCAGGTCTGGTGGTAGTGAGGATGGCCCTGGGTGTCTGGTGGCTCCACTCACTCCTGCAGAGTCACCTGCCCAGGATGCCGGCGAACACTCAATATGTTTGCCAGGGGCCTTTGCAATGCATTTGGTGAGAGGGGGTGAGCCCTGGGTGTACGTTCTCGAATAGGTTTCGTCTCACGGAACGTCAACACCAGTGAACATTACGTGAGCCTTGGGTGCTGCCCCTGAGCCTTCCTCTTGTCACCCTTGGGTTATTGCGGGCAGGTGCATGGTGGCTTACCTCTCCACATCATGATGCCCTGTCTTTCAAACCCTCTCCCTCAGATGCATTGATTTTGTGCAGGGCTTTGATCAGGTTCCCAGGAAACCAGTGCAAACCCAGAGATCTTATTGGGGAAGGCCCCAGAATCAGCCCTGACGGGGAGTGCAGTGGCAGGACTGGGCAGAGCCAGGAGATGGGCTGTGATGCAACTGCAGCCAGGACCTCAGCTGACTCCACATTGCGCAGGGAGCTCTGCTCTGCCCTTTAGCATTGTCCCAAATCTGAAAACCAAGGCCAGGGGCTTGGACTTTTATACCCACACATGTAATCACCCCCGTTGATTGCATGTGAGCTACAGGGGCCCCCGGGGAGTGAGGCGAGAGTTACTCCATTGTCCCAGGTCTCTCCCACATATACAGGAGGGGTACGTGTTTCGAAATTTGTGTTTTTCTCCTGTTACTCTGTCTTTTATTACAGGAGGGTCTCAGCCAAGAACCTATAAGGATAGAGAAAATTACGATTTTTTCCCCTCCCCCGACACCCTCATTGAAGGAAAACATCATCTCCGATACCATCAAATAACAAAAATCAAAACTTTGGGGGGTGCCTGGGTGGCTCAGTAGTTAAGTCTCTGCTTTCAGCTCAGGTCCTGATCCCAAGGTCCTGGGATCGAGCCCCTTATTGGGCTCCCTGCTCTTAGGGAAGCCTGCTTCTCCCTCTCCCACTCCCCTTGTTTGTGTTCCCTCTCTTGCTGCGTCTCTCTCTGTCAAATAAATAATCTTTAAGAAAAAGCAAAACAAAACAAAAACCTTTGGGTAACTCAAGCGCCCAAAGAAATGCTTAAAATCTGTACTTAAATGCTTCTGAAGGACTTGAAGGCTTTTAAAAGTTCTAGAGCGCTTTAGTTATTCGTAACTGCGGCAGTTCATTAATGTCACAGAAGGAGACACAGCTGGGAGGGAGCCGAAGCCGACAGGACCGTCTTTGGTGGAAGGCCATCCTCTGAGAGCAGCTCACCGCGGAGCCTTCCTCGGCCAGCACGTCACTGGCGGCGATGAGCCCTCAGACCCGAAACTGGGTCTGCGAGATAGACCTCATGTAGCCTGCAGTCCGCAAGAAAGGGATGAACAAAAAATACTGTCAACAGGTGATACTGGCCAGGAGCTGCCCACCTGTGCTGGGTGCTTCAGATACATGATTGCGCTGATAGTAATGCCACGAGGGGAATGTCGCCGTCCTCCCTTGCAGAGAGATGAAGCGACTTTCTCTAGGCCGAGAGGCTTCTGAGTGCCCCAGCCAGCAAAGAAGGCCCGTCTGGGCGTTGTTCTTCCCCCTTCCTTACCCTGCCCTCCCCCCACCCCCTTGGTGTTTTACCTGCACCCTCTGCTTTCCTCCGTGCGGCGCTGCTCCCCCTAATGGGACACTTTCGGTTGCCAGTGACAGAGTAAATACATACATACATGCATACGTTCTGGGGCTGGGGCTTCCAACCAGTCCTCCCCCTCCCTCTGTGCTTCTGCTTCTTACCCAGCCCAAGTCTTCAGAACCTCTTCCTTAAAACTTCTTCTGATTAAGTCCATGTACTGTTTGGCACTCCTGACTCTGCCTTGTCCGAGCTCTGTCCTCTCGGGTCAGTCTTAACCCTCTCAGAGCCTCAACGTTCTCATCTGTAAAAAGGGGCTAATAATGCGTACCATGCTCAGTTGTTCTAAGGAATGAAGGCATGATCAAGAAGGACGTACATATCCTTTAAAGCCTGGTTCGTGCTGTGGTCTAACACTCATGGCAGCACACGCTAGTTTAGTTTGCCCCTTGACCAGCAGGAAGAAGACACAAGCCCCACCATAAACCATCCACAAAGGCAATAGTGTGTGCTGTCCACAGGCTCTCAGGAAGCAGGCACGGGGAAATACAGCTGCAGATGAGAAGCTGGGCTGGATGGATGGCCCTGAATAGGCCCAAGTTAGCAGAATACTCCAGTCTCCTCTGTCT
>LNAC01000263.1:1603187-1637281 GCA_002007465.1 Ailurus styani | reverse complement strand
TTTTTTTTTTTTTAAAGATTTTATTTATTTATTTCACAGAGGGAGAGAGATCACAAGGAGGCAGAGAGGCAGGCAGAGAGAGAGGGGGAAGCAGGCTCCCTGCTGAGCAGAGAGCCCGATGCGGGCCTCGATCCCAGGACCCCGAGATCATGACCTGAGCCGAAAGCAGAGGCTTTAACCCACTGAGCCACCCAGGCGCCCTCTTTACAGTCTTAACACCAGGAGGTTTCTCTGTTTTTGCCAACAGCAAGGGAAAACAAAACAAAACAAACAAACAAAACAAAACAAAAACAACAATTAAAAAAAAAACCAGAAAGAAAGAAACAGGAAGAAGTACTAGTAGACCTTACTTAAATAAACAGGAAATGAAGAAGGACCAACTATCCGAGCATAAGGATTGGGTCACTTGTGTGAGCTCACCAAAGGTCCCTGCTTTACACTTCACTTGTTCCTAATCTGACTCAGCCTCAGAATCCTAGGCCAGTCTTTGAAAACACAGATTCCCCGTCTCTCAAATTAGAATCTTTGGAATCTTAGTACTTGGCTTTACCAGGGAAGATGCCAGTGGATTCCAGATGCTCTTTATAGAGAGCTCTTTTCAGAAGTACCAGTGAAGAACATCTTTTTAAGAGAATGTGTGCATGAATAATAGGTTGAATATTATTTTGGCTCTTTAATTAGTTTACCTTTTAGCAGTAATGACAGCAACCATGTTCATAAAAGCACATTTTAACAGCCCCCTAAGTGTGTTGTTCCCCTCATTCTGCTCGCTACCCAGCTAGTTAATTATACAAAATCAGCATTCTCTCCTACGCAGCCAGTATACATAATTATTTGTCCATTGCAAATCAACACCTGGATAATTGCGAGATAGAATTCTAAATAAAATAAGTTATCTCTGCTGCTGGGCTCTGAAATTCCCCCCACAATCTGCTCTTAAATTGGACAACATAATAGACAATAGAGCTCTTTCGGCAATAGGCAGAATCATGTCGGACAGGCTGGGGGAGAAAAAAAACCTCTTTGAAATTTTCTTATCATCAAGATGGATGGCCTGGTGATTCAGATAGATATGCAGAAGGAGGGAGGATGTCTCAGTTTGGGTATTGTGTTAATAATTCATAAGGTGATCTCCCGATTGCCTTCAGGAAGGAACATCCTGTTCCTAATTGCACCCTTATTCCCAGGCAACCAAAAGTATTTCCCAAACAGCTGGGACCATCACTCCTACTGCAATAGGCTTTGCTATGGTTAGCTTTGGGCCACTGGTGCTTAATGTGAAATATATTATTTGGGGAGGAGGAAGGTAATAAATATTTACTGAATGACTGTGTTATGCCAGGGAGTGTGCTAAGAGTAAAATGTGTATTGTTTTATGTAATTCTTCTAACTGTCCTAGAGAGCAGTGCAAATAATTACACTGTTTTGTAGATGGAGAAGCTAATACTCAGAAAACTGAAATAACGTTCCCAGTGTTATACACACATGAAGTCGCAGAGCCCCTGAAAGGCCAATGGACTCCAAAGAGTTAGGCACCATGCCCCTCACTGGCCATGTGGCCTTGTGCCCATGACCTCATGTCCCTGTGCCCCAGCCGCCCCTGCCCCCCACCAAGGTACTGTGATTCTTCAGTAAGACAGTTTATGAAAATGGGACAGGCTCATCTTCAGGGATCATCCAACTTTTTTACTCTTCCTTCCAGATCCTGGCCCCCTTTATATGGACTAAATGTTGGTGTCTTACTGCCTCACCCCCAGCCACCCAAGAAAATCCATACCTTAAAGCCCTAACCCCCAATGTGATGGTACTGGCGGTGGGGCCTTTGGGAGGTAATTAGGTTTAGATTAAGTCATGAGGGTCTACCGGTGATGGGATTAGTGCCCTCGTCAGAAGAGGAAGAGAGCACACTCACTCTCTCTACCATGGGAAGACACAGCAATCTGTAAGCCAGGAAGAAAGCTTTTACCCGGAACAGAATCAGCCAGCACCTTGGTCTTGGACTTTCAGCCCCCAAACTGTTGTTCAGGCCACCCACCCGATGGAATTTTATTACAGCAGCCCGAGCTGACTGAGACACTTCTTAGATGTTTCAGTATCCATCTGAACCTAGAAGTGAGCGCTCAGTTCAATGTAAGGAATTTGTTGAAGTTGACCTCTGCTAGACAGGGAAATACTGTCACCTAGCAGAGGTCAAAAAAGGACTCACAGCCAGGCTGACCACAACAAAACACTTAGCTTGGCTCTTGTGTGGGTTCTTGTGGCCGGGCTCATTACAATCTGTGACGAGTTGGGATGGAGGGAAAATAACCTTGGGTGTGACATAGCTTTTATTTGGCCATTAGCAGTCTTCAGTGAACAGCCTGGAGTGGGAGGCCGTGTGTTATTCTAGTGCTTTCTGTGGGCTCTCTGCTCAGTGTCATAAAAAAATGCTAATTGCCTGCTTCCTCTGGACCCTGACTTCTGACAGGGGTGCTTGTTAGTTGAAGCGTCTGCAAGGTCACTCCCCGAGTGGGACCGCCACATCAGCAGCACCTTCCGCTCCAAGACAGGGTCTCGGTGTTCTTCCTGACAGCAGCTTTGAGGACTGTTCAAAATGGGGGAATTTACTCAGTGCCCCCTGGGGACTGCTGCGATTTAAATTCCAAGGAGAGGCATTTCCTGGGTTATAAGGGGAGCAGGTTTGTGATGAGGTTGAGAAATGCTCTTCCTTAATGGCTCAACGTAAAGGCAACGTTAAAATAATGGTGGGTGTGACATTTACTTTATCCCATTAGGGATTTTATTTCTCCGAGACTAAGTAAATCAAACTCATAGAGTGGATTGAAAATAGGGTCTGTATGGAAGGGGTGTTTAGTGACCCCTTACACTTCCCCGTAGTGATTCTGACTCCAGGAGTCCACTTGCCTCTTTTGAGTAAAGAAATAAATTCATTCATTTATTCAGTTATTCAGTAGAGCTGGGCACTGTGGGTCCACTCTGTGCCAGGCACCATGCTAGGTTCAGAAACCAGAGATGAATCAATCCCAGCCCCCGCCCCAGTGGAGCTCAAGTGCGGAGAAGGAGGCATGAGGACAAAGTCAAAGAGGTTCCACGGATGCCGTGGATGCTGCGAGGGAATGTTGTGTCAGGAAGATGCTGCGGTCTGGTACCTGGGTCAACAATTCGGTTACAGCTCCCTACGTTCTGGAACTTACAGAGGAAGCAGAAGGCTGGATTTAAACAGATTATGACAAATGAGATTAAGTCCTTGTGAAAATGCAAGGGGATTATCAGGAGGGTACTGTGGAGGCATCTCAGAGGGGACCTCCCAGAGAGACCCCTGGGGTCACATGGTACGGTGCTGAGGCCTCAGGTATGGAGTAGGTGTGGGGATGGAAAGAGACAGGACAGGGCAATGCCTTCCTGACCCAAACAACAGCAGATGCAAAGCTGCAGAACACAGCCTGCCTTGCACAGAGTAGGGCTTGGTGGAGGATCTGAGTAAAGGCCAGAAGGTGAGAGATAAGGGGGAAAGGGGCCCAAAGTGAGGTCGATGGGTTCCAAGAGGGCCCTTGTAGGATATGTTAAAGAAGTTAATTTTAGTTGGTGGGGAATGGGGAAAGGGAGGGAGGAATGCTCTGCCCGCCCCCCACCCCGCTCCCAGAAAAAGCCCTCATAACAGAAGTTATACTTGACCTGAAGGTATACTTGAAACATTTATCAAAGAGACAAGGCAAGTCTGAGAGGAGGAAACAGCACGGGCCAAGGGCACGGAGAAGCCCGTTCTGTAGGACTGGAGTTGAAGCCAGAATGACATGGGAGGAGAGGGAGGCTCCCTGTGGCAGGTGGGGTGAAGTCAGTGACATTTCGAGGATCGTAGCGTGGTGACGAGGTAGTGTTTGGGCTGTGTCTCTTTGGAGGCAGTGCGGGGCACGGATTAGGGGTGACAGCGGGGACACCTCTGTGGTGACTCCTGGATGCCTCCAGACATCTTCGAGTAATGTATGTGCACCCCGCCTACCCCCGTCGACCATGACGGACAGCGGCCACTAGGGTGACCAGCATCCCCATGTTAAATTAGAAATGGCTTATTCTTGGAAACCCAAATGCCTTCTCGTGATTGTAGGTTTGCTGCGACTCCCTGAGGATCTTTCAGGTGGTTATTTGTCCGTCAGGGAAATCCGCGGGGAAGCATTGTGAGATGCAGACCCCCACAGGGTAGGCAAGATAATCTGCTGGGGATGTGGGCAATTATGAGACATCTCTTCATGTTTGGTTCTAAACTAAAACATTTTAGGACAAAATGAGCTTTAATATTAATACATAGATTGTAGGTAGTACACATATGTAAGTTATACTGAAATATACCTATTTTCAATGTATAGAGACATGGGATTAAAAGTAAAAACCCAAACCCTGGAAATCCTGGTTCTGTGGACTTGGGCAGACCTTTGTTTAAATCCCGGCCCTGGCGCTGACCTAGAGGAATCAGGTTAGGGAATGTGACCGCCTGAAATTTCTGCTTCTAGGAAGGGACCCGGTAAATTGAGTTGGCCCAGATACAGGCCATCCTCAGAGATGACTGAGTCCCTCCCACTAGACTCTGGAGTCTCAGTGGATGGTATTTAGGAATCCGTGATTTGGGGTTTGGGGTTTTGTTTTGATTTTGTTTTTTACAGGTGATTGATTCTCCCATTATATTGGATTGAAAAAATGTCTGCAGTAGCCCACTGGCTTGTCCCTGGCATGTAACTCCGCGAGTGAGGGCTCTTTATGTTTTGTTTGCTGCTGTATCTCTAGCACCTTAGATCACATAGTGGGCACTCAGTATGTATGTCGACTCTGAATGAAGGAATGCGCGGTCAGTCCATCCATCTGTGGTGAGAGCCTGGTGCTTCCCCAGATGTTATCTCAGTGTTATTTAAACCTTATCTTCACGACAGGGAGCATCATGAAGAGCTCCTGGGGCCTACAGAACAGAGCCCCAAAGCTCCAGGGCCCCCAGAAATAGGTCCCCACAGCCACAACCAGCTTCACATGAGGCTATGCTCTAGCACAGTGCTTCCCAAGTGTGTTCATTGATCCAGGCTTGCCCCTGACCAATCTATCCAGAATCTGTGGTGTACTATTTTTGAAAGCTCCCAAGGTGATTCTGAAATGTAGCTAGGGCTGAGAAATACTCAAGACTGGACTAGCCCAATGACTCACTTTTTCTCTGAATATCATCCTACTTTTTGCTTTTCTGGAAGTTTCTCCCTTCCCTGCTCCATGAACCCTGCTTCCTCACCAAGCCTCCCTCAAATGTCATTTCACCTCTGTAGCTGTTCTAATATTCTCCCTACCAAAGAAGTAATTTCTCCTCCCCTCAACTCTCTGTGACCTTCACAGCCCTGGTCATATTTTATTAAGCTCTATGTGTCCCCTTCTGAAATGTGGCTTCCTCTAGAAAGGAGAGGAGACTCTTCCTGCACACCTAGGAACCACAGAAAGATAGCACATTGTCTAGCACAAAGAACATTCTGGGGCAGGGCGGTATATAAATGACAATGATAGAACTAGGGTGACCACACCATTGATTATCCAAACTGGGATAATTTTGAGAGTAGTAGGATGATAGTAGTAATAGTGTCAGGACAGAAGGTGTCAACAGGGATTGTCCCAGACAAACTGGAAGTATGATCACCCAGATAACAATGGTCAACGTTGATGAGCTCCAATTGCTAGTCATTGTCCTATGTTGCTGTCTGTGTGTCCTTTCCTTGACCTACACAGTGAGCCAATGTGGGAACAATGGTTATTAGCTACTCTTCAGAGAAGAAAGACAGTGTGGCAGACCTGGAAGGAACTTACCCAACAGAACGCAACGAGGAGAATGGATGGGAGAGCTGGGACCAGAATGCAGATCCTTGGAATCCAGAGCTCTTGTTCTGGGCCATTGAACCCTGTTGCCTCCCAGTGGAAGATTGCAGGTCTCGGCCTGGGACAGGAGGAGATTCTGTTCCCAGCTCAGATTGCAGTAATTTTCGTTACCCCTCTGGCTTTGGTTTCTTCATTCATAGAATGATGACAATGCCTATTTCTGGTAGCCCTGGAGAATAAGGGGAAAAGATCTGAAAAGATCAGGCACTGCTGTATGTGTTTATAAAGTACTTGTCTTAAGAGTAAGAGAGCTGCGAGTTTACTGTAGGCTCCATAAGGTGTCTACGCAAAGAGTTGTGACACAAAGTAAGACGTGGCAAGTGCCCTAACAGAGTACAGAGTAAGGTCAATCAGTGCCAAAGAGCCTACTAGGTAAAAGCATGACATTTTTCATAACACCTGGGTTCAACCTCAGGCTGTCAGATTTGACTATGTCAGATTTTCTTCTCTTTTATTATTTTTGTAAGATCTTATTATTTTTTAAAAAAGATTTTATTTACTTATTTGACAGAGAGAGACACAGCGAGAGAGGGAACACAAGCAGGGGGAGTGGGAGAGGGAGAAGTAGACTTCCCGCAGAGCAGGGAGCCTGATGCGGGGCTCTATCCCAGGACCCTGGGATCATGACCTGAGCTGAAGGCAGACACTTAACATCTGAACCACCCAGGCACCCCAAGATCTTATTATTTTTTAAAGCAATCTCTACACCCAGTGTGGGGTTCGAACTCACAGTCCCAAGAATTGTATGCTCTGCTGACTGAGCCAGCCAGGTGCCCCGACTATTTCAGATTTGAATAGTTTCTCCCCAGAAGATCATGCAAAAGGAAAATGAGCATAAGAAAAGATGGCCAACATCATTAGTCCTGAGGAGAATGCAAAACAAAACCCTGATATCACTAAACACTCATAAGGATGGCTAAAGCAAAAAAGACAAACAGAAGTATTGGCAAGAATATCAGGTAGAGAGACTGAAATCCTCATACTTTGCAGGTGGAATTTTAAACCAGTAGAACCACTTTGGAAAAACACTCACAGTTTCTCAAAAATTTAAACAGAGAATTACCATATGGTCCAGTATCATACCTAGGAGAGAAGTGATACTCGGGGAGAAATGGTACGATACTAAGAACTGAAAAATATGTCCACGTAATAACTGATACACAAACACCATAGCAGCATTATACGTAATAGTCCCCCAAAAGAAACAACCTAAATGTCCATCAACTGATGTGGCACATTGATACAATGGAGTACTACTATTCAGCCAGAAAGAGAGGATATGAAATAGTAGCAAATGCTGTAACGTGGAGTAACCTTGACAATGTGATGAGAAGTGAAAGAAGCCAGTTACAAAGGTCTACACATTGTTTGATGCCATGTGTAGGAAATGCAGTTTGCCTCCAGATTAGGTAAATCCGTAGACAGCAAATGGACTAGTGGTTGCCTGGGTTGGTTTGGGGAGATGGGGAGTAACTGCTAATGGGTGCAGGGCTTCTTTTGGGGTGATAAAAATGTTATGCAATTAGCTAGCAATGATTGTACAACTTAACGAATGTATTAAAACCACTGAATTACATTCCTTAAAAGAGGGAATTGAATGGTATGGGAATTATATCTCAATAAAGCTGTTATTTAAAAAATTCCAGCTCTGCTGTTGGTGTTGGTCATTGACGCTATCTTCCGTAAAATAGGGCAGGTGACAGAGTCTAACTTAAAGAGCAGCTGTGAGGATTACATGAGAGGTTACACGTAAAATCTTGGCACAGCGACTGGTAGAGTGAATGGTTGAGAGTTGAGAGTGACAATGTTGGTGATTTTCATGCAGCACATGTCCTTTCTTTTGTCCATCCTGAAGCATAGGGTCAGTGGGGCTTTCAGCAAAACAGGCTGTGGATTCACGACGGCTTGGGGCACATGAAGACTGACCCTTACCCTAATACCCTCACGTCGTATGTGTCTCTGATGGAATAGCCTTATGGCTCCGGTATGTGTTATTTATTTCTTAACTAATATAACTGAGACCTTGCTCAAGATGTGCTCATGAAAAATTACCCTTTTAATGGTGGAGCATTTAATGAGAAACCGGATTATCTACTGCATAAGTGCCCTTCATACAAATTAGCTTGGCCCTGGATCCTAATCTAAATTGGGCTCCCTACTTTCCTCTAAATGGCCTAATATTTTCTTATTAATCTCTGCCCTCATTCACCTGATCTGGTTCTGCCTCCTTATGAAGTGTCCCCCTTGGTAGAGCTCTGTGCCTTGACAAATGTTTCTTAAGGCTGTCTTTGAATCTGACTCATGGACATTTTCTGGGACATCATGTGGAGGCTGGGAGCTGTTTGTTCCATTTTCAAGTTGTCTCTCTAGTGGGGCTTTAACGCTGCCAGTGTATTAGCTATCAACAGATTTGGGCCACGTGAGTTTTGGTACCATATGAAGATGGGGAAGTCAGGAAGAATGGGAAGCAATTAATCCTGGTGGTTAAGAGCACAAGCTTGAAACCACAGGACACCTGCAAACCAGAAGCCTGGGCTTTGGCTCAGACAGATCTGGGTTCAGGTTGTATTCACTAATTTTGGACAAGTTACTTGGCCTCTCAGATGTTCAATTTAGATCCTCATTTATAAAACCTTGAATGACAGTACTTACTACGTCTAGGATTATTTCTGGGGCTAAACAAGTTGGTGTAGACAACGTGCTTTGAACAGACTCTGATAGGTGCAACCTATACATAAAGCTTGGAGAAACTCCACACAGTGAAATGGACTTGATTAGTGACAGAAATACTATTGTGTGTTTAAGAGGCAGAGATGGTGTTTGGGACCCATAACCTCCCCAAGAACCAGAACAAGCCATAGGCCCGTCCCACCCAACATTGCACGATCATGCAGAGAGAGGTGACCTGTAGGACCACAGCTGTGGTGTTGAGCTAGATGTCTTCTCTGTGACGTCCTTTGTTCTTAGCTTTAGTCTCTGACATCTGCTCTCACAGAATCCTGAGGCTGAAGTTTTACATTGATTATAGGTTCTGACTAATCATTTCTGTGTTACATCTGCTTTGTGGAATATGATTCAAAGGCTTGAATATACCAGGAGTCAGCAAAGGTAGAGCAGGATAAAGCACCAGCTGGAAATTAGGGGCCTGGCTCTGCAGACATTTCTCCTTTGTGCCCTCCCTGCCTCAGCATCGTATCTCCTACGTGCTTTTTTCAGTGGGCTGGGTAATTGCAACAGGTGACATTTTCTGAGAACTTAACCCGTGAATCTGTGCTTCATACATACTCTCTCCTTTAAGTCACTATTCACAATAAATCTGAACGTAGATATTTTATGCACATTTGACAGATGAGGAAACTGAGGCTCAGTAGACGGTTTAGTTGGTTTTCAAGTGAGAAAGCCATGATTTGAAATGAGGATGTCCACTAAAGCCTGCTGCCTTCTTACACAACTAGCATAGTGCATTGTGCATTTTAATTTTCGGTTGCCAGAATCTTGAACTTGTAGGGGCACAGACTTTGTCCCCTATGTCTGTTGCAGTGAGTTATAGCATCTGGCACAGAGGAGACCTTCAGTGAGGGACAACTGAATAAGTAAATGAACTGCAAGTTAATGCTTTTTCAGTAGAAAAGCATTACGCAGTGGTTAACTATTGCTGCTGTTTTTCCTCTGTTTTCAGCTCCAATAATTCTCAACCACATTATGGAAAGGCCTTAGTTCGCACATCATATAGGTAAAGGGAAACAGGCTGAGTTCTCTCTCATGCACTCAGCTCAGAGTTTCTGCCCCATGATGGCAGTCTTGATGGAGGAGGTATTGGAAGTTCAAGTTCACGATGTTCTGGGACATGAGCTTCAGAAGATGAGGGTGCTACAGGTTTTAAGAACCACGTGTACAAACCTTATGAAAGTTTGATGATATTAGAAATTTTAATTCCCACGCATTCTTCTTTTTTTCTGACTGGGTGAACTTGGGACAAGTCCCTTGAATTCTATGACTTTTATCCTCATTATCTAGAAAATGGATGTGGTTGAGGTTTTACAGAGTGGGAATCAAGTTTATAAAACATCTCCCATGAAGCACTCAGCTCACAGAATCTTTACTGTCCTTATTTTACATGGACGTGTTTGAATGTCTGGTTGACATGTCCTAGCAAAATATTACTTTAATAATTACTGCGAAAGGCTGTTGCAGGTTACGGGCCCACCATACCAAGTAGCCTATTTCTACACACACACGAGTTAGCAGAAGAGATATTGTAAAACCATTTTTTTGTTAATTGTCTCTGGGTCATTACTTGATACAAAGCAATTACTCTGGAGTCTTACTATAAAACAGCCCATGGAATTGGGTGTAAGAAGGTCTTGGACCCTGGCCAAAGTCATATTAAATGCTGGAAATGCCAAAGAGGCTCAGTGCTAATACTACTCTAACAAGAATATCAGACATGAACTCTTAGTAGGTGATTATTATTTGTTGAATACCTGGTGTGTATCAAACTCTGTATTGGGCGCTTTACTCATGTTGTCTGATTTAATTATCTTAATGCCCCATTGGGGTTGGTTATTTTTAACTCTTTTTTTTTCTCTTGCCTAAGAAACCAGAGGCTCCAAGAGAAATAATTTGCCTCTGGATTTAAAAGGATAGGGTCAGAATTTGCATCCAGGAGAGCTAGCCTTCTTTTCTACTTGGCTCCATTGTTTGACTTTCTTAGAAACCAGAGAACGAAACTTGGCATTGGGGATATTTAAAGACAGTGGGACCTGAATACTTACATGCCTGAATCCTGCTTTTCTCTGTTTTTAGGTCAGGATCGCAGTGAAGCCACTTTGATAAAGAGATTTAAAGGTGAAGGGGTCCGGTACAAGGCCAAGCTGATCGGGATTGATGAGGTTTCTGCAGCTCGGGGAGACAAGTTATGTCAAGATTCCATGATGAAACTCAAGGTGCTGTGCAAACATTTTACTTTCAGTATGGGGGAAGGGAGTGATTATGATCATTATGGTAAAACTTTTTACTTATTCATTTATTAGTAAATTACTTGGTTCACTGATGAATCACTGCACGTATTCATTGGGAAGAGACTTCAATCGTTAGGAAAATGTTTAGTGAGTGCCTACTACATGGAGATATTTTGCTGGGGCCCAGTTTTATAACTTCTGAGCATACCACCTTTTTTTCCAACATTATCTTCATTGTACAATGCCTACAAAAAGAAAATTAAAATTGTCAAATTTTATAGTCCCTCAGATTCTATGAATCTTTGCCCGTTATTTTTGAATACATTTTAAATATTTTACCATATGATAAATATGGCAAAAGATGCTGTGTTGAGATAAAAGCTAATTTTATTCATTCTTATCATTCCTATTAATGTTTCCTAAACACTGTGTAAAAGAAAATTATTTTTTAAAGTAATGTGTGATGAGATTGTGGGATTTGGAAATACCACAGAGAGGCTTCTGATAGTAAATGCCTTAAAGAAGGGCTTTTTATTGAGAAATCTAAGAAAGAAATTGGAAAAAAAATTAATATATACAATAAAATTATGTTATTAAATGGCCTTCTAAAACATATGAAAAAGAGTATCATTTATTCCCACATTCTGGACTTCAGATAGTCTATGTTTCTTTCTTTAAAAAAGCAATTTAAAATATTAAAAAACCAAATGAGTTAGCAGGAAGTCTACAAAATACCTTATGCATTTAACACATATAATTTAAGTATCTTCCCTATTATAGAATTCACAAAATGTTCATTGTAAAATATTTTGAAAATACATAAAAATATAAGGAGAAAAATTAAAATCATCCATGATCTATCACACAAAGAAAATTAGTGTCAGCATTTTTACGTGTACCTTATGATCTATCTTTCTATTTTTATGTATATGATATGAATTACAAACACAGGTAGTATAATTGGACTTACTGTTTATACAGTCTTATATCTTTTTTTTCCTCACCTAATATTACGTTATGAGAATTTTTTTTTATATCTTCAAATAGTCCCTCAGGACACAACTTGGTCAGTGTATTTTTTTTTAAGTATAAGAAAGGAGGAACAAAAGAAAAAAGTATATACGTATCTATGCAAGGCTGGCCAAGTGCCTCCAAGTACGAACAAACTGGGACAGTATCTGTAAAACACCTCTATGTTGCCTTTTCTTTCCTATTTGCTTAATAAATCAGAGCTATTATTTTTATTTATGCTATACAGATTTTCTCACCAGTTTAACATGGATGTCAGATGCTAAGTGTCCTTGTAGTATGGTTGTAGGAATCATCATTTTAAAAAATCTTAATTTTTTTTAATTTTTAAAAGATTTTATTTGTTTATTTATTTATTTATTTATTTGAGAGAAAAAGAGAGCAAGCATGAGCTGGGGGGAGAGGGAGAGAGAATCTGAAGCAGATTCTGTTCTGAGTGCAGAGCCCAACGCGGGGCTCGATCCCATGACCACGAGATCACGACCTGAGCTGAAACCAGGAGTTGACCACTTATTGAGTGAGCCACCCAGGCACCCAAAAATCTTAATTTTCTAACAGTGTACTCATTATTTTTTGAGCTCTAACATAACCAAAGCTTTATTTTAGTAGTTCTGTATCTATTGTAAGGTATACTAGAAAAAAGGTTTTAAAAATACCCAAATCATGATTTCACAGATTATCACCTTGGAAAAGGTTAATGTTTTCTCTCTTTCTCTTTCTTTCTTTCTTCCTCTCTCTCTCTTTCTTTCTCTCTCTCCCCCTTCCTTCTTTCCTTCTTTCCTTTTTCTTTTCTTTTCTTTTTATAATTAAGCAATGTTATGAGATTTTAGGGCAATCTAGTAATGAGCTCTCTTTTCTTCTAAGCTTAAATCTGATCGGTAAGTAGATAACAAAGTCTGACAGGAGGAATTCTAAATTCCAGCCTTATGACTGATAAATGCTAGAATGAAGGACGTGACTGGGATACATGACCACAGTGAACATCCTTGAAAGAGATGGGCTGTCGCACTTGGTTTGTGGAGCAGTTGGATAACTGCATCCCTTCCTATTTCTGCCAGCCCCCGTCTGGCCCCAGAGCAGGACCTGTGATTCATGCATGAGGTCAGACCAGATTGCAACCTCTCTAGCAGTAGGCACATTGCAGAGAGAACTCAAAAGAGACTGAGCCTGGAGTCCTCAGCCTTCTTCCAGACTCCTATCAGATAGAGCCACGGCTTCTCACCCAAGGAGACCCTACTCAGGGATAGGGATGAAGGCCAGGATCTTCATTTTTGCTGAAGGTCCCTCCTTACCGAGTATGAGGCCAGGCAAATGGAGATTTGCTCCTGACAAATATTAATTACAAGACATCAAGAAAAATCTCCCAGCAGCCTGGTTCTCACTGAGAGCCACAAGTAGGTCTACTGAGGAGCTGATGCTTCTTCTCCTGACCTTCTGGTAGACAGCCATTCACCAGGCATGTGTCCCAAAGCACCGCGTCGGCCCCCTGCCTTCATGGAAGCGCTGAGGTCTAAGGGGCTTGGAGCAGGAGTCTGCCCGTGCTCGCTGAAGGTTGTCTGTCCGCGCTCGCTGAAGGTTGTCTGTCCGCGTTCATGTTGACTCAAGCTAGCTGGACCAGGCCTGGCGATGATTGCTGACCTGGAGCGCGCGCGCGCGTGCGTGCGTGCGTGCGTGCGTGCGTGCGTGCGTGCGTGCGTGCGTGCGTGCGTGCGTGCGTGCGTGTGTGTGTGTGTGTGTGTGTGTGTGTGTTGCCTGTGTGAAGTGCCCCATCTGTCACCCCTCAGAACTGTGAGGTCCCCAAAGCCCCACGAATTTGTCCTGCCATGACACACTCCTGTCAGATGCGTGGAGCTCGCTGAGGGGTTCTTGGTTCCCAGACAATTGTGTTTCATTATTTGCAAGTCGCTGAGAAGAATGTTGACATTTCAGCTCCCAGTGGTTTTTCTTTAGGAAGCAGAAACATAAATGATCGATTCTCCATTTGGCCACCTGCCCAGGAAAGAAAGAGGCAGAGAAGTACAAAATGCCTGTTAGCCTTGCACAAGGGCCCACTTGTTCACGTTAGGCCATATGAGAAATAAAAAGAGAATCTGCTTTCCTTTGCTAGACTCTTTGAGGCTGGTACCTCTTCCCGGTTTAGAGCGTTTTCTTCTGGTTTATAGAGATTTAAGAGGGGAAATCGTATTCCGAGTGTGAGTGGGCTGTTGCCTGTCTTCCAGCAAAACACCACCGTCGTGTTTTAATTTAGAGTCAACATAAGCGTTTTCCCATCTAGCATCTCTTTTGATCTTGTGAGATAGACATTAGCCCCTCTGTTTTATAAATAAGAAATATGAGGTTCATAGAAGTTAAAGGATTTGTCCCCCGGAACCTTCATTTAACCTGTGTTGAGGCCAGAATTTCAAACCGCGATCTCTGGATGCCCAGTGTCTGATAAGACATAGTTGAATGCTTATATTCTTTTTTTTAAATCTCCTTTTAATTTCTTTTGGTTCCCCAATGAGATTTTAAGCCCTTACTGGTAACTTACTACCCAGTACCCACACGTCATTGACTTACAAAGCAGTCAACTTTCAGAGTCCTTGTGCAAAACAGGGCTGGTTGAAACTGCAGGAGAGGATGAGCTCTCCCAGAGACAATGCCTGGAGGACTAATTACAGAGCTCTAAATATGTCAGCTGGGGTCCTCTAAGAAGCAGAGCCCACCCTGGCTAGGTCAGATGAGGACACTTTAATGAAAGAGCCACTTAGAAAGGGTGGGTAAAGTTAAGTAAGGGAACAAGGGATGGTGAAGCTCTCAGGATCCTGCAACAGCTACCACCCTAGGAGGAAATATATTTACTGAAACCCGTGGAGAGCAGGATTGAGGAGGAAGTCCACTCCCTCCTCAAGCAAAAATATAGGCACTGCCAGAAATGTAGGGCAAGGAGGGAAAGGATGTGGGTGGCATACCCTGACCCCTCTCTCCAGCCCCCCTCTGATCTCCCACCCATCTTGCACTGGTGGAACCCAACTGGAAGCCAGAAGGCAGGAAGCCCAGAGGACCAGGGAATGCAGTCCGCAGGGGCCAGGCTCTGGACACAAAGCAGAGTAGAGGAGGATATTTTAAATTCCCTTTTTTTTTTTAACTGGGAAAAGTTAGATTTGGGATAAGTTTTTTCCAAGGCTTTTATAGCTAATAACTGGGATGGCTGAAATTGGATACCAGCTTTTTTTTTTTTTTTTAATCATGGAATGGTCTGGAATAGCATTGTAGGTTTTCAGCCATTCATGCCCAAAGCCTGTTGTGTTTTCCTACCTGCTTTTCAGGATCCACTGAGATCACAGCCATCCCTTTATGTGCATACACCATGCTGGGTGGGGCTTCTCGGAGCCCTTTCATGTGCTTCCCCTTATCTCGTCCCCAGGGGACACGTAGCTGGACAGGGCAGCCAGTTAACCCTGCCTGACTTGTCTGACCCTTTGTGTGTCACTTCCTTCATGGAGATACTACCTGTGTGTGACTCCCTGAGTGATGCTTGTGTCCGTCATTTCACAAGTGCCTGGCACGTGGCATTGCTTCATAGTATGAATGTTAGTACCTGTCATAATAATGTTTTTCACCCAGCTCTCCCGACATGCAACACACTGTGCTAAGTGCTTATGTGTGTAACTGTTTTCAATATCTGAACACCCTTAAGAGGTAAGAAATGTTATTATTTTCATTTAAAGTTCCCTTTCACTGTGAGGTCTGGGAGCTGACGGTTCCACCTGGCTATTTGTAGAACATTTTTGACATATCTGGTATATCACGTAGTCTTTTTTTTTTTCTTCCATCTGTTTTCCCAACAAAAAGCTCTTAAGGAAGGTTATAATAGAAGGAAGCCCAACATAGGAATCTGAAAGATCGCCGTTTGACTTTTCTCTTTGTCTTATTAGTTCCTTGAGGTTTCAGGAGGTCACTTCGGCCCCTGGCCTTATGTTTCCTCACATGTTAACTAAGGGAAATGATTTTTACTTTCCAGGATTAGGGCATGGGCTCAGTTATATGATAGGGAAGAGAACCTGTAGCTCATAAGAGTAGGTTCCCAAGAAAATGCTTGACTGTATTTTCCAGATCTCCAACAGTGACTTAGGTGACTTAACGTGAGGTGCAGAGCCCCAAGGGCACCTACCTCCACATTTTCTGACCACCCCCTACCCCAAGTCCGAGCTGTCTCCTGGACTTCTGCTGGTTCTGCATCCGGGCAGTGAATAATCTTGTGGGGAGATGAGACAGAGAGGCATGCTGTCTGCTGGCAAGCTTGCTTGGCCTTAGTGCAATTTTTCAGAGCTTGACTCGGGGTCCTGTCTCACAGGAGAAACATGCTTGATCAAATTGGAGTTTTATTTCCCCAAAGACAGCCCTGCACGGATAGTCCTTCCCTTTTCCATTTGTCATGTAAAGCCACCCCTAGCAGCCCCAAGCAGAAATGCTCCTGGAACACGTGTGTGTGCTCTTTGCATTCTGTCCATCCTCTTTTGCGTACAGCTGCATTCTTCTGTTGGGGTGGCAGGAATTCAGAGAGCTCAGGACTGTGAGGACTGTGTTGGGGATGGAGACGCTGAAGCAGCTCCCTCCATCCAAGGTGCCGCCCTCTCCCCTGCCAAGGACTGTGATGTTCTCTCCTAAGAGGGGTTAATCAAGAAGGAAGGGCTCCCTGCCCCTGTGACGGAGTCCCTCCAATCCTTCCGTTTATGATGAAGCTATTTCTCATACTCTTTTTGTGTTCTGTCTGGAGATCTGAAGTTGGAGGTTCAGCTGCAGGGGGGGTGGCTGCATCGGGTGTTTGATTCCAAATCCAGCCAAGAACCCCACGTTCAAAGTGAAGATTCCCAGGGTTCAAAGTCTGGTGGGCCCACTCCCTGAAGCGGGGAAGTCACTTCCCCTTTCAAGTGCCTGCTTGAGGTTGGGCTCCATTCTTGATACTGGGTATGTAGGATGGATAAAACAGAGTTCCGGGCACAAATGAGCTTTGGTTCTGTGGGGCAAAGGCAGACGGTCACCAGATGAATGAACAGATATGTCAGATGGCAGTAAGGACCAGTGAGGAAAAGGGAAGCAAGGAGAAAGAGAGGGGAAGGAGGGTGGGGTTCAAAGACAGGGTCCCCAGTCGGGAGGCATTAGAAATAAGAATTACACCATGGGGCTGCAAAAACCTACTTTGCCATTCTCCCCATGGTCCTTAGAATCACCCCTCAGTGAATTCACGGGAAAGCAAGCTGCACATTGAGGCCTCTAGAAATCTCTGGTTAAGCAGGACAGTTACAGAGACAGAGGACTTAGCTTTGGGGGGCGAGTCTCTCTCTTTATCTATTTAGAGGACAGGCATTTCAGGAGGGGTCTCTGGTCACTAAGTGGCAGTCCTGAGGGGCCAAAAGAGCAATGCTGGCGAGGGTTACCCAGAGAGATATTTGGCTTGCTAGAAAGAAACCACCACGTGAAGGATTAAGCGCCCCCTGCACCAGGAGTCTGGAGAGCTGAGTTGTAGACTCAGCTCTCCACCAGCCCCCTATGCCACCCCAGCACTGCCCACCCCCGCCTCCCAGACATTATTTTCCTCATCTGTCAGCTGGAAACTTGGAAGACTTCCTCCAGCTCTGACATTCTGTGCATCTGCAAGGGTGTAAGTGGCACTTGAGGATGAATGGGTGACTCAGGAGGGAATGAATTTTCTGCTCATAGGTCCCCAAACAGGAACCAGAGCACAGCGTTTTAGGGATAGTCATTCATTTACTAGAAGAAGTTAATTTTCATGACATCCCTAGTGTTCCAGGCACTGTACTAGGTACTTGATGTAAATTTTCATCAAATTCTCTCCCCCATGCAAAGATAGTGTTTATACTTGAGGAAGTGGCAGTGAGAATTAAGTCATTTGCCCAAGATCACAGAGAGCCAGGAGCATACGCCAGCCGTCCGGATTGCACAGAACATTTCAGTTACCCAAAGTGAGGATAACCAAACAGCCTCAAAGGGCTGCTCCATCCCTGTGCCTCCTGGTCATCCCTGTTCCGAACACCACTGGTTCTCTGACGCTGGGGTTGTGAACATGCTCTTCTGACGAGAGCACAGATAACTCTTATCTCCCGGAAACATGACGTCATACTGATTTTCGACTTCTCTACTCCTAGAAGCCCAGAACTATAACTGCTGATAGCTGGACTTGATCTTGCACTCAGGAGCATCTGATAGCAATGACAGAGTTAGAAGCAAATCTCTTGCCCTCACCCTCTGAGGGACACCCTCATATGAAGCCCATGCTTCCCTGTCACAGGCCACAACAGAAGCTAGTTTAAAAAACAATTGTCTTCACTCTTAACTTGCATCATACCAACTGTGGGAGATCTCTGGATCACATTCATCCTGCAAGAATGACAGAGTGCCTATTCCCTCTACGAACTGTCCCGGGCACCCAGGGTAGAGCAGTGAGCAGAGCGACACCCCTGCCGTTTGTAATGTTTTCCTTCTAACTGACTCGGATATGTAGCTTTGGTTTATAAAAAGTTTGGGAAAGTGGGGAAACAGAGGCATTGATAAGTGGAATGCATTTGGCATTTACCTTCCTACCAAAAAGGATAAAGGAAAATAGAAAACGTGTGTGGGTAAAAACTGCAAACCGTAAGCATGTAACTGTGGTGATCATATTTTTTTCCAGACAAAAGGAGACGTGCACTCTGGCCCTGGTTTTTATTTTCTTTCTACTCTCTCAAATCGATTCCAGTGAAGACTGGTTCCAGAAGTAAAGATAAAATCACATTTAGGAATGTGTTCTGTGGCTCCTCTTTATTTAATAGGTTGAAACCATATACAGTATGAGCCCAGCAACATATTATTAATAAGAGGATCATATTGTGTTTATCTTGGGATCTTGGATTCTGAGCTAGATTACTGGGAGGAAAGGCATTCTGTAAATCTTGGATTAGTCCTATGAATCAGTGTCAAGGTATCTATTGATACAGTGTTAGATATAACATTAGGGGAACCGTTACCCTAAAATATCAAGAAGAGGCAAGCACGTCAGGGAGGGAAGCATGGAAGGGGTGAAGGGAGAGGAGTATGCGTGATTGGTGGCATTGGTGAGTGGCATCTGACCTGCCTTTGGGACTGTAGGGGGTCTTCAAATGAAAACAATCAAGTGAAAACCATGTCCTTCCTTTCAACAGGGCGTTGTTGCTGGTGCACGTTCCAAAGGAGAACACAAACAGAAAATCTTTTTAACCATCTCCTTTGGGGGTATCAAAATCTTTGACGAGAAGACAGGGGTAAGTAAAAGAATCACATGGCATTGTGAAATTGAATCCATTGACAGATGTGCCCTTAAAAGCCTCTACTCTCTGGGCAGGAATATCAAACAAGCATAAAAACACATAAAGCAACTGACAAACTTGATCAACTGTGATCATCCATCAAAGGGAGGCTCTTCCCTGACTTGGCCACAGTGTTTCTAAGTGTGATTGTGATAAAACTGTCACACAGGCCCAGGAATCTAACAGGAGACTGATGAGCTTTGAAGCGTGGTGGGTAACGTGACAGTTGAAGTTAAATTTCTTTGTGTGTTGGCAACTTTAATGATATGCATCCTAGAGGGAGATACATGAATGTCTTTTGACTTGGTCAAAGCCTCCAGAGTCTCCTGAGTTTAGCCTGTGCCACCTTGCAATTGCTGTAATCGAAAAGAATGGAGTTTTCAATCTTAGAAAAATCTGTCATCGCATGACCAGGAAATGTCAGGGCTGATGTGTTTGTTGAACCTGCCAAGGAAGTGGTTTGTGTTTTCATCAGCCCCCCAGCAGCAATTAGCTCCCACACTCGTCCCCAGGGCTGCCCTGACATTGGTGGTCCTGTTCACTGATGATAAGGGAATAACAGAAAAATGTTCTATGCTCAGTTTGGTCCAGAGAGCAGGAGTCAGGTGGACGTGGTTTTTGCCTTTTATTCATTCCGTGTTTTACTGCTTATAAAACACCTTAACGTGTATCACCTCCTTTGCACTACCCAAGTTAATTTTCAAGTGTTGTAGATGCCAGACTCAACCAGCCAAGTTACTCAACCTTAGTTATTTTGCATTATATTTTCTCCCCTTTGTTCTAACTCCTATTGGGATCCCATACGGGTAGGAGGATAATTTAACAGTAAAAATGGGTTTTGAAGAAAAGTTATTTTTGAATAATTAGTAATGGGATAGCTATGTGTTTACTCAGATTCATAGCGGCATTATTCACAGTAGCCAAAATGTAGAAACCACCCAAGTGTCCATCAGCGGATGAGTGGATACAGAAAACGTGGTGCCTGCCTCCAATGGAATATGAGCCCACAGAAAAAGGAAGGAAGTTCTGACCC
Source organism: Ailurus styani (assembly GCA_002007465.1). Classification (NCBI taxonomy): domain Eukaryota; kingdom Metazoa; phylum Chordata; class Mammalia; order Carnivora; family Ailuridae; genus Ailurus; species Ailurus styani. The sequence goes on along the minus strand of LNAC01000263.1, from coordinate 1,617,035 downwards.
ATGCTACTACATGAAGCAAACTCGAAGACATGCAAAGTGAAATAAGCCAGTTATAAAAAGACCAATTCTGGGCGCCTGGGTGGCTCAGTGGATTAAAGCCACTGCCTTCGGCTCAGGTCATGATCCCAGGGTCCTGGGATCAAGGCCCACATCGGGCTCTCTGCTCAGCAGGGAGCCTGCTTCCTCCTCTCTCCTCTCTCCTCTCTCTGCCTGCCTCTCTGCCTACTTGTAATCTCTCTCTGTATGTCAAATGAATAAATAAAATCTTTAAAAAAATAAAAATAAAAAAAATAAAAAATAAAAAGACCAATTCTGTAGGATTCCACTTCCGTGACATACCTAGAGAAATGAGATGCAGAGAGACAGGAAGTGGAATGGTGCTGGTGAGGGCCTGTGGCAGGGGTGAGAGGGGTGTGTGATGAAGAGTGAGTATTTAGTGAGTGTAGAGTTACCCTTTGGGAAGAAGAAAATGGCACTCGTGATGGACTGAGGGGGGGGCACTGCACAACCCTGTCCATGCACTTTACACCCCTGAACTCTATGCCGAGAAATACTTAGAATGGTAGATTTTTAGTTATGTGAAGTTTACCATTATAAAAAAGAGCTCGTGATAATAACTCCCCTTCGTGGGGGTACCTGTTGTATACTATGTGCGTATCAGTCATGTTACATGCATGATTCAGTTTTGTCCTCACAGCAGTCTTAGGGGAAAGTAATAATAATAACAACAATTATTTCATCAAGCACATAACATGTGCCAGGCATTGTTATGAAGCCTTTGTAAGTACCACCTCTGTTAATCTTCACGCCAGCCCTGCGAGGTAGACGGCAGTATCCTCCCCATTTTATAGTTGGCGATACTGAGGAGAGAAGCGTAGATATAATTTATTGAAAGTAAGTGGTGGTTGGAGACAGGATTTGAATCCAGGTTAGTCTGGCTCATGAGTCTTCTCACTCAACCTTGATGCCTGTTCTCTCAGGATACGTGACTTTGCCAGGGTTACCCAGCAGGTGGGAGGCAGAACTGGGATTTGGCCTCCCGTTGGCCCAAGTCAAGATCAGGGCAGTTGAGCTCTCTGTTGTCGAGAAAGGTGGGCCTACCTGGGGATGCCTTGGGAGAAGGGAGTTCAGAATGAGGGCATGAGCACAGGGAGTAAAGGAGCTCGAACACAACAAGAAATGAGAGCTTCATGAAGCCTGTCCTGCCTTAATGAAAGGACCATTTCTGAAACCAGGGAAGGTCTTCCTTCTCTTGGAGAGACTACAGTTTGGAGACTTGTGCTCAGTCTTGAACCTCACACTTGAGAAAGGACATAGGCAAATCAAAGAGTGTCCTGATGATGGGGGCCAAGACCACTGGAGGACTAGAAACTATGTTGAACTGAGACTTCTCAACACAGGTGTAGCCTCCTGAGCTACATACAAGAGGCAGGGAGCTGTGGGCTTGTAGGAACTGTAGGATGTCATTGATCCCCTTAGCATCTTTATTGGAGGGAGATCAGTAATGTGGATCAGGCCTGACCGAGAGATGTATATGCCCGAATACTACGTCATCATCTCTGTAGTCTACTTGCTACCGTGACAGCTCATACAGCTAAAGGAGCCGGAATGAGGTAGACTGGCAAATACTTTCTCTTGTCCAGGGGCCATATCTTTGGGCATTGCTGTTCCGTTATGTAACCCACCATCAGATCGACGCATTTTAAGTGTGTCGTTAAAATCCCAATCACCGAATTTTAACTCATGAGGAGACATAGTTTCTATTCTTGATTGAGATCTGAATCCTCAGTCAAGGGTGGCGAACCTGGCCCCAAAGAAAGATACCACCAAACTCTCTCTTGCTATTTTTGATTCTTCGGCTGGACACAACAGAGAACAACAATAAAATCATTACTTCAGCTCAAAGCCATTGACCTTGTGGGAAAAAAAAAAATGTCTGATCCCTGGCAGAGAATCAGGGAGGAGGCAGACTTAGATGTCTTCTGTTTGGCCTACTTCACTCCAGTTCTGTTCGATTCACATTAGACCCTGGTAGGACCTGGCTTCTGCAACCTCAACACAAGTCTAGGGAAAGCTGGTAGAAGGGGTTGAATATGTTAAAGCCTGAAGCAGAGACCACAGAGAGCAGGACACCCCCTATTAATAGTGTTCATCTCTCCAAAGAGCTGTGTGGTAGCAGAAGGAGCTGACTTGTTCTGCGTGACCCAACAAATAGTACCAAGATCAGGTGATAGAAGTTTCTTTGAAGCAGTATGGGTTTATGAGGAGGAGGAATTTTCTACCAGTTAGATGGACCACCTTCTGTGCTAGCGAGTTCCCCATCACTTAGGAGTGTTCAAGCAACAACCATATGATGGGAAAATTGTGCAGGGAGTCAGGTAGAAGATGAAGTATTGAACAAAGTCACATCGAAGTTGAATCCTAAGACTAGTTTTAAAATTCTGTTTCTTCCTTAAAGTCATCCCTGTTTTTGTGATTTATCTTCAGACAAATGGAGGTTTTTCAGCCTCCACTGGAGATTATGAGCAGCAACCGTTTACTAAACCTTTGTTGTTACCCAGCAGGGGACCAACTGAATTGTGCAGGATAAGAGTTTAAGTGAAGTATTTTGTCCTACATATCAACGAAGTGGAAAACCGGATTTTTGTCATTTGGAATGACAAATTTTAGTTGTTTATCATATCTAAAGTATTCTCAAGCTTGACTGAATTTTTTTTCAAACCAAAAAAAGAAACATTTGCAGAACGTGACAATAGCTAGAATTTTAAAATCCAAAAGCTGTCAAAAATGTTTTGATCCCAATTAAAGAGACCCTTTGCAGCAATTTACACCTTGTCTTGAATTTCGAAGGGTTCTTGATCCCAGTCCTTACATGAGTAAAGTCTGTTTTATTATTAGCATATTGCAGGGAATAAATCAATATTGAAAAGCTGTTCATATTTTCAGATAGCTGGGTATTGATAATATGTCAGAGGGATCAGTACGAATGCAGAGAATGTCACATATAAACTCATTGTTACTGGTAATAGTAGGAGCTGTAGCAAATCAGGAGTAGATGTGGTTTCATATCAGTGTTACTAGGTCTTCAAATCAGACCAGTGGGTACTAAGGCAGGAGTGAAGTCATCTTTCCTGTGCAGATAAGCTGAGATTTTGGGAGCATCTCTCTCTCTCACTTGGCTGTAGACTCAGAACAAACCTTCCCATTTCAAATCTTCTGTCTTTCCAGGGAAACTCATTGACTTCTCTCTTGATTTATGGTTTTATTCCATAGAATTGCTATAGTCTTTTGCCTTAAAAAAATCATAAATATTGCAGGACCCTGACAATAAGTCTGTTTCTCAAGACAGAGGGCAGTAGGCTGCATCTTTTCAAGATGATGTAATATCTTGTGGCCATAATCACATGTAAATTTTGCTTGTTCGTTTGGTTTTGCCAACCCTGATTTGGTACTGCTATATGTACCCTCTGAAGTGCGTTACAACAATTCTGGGAAGTAGGTGCTATTGTTATCATCATTTCACAGCTGAGAAAATTGAAATCCAAATTAAGTCCCACAGTAAATGAAGTAGCCAGAGCTGAGATTCAACCCCAGGCAGTCTGGTCCAGAAGCCTTGATGCTAGTAAGGCTAATAATAACATACCTGCCTTACTCTGTTTGGGCTGCTCTAACAAAAATACCATAAAGGAGTCGGCTTATAAATAATAAACATTTCTTTTTAACAGTTCTGGAAGTGGAGAGTCAGATATCATGGCCCCAGCAAATTCATTTGCCCGGGGGGAAGAGCCCACTTCCTCATAGCAGGTGCCTTCTTGCTGCGTGTCCTCTTGCTGCATGGTGGGAAGGGGTCAGGATGCTTTCTAGAACCTCTATTATGCCGACACTAATCCCGTTCAAAAAGGGCTCCACTCTCATGACCTAATTACCTCCCCAAGGCCCCCACCTCCTCATATTATCCCCTTGAGGGCTAGAATTTCAGCCTATGAATTTGGAGGGGAGGACATAAACATTCAGACCTTAGCAATGCCAAATTTTATAAATGATGTGCTTTTATATATATTAGAGCAGATTCGGTATTCTCTCTATTTTATTGTCACCATTATTCATTCTCATGCTGATGACCTTTCCTGAGGGGAAGGTACAAGGAGTGGAGTTAGCACTGGAACTGTCTTGTGGATGGAATGTTGGCCGTGTAACTGGTCTGTGGTTGGGCAAGAGCAGATTGGATGCCTCTTCTGTGGATGTGATACCCCGTTTCCTGGGGATTCAAAGATGAATGAGACGTGGTCCTTGCCCCTGAGCTGTTCACAGTCTGGTTTCACCACCAGACTGACAAAGTGAACTGACGTTTGCTAAGATCCAGGTGTGAATGGAGTTGTCAGGACTCAGGGGATCAAGACCAAGCTTTGCCTAGTATATTCAGGAATTTTCCACAGAAAAGGGCACACTTGACATGGCAATGGAGGAGTGAGCTAGAGAGGAACAGATAAGCAAGTCAGGAAAGTAAAAACAGTATTTCCAAATGCACAGAGGTCTTAAGGAGAAAGATACTTGTGTTCATTCTTCTCTGCAGAAAATATTTATTGAGCACTTCTGTAAACACACAGATGAGCAAGGCCATATCTTTTTGTTTATCACTGTTGTCTGTCTGGTTAGTACAATGACTTCCACATAGTAGGTGCTCAGTAATACTGCACAAAAAATAAATTCACATAGTGATTAAGAATCAGCAAATGTACGCAGAATTACTAGGGCGTAGCAGGGGAGAGGTGCAGAGCGACTGAGGATTGAATGTTATCGCTCATCATAGAGGGCTAATGATGTTTTAAATGCAATGGTTGCTCATAAATTTCAGGGCTAATTTAATAATGTACTCTTCAGTGAAAACCAGATGTCACTTTACTTGTATCTCATCAAAAACAGGACTGTTCTTCCTTCAGTCTGAGCTGGATGTTTTGAGTGGGACTTGGGGAGAGCCGTTCAGGAAGAGGAAGGAAAGTGGGCCTGGGGAGGGAGACAGGGAAGAAGACGAAGGGGCCGTAGAGCAGAGTGCTGGGACCTGGGAGTCTCTGGGGCATCCCTGTCCTGCTGGGAACCACTGAAACACTACACACAGTTCTCACGACTACTTACGAACTCGCCTGAAGCAGGACGTTATGGTTTCCAGCGTGTTCTTGTGTGCCCGGTCTTATTGGCCACCCAGTGGTTCGGAAGGGTTTTATTGCTGCCTTTTACAGATGAGTCTACTAAAGGTACAGGGAGGACGAGTGGCTTGCCCAAGGCAATTATGTGTAGCTATCGTGTGTAGGAATTGAATTCAAATTCACAGTTTATAGTGCCCGAGCTTGGTTCTCTACTTCATTGGCTCTTTCCTTGTACTGGGTGTTTTGGAACTTTATGTTCACAATATGTGGTTACAGCTTTTGGGGGAGAGGGTCCTAATGCAGGCAGTTATTAGGGGTCAAGGATACTAGACATTCTATGGAGAATAGGACAGTCACACACAACAAAACTGTTCCTGTGCTGTACAACTTTCAGACATCTTACTAGACATTCATGTAGATTAAAAAACTTGTTTATAATGAACTGAATCTAAAACCTGACTCTGCCTATAAGCAAACTATATCCATAATACTAGTTTTCCAGAAATGCAACTGAACTACAAAAAGGGAGTACTTCGTTTTGTCAGATCCCCATTAAGAGCTGTTCGTCATTTTGGAAAACCACACCATGTGATGCTCTTCAGGTTTGAGTTACCAATGTGGCACTGGTTTGCCAGTTTCATGGTACCTATCATGTTCACTGTAACTCGACTCATCTGGCCCTTCCTTAAAAATGTCAGATAATGTGGGAAAGAGCATCTGCAATATTGAATTGAACACTTCTGAAACCCAAATTTATTCATTAGAAGAAAATGTAAACATGTAACAGTGTCCTTGTGTTCCTCTATTGTAGTTGTAACTAAGCCTTTATATGTAGACATTCACAATATTTTTTGTCCAAAATCATCTTTTATTTCTTTGTGTTATAATTACAACATTTTGATGTGCTTGAACTTTATGTTTGTAGGTAGATTATATAATCATTTGCAGGCAATAAAGGACGACTTACAAAATATTTGCTTTAAAAATAAGGTGCTTGGTTAGAAAAGATTAAGAACCCCTGTCTAGACCAGGCCACCATTTTCATGGGTTCATTCATTCATTCACTCATTCATTCATTCCACAAGTGCTTTTTAAGTGAAAGGGGCATTCTGGTTGGTGGATAGAGATGAGTCAGCCTGAAATCATTCCTCTGTGGAACTTCTGGTTTTAGAGGTAAGACATATTATATATAACTAAAAGCTCAAGGCAACAATAATTGGTATAATAAGAGAAAGATGAAAGTTATCATGGGAGTTTTAAAAAATATTTCTTCTATCTGAAAAAATATGGAATGATTTAGGAAGAAAGAGCTAAACCTTGAAAAGTGGAGAAAATATAAAGTTGGGGGTATTAGAAGACCAGTGTCCAGGCAAAGGGAATTACAGGGAATGTTTACTAAGGCTGTACAGCACGAAAGTCATGAAGGAGGGCAGGCGTGGGAAAAAGTGAGATGTCTATTTTTCTGGATCCGAGGATGGGTAATAACTATCAGTGAGAGAGAAAATGGAGAAGGTAGGCAGGGGCCAGATTATAAAGCCTGGAATGTCAGACCAAAGAGTTTTGGCTGAACCATGCCCATTATAGCTCAGATACTGTTCAACATATAGGGAGGTAGGTACAGTGACTACAAGGCCACCCTTAGTTCTTAAGTTGCCTTTGTGCAAATCAGGAACACGTCCTTTTCTTTAAGACTCATTGCCATTTGCTGGGTGATTGTTGCAATAACTATATACATTTTTGATGACTATAGCATGTCTCATTCGCCTGAAAGCTGTGCAGTATATAACCTGCCCAGGTGTATGTGGCAGATCTGGGAGTATCATCATTGGATGAACAGAAGGCTGGGGCCATCATTTCTTGCCATTTCCTGTGAAAACCATGCACTGCCCAGCTTTTGTGTTTTTTCTCAGGGCAGCCCCTCCACCCTGAATGTCCTTTGCCCTGTTTCACACAGTAAATACCTCATTTTTCAGGATCTTGTAATGTCCACAGTAATACAACTGTACAACAGCAGTACAACACACTTAAATTTATTAAGACCTTTCTCAGGCAGAGTGCTTCCTTCAACCAAGTGCTTTACACATTTCCTCCTGCCTGCAGGACTCATGTCGAGGCTTTCAGAATCCACAGCCCATACTCCTCCTCACCAGTCTCGTACAGGGGACCAGAGAGTGGATGGAGTGGAAGGAATACAGATTCAAGATCCAGACTATCTTGGATCTACTCTTGACTAGTTGTGTGATTGTAACATAATTTTTCTTAATGACCTTGTGCCGCCTTTACTCATCTTTAAGATAGGAATAATAGAAGTACCTATGTCTTAGGGTTGGGGCAAGGTTAAATGAGGATTTAATTTAATCCCTTAAGATTTAAAATAGTGCCTGGTATGTACAAAGCTCTAGATGTTAAATAATTTTATATCGTTACCTATATTGTCCCTGCTTTGGTACAGACCTTCTTATGTCCTCTTAGCAGAATGAAGAAATCCTTGTGTAATGTTCCTACAGCATCCCCTGCTCTCCTTTATCATAGCAGACCATCATGCTCCTATCAGATGACACACTCCACGAAGTGCCTTGACTCACCCATTGCTGTATCTGCAGGGTCTTTCCTAGGCCCTGGCCTGTGGCAGAAATGCTAGCTGGACACTGAAGGAAGGAGGAAGGCAATCAGGGAGGAGTAGAACAAAAGAGAAGGAAGAAAGGTACAAGGAGATAATGAATAAGTCAACTTATAATGAAATGCTAATTATCTGGGCCAGGTCTTAGAGCCAAAGATGCTGATTTTGCCATGTAGGCAATGAGTCTGGTAAAGAACAATGTATATGGTTCAGAGTTAACCCAGTCCTGGGATGTCCTGGGTGGAAGGTGTCTTGTGCAGTGACTAACCTACTTATTTGCAAATGAAGAAACATAGAACCTAAGGAGAAGTGATGGCTGACCCCTCTCCCTCGTCTCCCCACCCCCTCCCCACCCCCCACCACGCAAATCACATGCAAGGTGCCCAGGATTGAACATCCCTTGGGACACCCCCAGTCACTGATGCTCACAAAACAGGAAATAGGAAGCGTCCTCTTCCCTCCTTGGGCTTCCTTATTTTGCCTTTCTCTCCTCTTACAGTCTGTTCCCTCTCTACCATCTCCGGGCTCTCCCCTCACTTCATAGGCTCCCAGGAGCCTGACAGCAGCCCCAGATCCATTTTAATATCAAAGAGGCTGAACATCTAAGGGGGAAAAATTGGGTCTCTGTATGTTTAGCGTCTTGGTGGATGATCCTGGATTTTAATTTATCACAATAAAGAATCAATTTATATAGCTCAAAACCAACATATTTTTAGAAATTGGTACTATGAGGAAGCTGCCTCGGAAAGATCATTGTGACAGGGCATAATTCATGCTGGGGGCGGTGGGGAGGATGTCCCTGTTACCCTGGGAAGTGAAACCGCGAAGGTTTTCAAGCAGATCTGGTACATTCAGAAATGTAATATCTTTCCCTTAATGAATCATTTTTATCAATTTTGGTCTTTCAAGAGGTAAAGAGGTAACATTTTCTTTGCTAGCTGCTTTGACATGCTGGGTCTCATTTCTTTCAATCCCCTAAGGACTCAACTAAGGAAGTATTATTACTCCCATTAAACAGATGAGGAAACTGAGATCCCGAGAGGTGAAGGGGACGTACACAAGGCCAAATATCCAACCAGTTGCCCAGCCGAGAACTGCTCCCAGCCTGGCCCAGTGGCCAGGCCCATGTTCTTTCCAGTTCCTGGTGGTGGTGTCTCTTCCCTTCAAGGATCAAGTGGCCACTCTTGGCTCTCCAGCAGGGAAGTCAGACTGTGTTTAGGGTTGTCATCATGCAGACCAGCCCTGCGACAGAAGGTTTATCAGTTACACTTTGGACTCCTGAAGGGGTTCGTGCGCCACCGGTCTCAAAGCCGCAGAGCCTAAATAGGCAGGGTGACCTTGGGCATGGCTCATCTGCTTGTTCCCTGGGACTCCATTTCTTCCGCTCATGGTCATTCCACAGATTTTTTATTAAAGGTCCAGATAGCAAACATGGGGGGCCGGTATGGGCTCTGGCAACAATTTCATTTTGCCATTGGACCGTGAGAGCCACCTCATACAATATGTAAACAAATGAGTTTGGCTGAGTTCCCATAAAATTTTGTCAACATAGGTATCCTTTTTTTTTTTTTTTTTTTAAGATTTTATTTATTTATTTGGCAGAGAGAGATACAGCTAAAGAGGGAACACCAGCAGGGGGAGTAGGAGAGGGAGAAGCAGGCTTTCCCGAAGAGCAGGGAGCCGGATAAGAGGCTGGATCCCAGGACCCTGGGATCATGACCTGAGCCGAAAGCGGACGCTTAATGACTGAGCCACCCAGGTGTCCCTCAGCATAGGTATCTAGTTCGTGAGCCGGACTTGGCTGGCTCTGTCCTGGATGAATATTAAGGAGTCTCTTCACTTTCTCATTCTGTTGCTCTCATGAGCCCAATGGGAGAGCAGGTTGAGCACAAGCTAAAGATCTCAGATTCTTCCTCTCTTGGCCCTTTGTTCACTGCTCATTCACCGCAGACTTTTGGGATGGCTGCAGAAGTGGGGTGTTTTTTTTGTTTTTGTTTTTTTAATAAACTTTGAAGATAAATATTCAGCTCTGAGGAAGTACACTACTTACTGCTACCATTTGTTGAGGACTAAGTGCCAGACACGGTGCAAAGTGCTTCCCATATATCTTTCTCATTGAATTCTTGTAGTCCATCTGTTAGTTCTAGGGTGTTACCCTCCCTTTACAGATGAGGTGACTAGGATTCAGCGAGGTTAGGTCACTTTCCCAGGACTACTCTTTAAGTTTTCATCCATTTCTTCATTCAGCCAATATTCACTGAGTACCTACTATGTGCTGGGGAGTGTTCTCAGGGATGTGCATACTTGGGCGAATGGAAGGAAGGTCCCTGCATCGTAGAGTCTACCTTCTAATGTGGGAAGACAGAAAGCAGTAGACACGCATAAATCCTATACTCTGTTAGAGAGTACTCAGTGCTATGGAAAAGGAAAAAGTAAAGCAAGGTCAGGGCATTTCTCTACTGTACTTTCTTTGTCCTTGCAAAGGGGCCTGTGACATATGTGCATTGTAAATCACAAATATTAACGTGCTCTGGGAGCTTCCTGTAGTTTTAAGGGTCAGCTGAATAATGGAGAAAGACACTTCTGGAAATTCTCATGCAAATTCCAGAGGCCGTTAGACTTGATAAATCAGAGCTGTCCGTTTGGGTGTTTCCGCTTTTATTTAGAAGGCGGATGGCTTTCTACCGGGTCTGCTGTTGGTGGTTTTTCTCTCTCATGTGTTGCTTTTAAATTTTAATTTAAAACACATCTCCGTGACTCTGCCATGGTTATTTAATAGTTACTTCTGTTTTTATGAAGACGCTCCTTACCACAGCCGTTGGTATCGAAATGGTGATACACAAGTAGGCACGGCACTGATGTGATGGTTCTTCGTGTTCTCTGGAGTCCTTCTCACCGGTGGCCTGAGAGTCGGGTACGGGAAAGGAATGTGTGTCCTAGAAAGTGAGAGATTGGGTGGGTCAAGGTGAGAGCCCAGTCAGACACCACCCCGCCCCCCAGTCTCGGGAGGAGATGGGCTGGGGAGAACGTGGGGCTAGATGACCAGTGGCACGGAAGGAGCTCGGGCTCTGCTGGGAGGGCCTGGATTTGAACCGTCACTCACTCAGGGACGAGCGGGTTGAATTGTTATCACAGGAACAAGAGCAACAACAATGGTGACCCAAAGGAGACTAACACTGTTGTTTAGATGCTGTTGTAGGTGCTTCATACACATGTCACTTCGTACTTTTATAAAGCAGTGACTCTCTTCGAAGCTCAGTGTTCTCCTTTGGAGTCGAAGAGCAGTTGTTAGCTGGCCAGTCTTGATAGGCAGCCCACAAGAGAGAGGCGTTACCTCTTGTGTGTAAAGGGTGACACAGAGGTTCAGAAAGGTGCCATGAGTTGCCGCGCGCTGTCTCAGATAGTAAAAGGTGCCCTGGGAGACATGTGATGTCATACCAGCCCGGGCTGTTGGCCAAACTAAGGAAACTGGTGTGTGAGTGTGGACAGTCCCCCATGGATGGCTAGCGGGTACTTCGAGCAAAATGCTTCAACGTTCAATGAGATCCTGGTTTATTTTTCATCATTTGTGCTATAGTTACTGTGTGTGTGTGTGTGTGTGTGGCATTAATGAGGTGCATTTTTATATCTTATAGTCACAATTTTCTTGTACCTTTTCCCACTTTTCCATGGACCAGGAGCAATTGTGCTAAGCTGGGAAGGCATTTGCATCCCCTCCTCACTTGCAGATATGGGAAGTGGGAAGAATGAGAATTTTAAATGAAGAAACAAAAACGCTGGACTGAGTCATTTAAAGGCAGGGCCCATGATTTGGCCATTCTTGTATATCCTGCCTCATGGCACATAGTAAGTTCCTAGTAGATACTTACAGAATTGCACTAAATTCCCCATTGTTAAGTCAGACAGCCCGTGATTCACCTGCTTGTCTAGCTGAGTCTGTCTAAAACCACTGGCCATTGTGGGTGGCCTCTAAATTCTATCAGTAGTTATCCGGCTGAGACGGAAGACAGGAGCGCCGTCCACTCTGGTGTTGGGCTTCATTGATAGAACACATTTCACTCAAGCCACATCTGTCCTTCCTAGGGCTCCTTGAATTTCTAGATGAATAGGAGGTTACATAAGATGCGTTAAAAGTTGCATGTAAGGTATTAAATCTCACCTTCTGGTGTTATTAATGACCTTAATGCCAAGGTGCCTTGTGTCCCCCCCATTTTGCTTTCTTTCCCCTGATCTAATAGACCTTTATCTTGCTCATCCGTGTTCTCCAGTGTTCACATGCACGTAAATAAGTCACTTTATTTCTATCACCATGTTTGTTTTCCAAGGACATTATCAAGTACCTACACTGTAGAAGATATAAAGTATAACTTGCTATACAAGAAGTAAAACACACCTGAGGAGAAGGTAGGATCTAACTGGGGGGAAGGAAAGGAACAGACATTTATTGAGCACCTACTGTGTGTCTAGCCCTCTACTAATGTTATAATACAGGTTCTGGGAAGACAGCAACTCTTGCCTACTTCTGCCCCTCCTATGCCCTGCCAGAGCAGGGAGTCCTCCCCACGGGACGGAGTCCCTTCAAGGGCCTCAGGATTTGATGCCAGGCACCCTGGGTCCTGGAGCATGTGCAAGCATGTTTTGCTCCGAAGGATGAGAGAGAGAAGCTTAGCCTAGCAGAGGTGGGAGGTGATGAGGGAGTGCTGTGCTGGGTGAATTACACACACCGTCTCATCCAGGCCTCACATTCACGCTGCATTACCAGCCCCATTCTCCTGGCTGGAGCCATGAACACTGGGGCTGGGGAAGGACAGAGGTGCCCTAGGCACCAGGGACGGAGACCGTGACTTCACAGGTCTGACTTGGGCCCGGGGCCTCACGGTCTGTCTGAGGACCGCACATCAGACCCGGCACACAGCCATTTCCGCTGTCCGCAGCTCCCATACTGTGGTTCCAGCCCCACACTGTCTTGGGATCCACCGGCTCTCATCATCCTCCTGCCGCCTCAGTCGTATAGCTCAGGGATTCGCCTGCCAGAATGCATTTGACTTCTTAAACTACTTAGAAAATCAGGAGACTGCAGATGTGCAAGAAATTACCAGGGAAGCATGGCCTCAATATTTAAAGACAAAATGCCTGCACCTCCAGAGACGGAGGTCTGAATTTTTTATGATGTCTAAGGGATACACAGACTATTTTGAAATTATATATTTAAAAAATCTGAAGAAAAAGATGGCATTGGCAATCGTCTAAACTCCAGACAGCCACCGCTGCACCCAGGGAGGGAAGATACTTCCTCCTGTCTGTGAATGGGTCCGAGGAGAGTGTCTGAGACTCTGAGATGCAGGGATGCGTCATCTGGTACCTCTCACCCACGCACATGGATGCACAAAGTCACTCTGTGATAGTGGATGGAGCCTGATCCTCATTCGTATTTAATGCCTCTTCTACTTATAAAAACAGCCCATATTTATTGTAGAACATTTACGAAATGCGGAAAAGCTGTAGAGAAGGAAATGGAAATTATCTGAAGTACCACCACTTAGAAACAAACCCAGGCAATATTTTAGTGCCTGTCCCGCCAGTCTTCTTTACACAAATGCTTTTTTTCAAAACCATAATTTTCCTGTACACGCTGCTTTGTAACTTCCATGTCTGCTTCTGTACATCTTCTCTTTCATTTAATATTTCTCTAACATTCTCAGTCACTGTAAAGCATTCTAGCATCTGTGTGCAACATAATTTAATAAGCACCATCTTGTTAGTATCTGCATCTTTGGGCTTGTTTTTTTACATACATCTGTGATGATTTCCTTTAGTCACATGTCAGAGTCACTCAACGTGTATGTATATTTTTAAGGCTTTGATTTTTTTTTTTTGGTCAAATTACGTTCTAGAAATTTGTACTACCAGATATACAAATACTGACTGTTTCACTATGTGTTTTGAGGTTGTTATCATTTATTTTTCTTTAAGTTGTTAAAATTTATTTATTTTTTTATTTTTTTTTATTTTTTTTTTTTAAAGATTTTATTTATTTATTTGACAGAGAGAGAGAGATCACAAGTAGGCAGAGAGGCAGGCAGA
>LNAC01000263.1:1567035-1603159 GCA_002007465.1 Ailurus styani | reverse complement strand
GAGCCCGATGCGGGCCTCGATCCCAGGACCCTGAGATCATGACCTGAGCCGAAGGCAGAGGCTTTAACCCACTGAGCCACCCAGGCGCCCTGTTAAAATTTATTTGAGAGAGAAAAAGAGAGCATGAGCAGAAAGCAGAGAGGCAGAGAGAGAGGGAGAAGCAGACTACCTGCTGAGCATGGAGCCCGATGCAGGACTCGATCCCAGGACCACGAGCTCATGACCTGAGCAGAAGACAGACACTTAACCGACTGAGCCGCCCAGGTAGCCCTCATTTATTTTAAAATAGAAGTTTCTAAGCTTTTTGATATTAAACTTAAGATGTAATCCCTCTGTCTTGATTTCATTACCCATTCAGAATAGTCATCATAGGGCAGCAATGTAATTGCAGAGACTGTATTTTATACTGATGAGACTAATGGTCCTTTGGCTTTACCTGTAGATCTGAGTGGTGCCAAAAGACCTTGAGACTTGGCTCAAATTGGATTTCTTATAGGAGTTGGCTTATCAGTCCTCAAGCTGTTGACTGTCTGGACCACAATTATGCCCTTGGTCCTGCACTTTCTTTGGCTTACGTACAGGGCAGTATTATCGATTCCCCACGTATCCATAAATGTCACCAAAAGGAGAAAACTCGAGAGTCTTCACAATTATAATTTAAGATTTCTGATCTTTGACTTTCAAGCACAACAAAATATATGTATGCATTCATCCCTACCCATAAAGCTCTCCAGCCTTGAGCAAGTCATTCCACCACTCTGAGCCTAAGTGTTATCCCGAGATGGAGGTGGGGATAACTTTGGCCGTCTTCAGAAGTCTGTTGCAGTAAGTCATGGAAAGCGAACGCATGTTCAAGCTCTTTACAAATGAGCACTCCTTGATGACATGCATGATTTTTGTTCCAAGAGAAGAATAAAGTTGGCATTCAGCAAATGTTTATGAGTGAATAAACATCTCTTTTGGTGTTTTCCATTCTAATAATTTGTGTAATTTATGGAGAACAGGTTTATGGAGCTAAGGAATGCAGCCTAGGTCTGTCCAAATTCAGAATTAGTGGGATCTGAAATAATGAGATCTTTCCTTCAGCTTCCTCCAGATAGCTCCAGTACCCCCATGGTGGTCATCAGTTCAGTTTCCTGCCCACAGTGCTTCTATTCCTGCCACTCAGATAAGGTCTTCCAGGGAACTGAATGTGCCTTATACCTCTTGGGACCATTTCTCCAGCCTCAGAGAACTTTCTGCACAAATCTGCCTTTGCTTTTATCTCTTTTTATGGAACTATGTGAATATCACTGGGAGAGTAAAAGTTAACTATTCCATCATGTATAAAATTCCAGCCTTAAAAACCAGAGCTTCCATCGACACCTTGGAGGAGTCATTTGTTTTTCTTTTCCTGATATCCTCATCTGTAAAATTTCAATTCTTCCAGCAAACATTTACCACACACGCACTGTGTCCCAGACACTGGTGTACCAAGATGGATCAGAGAAATCCCTTTCCTCCACAAGACTCATGATGTAGCAGCCGAGGAAACAACCAGTTACATGACAGTGTGATACCTCACCTCATGTTCACACACGTGTGCTTCTGTATTAATGCCCTGAAAAGGAAAGCAAAGAGAATCATGCTACTTAAACGAGCACAGATGGTATTTAATTGATCCATACTGGGAAAGTTGGTGAAATAGAGATAAAATATAGAGATATTGAGCAGGGACCAGCAACACAGAAGCCATCATGGGTGGGGAGTAAACCCCGCTCAGCCTGGTGTCCCGCTGACTCCCCACAGCCACAGGGGAAACCACTGTCAGGTCAAACTGTGTCTGTCTTTCTGGTCCTTTGCGTGTAGTATGTTTTGGTTTTGTTGTGTTTTTCTGCCTAGAACTTTCTTCCCCTGTCTCCCCCCAACCCACTCACTGTTTGCCCCTTCCTTTATCTGGCTGACTCTAGTTTATCATGCAAGCCACACCACTCAGGTGCCTTCTTCTCAGAAATTACTCCATAACCTACCAACCTAGGCTAGATAACATTTGTCTGTACTTTCAAGCATCTGCCACTGGTGATAATTATTAAAATGTGTTTTACGGAAGGTAGAAAAAGCCCAAGTGTCCATCAGTGAACGAATGGGTAAACAAAATGTGTCCTAGCCATACAGCGGAATGTTATTCAGTCTTAAAAAGGGAAGGAGATTCGGACACATGCCACCAAGTGGATGAACCTTGAAGATATTATGCCAAGTGAAATAGGCCAGTCACAAAAGGACAAATACTGCATGATTCCTCTTTTATGAGGTTCCTAGAGTAGTCACACTGATAGAAAGTAGTATGGCAGTTGCCAGGGGCTGGGTGGGGGATGGGGAGCACATGTCAGTAAGTAGAGTTTCAGGGCGCCTGGGTGGCTCAGTCAGTTAAGCCTCTGCCTTCAGCTCAGGTCACGATCCCAGGGTCCTGGGATTGAGCCCCACGTTAGGCTCTCTGCTCAGCGGGGAGCCTGCTTCTCCCTTTCCCTCTGCTCCTCCCCTCTGCTTGTGCTCTCTCTCACTCTCTCTCAAATAAATAAATGAAATCTTAAAAAGAAATAAGTACAGAGTTGCAGTTGAGGACAATGAAGAAGTCGTACAACAGTATAAATGTTCTTAATGCCGCTGACCTGTACACTTAGAAATGGTTAGAATGGTAGTTTTTCTGTTATGTATATTTTATCACAATAAAAAATATGTTTTAACTGACTGTGTTATGACAGCGTACCTTCCAATACCTTATGCTCTCTTGAGAGAGAGGCCGTCGGTTTTCATCATTGTGTTCTTAGTACTAAGCACACACCCCACAGACAGTAGGTACTTGCTTAAAAAAAAGTTGAATGAGGGGCACCTGAGTGGCTCAGTTGGATAAACATCTGACTCTTGGTTTCTATCCAGGTTATAACCTCAAGGTCATCAGATGGAGTCCCTGCATGGGGCTCCACGCTCAGTGGGGAGTCTGCTCCTCTCCCTCTGCCCCTCCCCCCGCTTGAGCTCTCTCTGTCTCTCTCTCTTTCAAGTAAATAAATCTTAAAAAAAAAGTTGAATGAGTAAATAAATGTAGAAGTTGTCTGTTGTTACCATATCAGACTAATATACCCTAATTTTATAGATAGGAAAACTTAGAGGGAAGTGCTTACCTTACTAGGACCACACAGCTCATAGCCATCCGCATCAGGACTGAGACCCAAATGCTGTCGACCCCAGTCCATAAATATCCTTCCCTTCGTGCCAGCCTTTATTTGCCGTCAGTGTCTACACATAGTCGGTAAGACCAGAGAAGGTAGGTGGAGACGCATGAAACGGAAACGCCATGTCTTTGCTCAAAAATGATTGTAGGGAACGCCTGGGTGGCTCAGTGGGTTAGACCTCTGTTTTCGGCTCAGGTCATGATCTCGGGGTCCTGGGATTGAGCCCCACATCAGGCTCTCTGCTCAGCAGGGAACCTGCTTCCCCTTCTCTCTCTGCCTGCCTCTCTGCCTACTTGTGATCTCTTTCTCTGTCAAATAAGTAAATAAAGAAATATTTTTAAAAAATGAGTGTAGAAGGCTGAAGAGAAGGTAGAAGAGGAAGAGGAGAAAAAGAGCCTATAGAAGACTTCCTGGGACATAGTCACTTTTCATTTGCTTTTTTACTTTTTCCAATCTCTTGCCATGTAACCAAAAGAATTGGAATGGGGAGATTGATTGAGCAATCAGTTGTTTCCCAAGGGCCACACCAGAATCCCAGTCTCTTCAGTAATTTAACCTGGAAGGGGGTTTTGCTAGAGGGAAGAGCCACATGGTTGGAGATGGGCAAGGTGATTTAATGGGACTCTTCCTGCCCTAATTGCTAATCTTCCTTGTGGGAACCCCCTTCTCATGCTACGTTAAAGACTCCATTAATTTGTTTATATATAAATTCAAGCTACTTCAGTTCTGTCACACTTCTGAGAGGCTCCCCTTCAAGAGTCCCTAGCTTGTACCACCCATTAGGATTTACTGATAAGAAAGATGCATTATACATTTTATTACCTTGTCTATGGAGCACATGTAACAACTATAAAGTACATTCGTGTATAGTATGAATAACTGTCAGGGTAATTGATAAAGTAGTCTGTAATAAAGGTAGCCAGGATGGCATTCCTAGCTGCTGAGGTCTCTAAGTGCTCAAGAGGAGGGGGGAGAGGCACTAAATAAATCCAGTCTTTCAGAAGTTGCTGGCATTCAAAAAAAAAAAAATAGCCAACCAGAATCCTTAGGCATGCATTTCACTTTCAAGTGTAATTATTTTATGTTGCAATTCATATCTGCTGACACATTGGAATCAACTCAAATAAAGGAATGCCATAAATCTTGCACTGTTTGGATTAAGCACGTGTTGGCCCACATGTTGGCTCTGGAAGAGGTCTAGGAGGAGGATGCCCCGGTGTGTAAATAGTTTAAGAGTATCAAAAGGCTGGGAAGGATGTTGATCCCATTAAGACAAATGGTCCACCAGCACCTGCTCCGCCTGTATACAGCATTCAAAGAAATGTCAGTCCGTCATCCTTGGTGGATGCATTGTAGCCGGCCGGCCATTGCAATAATATCAGTGACAACAGCAGCTGACCTGTCAGTTACCGGGCTTCGCCTTTGTACCAGCTCCCCATGTGTACTAGCTAGTATCTTCAAAACCAGACTACATGGGAGGTATTTCCAGCTGTGTCCTCTAGGCCATGCCACTTAACTTCTCTAGTTGTTCTAGATTATTCATTTGGAAATGGGAATAACTCTAACCACGTTCACAACCCTCACAAACCTCACAGGGCTGTTGAGAGGGTTAAATGAGGTAGTGCACAGAAGGCGCCTAGAACAGTGCCTGGCACACAGTATGTGCTCCAAAGCGTGAGCTGACCTTAGCATTTTCACCTGACAGATAAGGAAACCAGTCACAGCGAGATGAAGAAGTTTGCCCGAGGTGATGGATAGAAGAGTTGTAACTGGTTCTTTTTCATTCTAGGGTCTAAATTCATTCTACACTTGTG
Organism: Ailurus styani; assembly: GCA_002007465.1. Taxonomy (NCBI): domain Eukaryota; kingdom Metazoa; phylum Chordata; class Mammalia; order Carnivora; family Ailuridae; genus Ailurus; species Ailurus styani. The sequence goes on along the minus strand of LNAC01000263.1, from coordinate 1,598,136 downwards.
GCCTATCTGCTGCATGGTTTCTGTGTTAACATCACACATTGGTCCTTGTTCTGACTTTTGAGCCTACAAAGAGGGAGCTTTGTCTTTTCTACAGCCCTATTAGTCTCGCAGCCTGCCCAAAACTGAAGGAGCGAATGGTGCAACCTTCCTCAGTAGAATCATCCACTGGAATCTGTTAGTACCTGAGTACATGTTGTGTCTTGTCCAAATGTGAATGCATGTGGCCCCTTTGGACTTCCATTCTTTTTTGCAGTCTGCTCTCTGTCACCCCCCCTTAAATATCTGTTGGTATTTTTATATTGGCTACACACTCTTACTAAAGAGTCTGTTTGATGACTGACCATTGCTGACCTCAGCCATGGCCATAAATTTTTCTTCTACAGCTGTTTTGCAGTTAGACTGGTCTCGTTAGCTGGGAAACAAACACACAAACAAACACGTGCTAGAGAAGGAGTCAGATCCAGGATAGAGGCCTTTACCTCTATACCTCTATGCCTTTACTTCTGTGTCTTGGATTGCAAGATAAATGCCAACTCTTTCTCTGACTGGCAGAGTATTTCACCCATTGTGCCAGGGGATTTCGGATCTGCCAGGCTGCAGAGCTGCAGGTCCCAGGGTGATGCACTGAGAACATGGCAGGACTGACCTCTCATCCCCCTTGCCCTAAGCCATCTTGAGAATCCTGCCATCATTGTGAGACTTACCACTAGCGCTGGAAGGGCAGCGGACTGCAACATTTGGGACAGAGCTTCAGTGTGAAGACACCAATAAAACAGCTTAGAATCAGAACCAGGGCTTGGAACCAGTGAAGAGTCAATGGGGAAAATTCAGGTTCGGTTCTGGTTCACTTGTGAGCTGCATGGCCTTGGCAGGTGATACGAAGGCTCTGGAGCTCGATGTCCTCAATTTGTAAGTCATAACCTATCCTGTGCCGCACAGAGGATTTGCATTAGACTGCATGTCGGAAGTGCCTTGGAAACTGCAGCATGCCCGACAAAGTGTTAATTGCTGCACCGGTGGAAAGAGAGCAGCCTTAGGAACCAAAGGTAGAAATTCCCGGTGCAGCGCTATGACTGACCAGCTGCATAATCTTGGGCCTGGATTCTTTCCGAGCCTCATCTTTTTCATCTGTGAAATTGGCACAGTCATCTTAAGTCTCCACACCTGTTTCACAGAGTGGTCCTCAGGCTCTAATATCATGTCCACACAAGTGTTTGTTTAAAAATTGAACTCTGCACAGGAGTGCCTGGGCGGCTCAGTGGGTTAAAGCCTCTGCCTTCGGGTCCTGGGATCGAGCCCCGCATCGGGCTCCCTGCTCAGCAGGGAGCCTGCTTCCTCCTCTCTCTCTGCCTGCCTCTCTGCCTACTTGTAATCTCTCTCTCTCTCTGTCAAATAAATAAGTAAAATCTAAAAAAGAAAAAATTGAACTCTGCGCACTCTGCCAATGTTAGCCCCCATCTCTCTGAGGGGGATGGCCAAGCAGCGGAGCATCTCGTCTTTGCCCCTGCGAATCCAAAGGGCACCTTTGTAAATGCAGCACATCTTCCCAGGAAGAAACCCTTAGTTTTCACTGCACAATTTCCAGCTGTCTCAGCCACCCGAATCTCCTCACTTATTCCATTCTTTAATAGGAGAGGGAGAATAGAGAGGCAACAGAAGTCAAAGCCAGGAATCATCGGGCTTTTTCCACACAGGTACGAATTACAAGAACTGTGGCTGTCTTTGCCTCTCATTTTCCTGTCTGCTGGACAATGTTTGCACAGTGCTGGGATGAAGTCACTAAGATCTCTATTCAGGATAAATGCTAGTTCTGCTTTGTACCAAAAGATATATGCCAGGACATAAAAAGAATTCTCTCCATGGTGTTCCTTTTAATTCATAGCAGTTTTAGAGAGCTGTAAAAAGCCACCTAATTACTTCTTGCTGTATATTTCAGAGATTATAGGTATCTTAGTAGATTTGAGGCAAGTCTGGTATTAAAGGCACTGGGCTATAATTTTTTTTTTTTTACCCCCCTTTGTAACCATCACTTGGGTCTGCAGGAGAGAATATTGGCCCCAGAAACCATTTTCATCCTTGGGCTCCCTGTATCCTTGTATGAGTGGGCGAGACACCGAGGTGTCCCCTCTGCTTCTATTGGCGTCTCTTTGGCCACTTGTAAATTGAGGACAATTCCTGGACTAGCTTGTAGAGAAGCATGCCATTCCTGTAGGCAGTGTGACTGAAGGACCCTGTGAGGGTCCCAGCCTGTCTTCGGAGCTCTCTTTGTGCAATGGTGCAGCACACCTGGGTGAGACTGTGTCCCTGAACAGCTCTTGAACCCAGCCTGCTGAGCCGTGGACGTTACACATATCCTTGGCCTGTTCATGATACATTAGATCTTGGACAGAGTGAGGGGGAAAGAGTTAGAATCCGCATGGACCAGCTGAGCTCTGGAGGCAGGAACTGCTGTTTCTATGTCAGCTTTTTCCTCCTGAACAAGATTCCCCATGACCTATATAGGTCCCCTCCTTCACTTGATAATCAAGCTCTTTAAAAAGAGGCTCCAACCCAGCTCAGATTCAGATTCCTTCCTTACAAACACTGTAGCTGTTTGGGAAATGTGCATGCGTGCCCTCATCATCCAAAGCAAGTCCAGGCTTTCCACAAGTCAGGCTCCATTCATTTTAAAGAGGCTAGCTCAGAGAAGACCCCTAGCCAATGTGGCTTTTCCTGCCCACCCTGACTGAAAGTCCTGTCTTTCCTTCCTGAGGCTCCAAGAAGGTTCAGGTCCTCCTTCTAGGACTGTGCTGTCCAAGAGAGTAGACTTTAGCACATGTGGCTATTTAGACTTAAATTTAAATTAGTTAAAATTTAAGAGTACAGTTCCTCAGTCACACCAGGCACATTTCAAGTGCTCAGAAACCACATATGGCTAGTGACCACCTATGAAATAAGACACATGCACACACACATACGTGCATGCACACACACACACACACACACACACACACACACACGTAGATGGATAGGTAGATACAGATCTGTGCCTGCCCCCACTTTCTGGTATTGAGCTCCCGAAACCTCTGTAATTCCTAAGCATTAAGAACACTAGGAGCATCTTTTGTTCTAATATTTGATCTTTGACTTTGGTTCGTGACACAGAGCTCCAAATCCCTTGGAATTTCCTAGATGATGGGTGTTTTTTGTGCTAATGAGGCGATTTTTGGCGGGCTCCCGTATTGCTCCAGGGTGGGGGCTGGTCACCAGGAAGACCACCCCATGATGAGGAGCTTGGACCTTTCAGGCCCACCCTCCTCTCCTACCAATGAGAGAGATGCTAGAGATGGAGTTAATGATCAGTCATGCCTATGTGAAGAAGCCTCCCTAAAAAGTACAGGGTTTAGAGAGCTCCCAGGTTGGCGGGCGTGCGGAGCTCCAGGAAGAGTGACTTGCTCACAGAGGGCATGGGAATCTGCACCCCTGCCCACATACCTTGCCCTACACATCTCTTCCATCTGGGTGTTTCCGGGTTGCATACTTTTTATAAGCCAGTGATATAATAAGTAAACTATTTTCCTGAGTCCTGTAAGCCACTCTAGTAAATGAAACTTGAGGACGGGGTCATAGGGACCCTGATTTATAGCCAGTTGTCGGAAGCACAGGGAACAATCCAGACTTGCTATCAGCATCTGAAGTCAGGGGGCGGTCTTCTGGGATGGAGTCCTTCACCTGGGGGATCTGACGCTCTCTCCAGGTAAATAGTCAGAAATGGAATTAAATTATAGAATTATAGGACACTCAGCCGCTGTGGTGGAAAATTGCTTGGTGGGGGGAACGCAATCACACATCTGGTGTTAGAAGTGTTGTGAGGCTTGTGGTGTGCAAGTAAAAGAGACACAGGAGGAGGGTTTCTTGTATCTGACCATGTTGGATAGCGCAGGTCTAGAACATTTCCTTCCTTGTAAAAAGTTCTGCCAGATGGGGCTGGGGTGAAAACACCACCCCTCATGCTAAGTACCTACTCTGAGTCAGCCCCATGCTAGGTACTTTCTAATCCCCACCCCGATTTAACACATGAGAAACCTGCAGCTTAGGGGTGGTAAGCTGACCAAGGACGCATAGCTGGTAAATTGCCCAGCCAGGACTGGACCCCGCGTCTGTCTGCTCTGAAACCTACTCTCCGAACCACTGTTCCACGCTGATCATTGGTAATCTGTGCTCTGCAGGGGATGCAGGTCTCGCCTGCATTTGTTACTGTTGAGAACCTTCTGGGAGCCGGCAAGGGGAGGGTGAGTGGCAGGATGGGGTTGGGCCGGTCCTGGCAGTCAGGTGCACTGAGGGTGATGCTGGCTGTCCACTTTGTCCGTGTTCTTTGGGTACTCTCCAGGCACCTGTCATGTGCAGTTCTGCCAATAAGCCCATCCCATACTTTTATTATACCCACTGTATACCAAAAAAAAAAAAAAAAAGTTTAGCAACATGGCGGTCAATAAGTGGCAGAGCCCAAGCAGGAACCCAGGTGATCCGGACTCGGTAGCCCCTGTCGTGTCCACTGGGTCTTGCTGCTTTGACTTTCCTCCATCTGATTTGAGTCTCACTCCCAGCAGAAGGATGCTCAGCCTCTGCTCAAACATGGAGGACTTCAGTGAATCTTCTGCTTGCTTTGGGAGAGTAAACAGAGCAAAATATCTGCGTGAAGTGGTTACTTCTGAGCGCAGAAGCTTCTGGAGTCCCTGGAGAGCCGGCCTTGGGTAAAGGCTTGCCCTCACCCTCCACTCCTCAAGTGCTAATCGATGCAGCAAATACACCTGATTGACTTCTTGTCAGAGCCCCATTTCGCAACAAAGGACAACATCTTCTGTAATTTGAAAACTGATTACAGACCTGCAATCCTACTTTGCCTTTCTTTCTTTCTTTCTTTCTTTCTTCCTTCCTTCCTTCCTTCCTTCCTTCCTTCCTTCCTTCCTTCCTTTCTTTCTTTCTTTCTTTCTTTCTTTCTTCTTTCTTTCTTTCAACACAAATGGAGCTTCTCTTTAGGAGCCAGCAAAAGCTTTTCCGGTTGATTCCGATACATTTCCAAGGAGGTTTCTTTGCCAGCCCACTCTTAAGAATCTACTCAATTACAGTAACTGATCTCGAAGATACAGCAGAGGAGAAAAGAGCACCATCTGCATTCCATTTCCATTCATTAGGAATCCAAGCCGAATAAAAGAGATGCACCGTCATAAACAGTATTTATCCCATTTTCTTGTGTATCTGTAGTAGTCTGTTAACAAATTCTAGCCCTTGAGTTGGTGTATCTGAAATCCCACATAGCAAATGACTGGGAAGAGAGATGAGAACGCAGCGAGTGGCCCTGAGCTCTACATTCGTATTTTGATCAGGGAAGGGAATTTAAACAAGGATCACCAAGGCAGGGAGACCAGGTCAGTTTCCATAGAAACTACTCCTTAACAGTGATTCTGAGGCATCACCAAAAGCAGCAGGGAAGAGTTCCAGCCTCTAGTTGAAATCCACTCTCCGAGTGTGTGCATTCGGAATTCCTTGCTTTCCTCCTCAAATACTCAAATACTCGTCACGAGTGGGTGCGTTGATGAGAAAGAGCATGTAGCTCTGGAACACAAGAGGTTAGGATTTGCATCTGTGTTATAGCCCTATTGGTGAAGAGAATGGTCTCTAAAATCGAACCAAAGAGGCCCCCATCCTCGATCTAGAGCCAGAGTCTGTCTGCAAAGGACAGTGGCTGGCAGGCGGAATCCTGCTCCCCTATCTGTTTTTGTATAGTCATAAGTTAAGAAGAGCTTTTACAATTTTTAATGGTTGAAAAAAATTAAAAGGATAAATCACATTTCACAATGTGAAATTTAAATGCCGTTATCCATAATTAAAGTTCCCTGCAACAGGACCCCACTGATTGGTTTCCATGTCTTCTATGGCTGCAGTTAGAGCAGAGACCATGTGGCCCCCAAAGCTGAAAATATTAGAGGCCTGGTCCTCTGTAGAAAAAGTTTTCTGACCCCTACTCTAGATTCTGGACCCCCGATCTAAAAGGTAAGGTTAGGGATGCCTGGGTGGCTCAATTGGTTAAGCGTCCAACTCTTGATTTTGACTCAGGTCATGTCTTCAGGGTGGTGCGATTCAGCCCCACAATGGGCTCCACACTCAGCATGGAGTCTGATTCTCTCTCTCTCTCCCTCACCCGACCATCCCCCCACTTAAACTTGCTCGCATGCCCACACTCTCTCACTCTAAAATAAATCTTTAAAAGAAAAAGATAAGGTTACCGCTTTGTACCTCAGTTTCCTCATTTTAAGGAGAAGGGCGAGTAATAGTCCCAGCACAAGGGGGTTGTGCAGATTGAATGTGGTCATAAATGTCAGTCACGGAGCCCAGTTCCTGCGCATAGCAGACCTACAATAAATGCCAGTTGATGACCACGTGATTTCAGTCAGGTTACTTAAACTCTCCTATTCTCAATGACCTCATCTGTGAGGTGGAGCTCCTATTACCTACCTCGTAGCATTTTTCAAAGGGTTAGTGGGGTAGCCTATTAACAGTACTGGGCAATTTTTATTTAGCACTTTCTTGACACATGTGAAAACTGAGATAAAAATGGTTGAGGAGCTTGCCTACCCACCCAGGCAGTCAGTGACCAAGCTGAACTGTGAAACAGGTCATATCCAGAGCCCACCGCTCTCAGTAACTCTGTTACCTAGCCTGGGGGTCTGACAGGCTGTGAGTTTCCATGCATTCTCTTCCTCCTCCTCCTCCTCCTCCTCCTTCTCCCTGCTCCCAGGGTGGCACGTTCTTCATGCCCCTGTTTGACTCTACTGTCGTTCTGTCTGGTCGCTAGTTCTTCACATTTTTGTCTCAAGCATTTATCTACAAATGTATTGTAATTGACCGAATGTGTATTTACGATCCTTCCTAGAATGTGGTTTTCTTAAGCTTGGAAACCATATTCTTTCATCCTTGTAACCCTGTTGTCTAGCTTGGTACCTGGCCCATTATTGGTGCTGAGTTAGTGTTTGCTAATTGAATGAACGAATGAATGAGTGAGCAAAACAATGGATTTTTCGATACTGTGTGTATATTTTATTACACTAAGAGTGTGTGGCTTCTTTGGGTGGTGTGTATTGTAAAGCATCCGGCATACAGCTGGTGTGAGCACTCTCATGTGCAAAGGAGCTCAGGAGGAGCCTATGTCTGACTGGCCTCTTGAGCTTATAAGAAATTTAAGAACACGTATTAGCCTCCTTGTTGAAAAAGATCTTTTCAAGCTTGCCTCTACGTCTGCTTGGCAGTTTCATTCATAGTTGCTCTTCGAAAGCCCAGAGGTATTTTTTAGGTGGAAGATGGTATTAGGACCTGCTGGGCGAGCTGTCGGATCTCCCCCTCTTGGTGATGGTTCACCCACTGGGCTGCAACAGAAGACCTGGATAAGCAGCCTTGGGGATGCAGGCTGGCTCAGGATGGTCTGGCCCAGAGATTCACAGTGGGGGTGACCGCAGCCCTTCCTCTGTGGCACATCTTTGTCCCTCTGTCTGACACAGGTCCCTGAGGCTATTCTATGCTTTGTCCCTCCTAGACTGGAAGCAAACTCAGACGGGTGGAAAGGAATGGTGAAACTAAGCAGATAAATTTGCTTCCTATCTGAGCCCCTAGAGTAAAAGAAATCGTGACAGCAAGAATGTCATAATGACATCACAGACTCTTAGGTGGTGGAAGCTTTTAATTTACCCCGAAGTGTTCAATGGGAGTATTACTCCCCATCTTCGGTAGATGTTGAAACTGAGGTTTCAGAGGTAGTGATTGTATGTGGGCAGTGTTCCAGAGCCTGGGGCAGAATTTAAGTTTTTTTGACTCCTGACCATCTAACCCAGCCTCACCACAAATGCCTCCTAAATTCGAGGTGGAGATGATTCAGTCATTTCTCTATTGGACAACTATTTATTGATCACCTGGAATAAGCACTGAGGATTCAGCCCCGAGTGAACAAGACAGATGAGGCCACGACCCTTATTACATTCTATTTTATTGGGAGAGTCAGGCAATAACCATGTAAGTAAATAAATTCAATAATTTCAGATTGTGATAAGTACTATGATTTTTTTTTTTTAACTGAGAGTAATGTGATATGAAGTGACTGGCAGGGGTAGCAGACTATGATAGGAGGGATCAGGGCAGGTCTGTGTTGAGGGGACCCTTTAACCAAGACCTGAGCTATAGAAGAAGGCCTGAGGAGAAGACGGGAGCGAAGAGCGTCTCGGGTGGATGGGTGCCAGTGGGACTTGAACTCACAGCTGGAGATGATGCAGGTGACACCTTGGCGGCTGGGTCCCAGCCCTGATGGGGTAACAAGGACTGTGCCATCAATTGCAGGGGGGCTCAGTGTTCAGATTGGCCAGCTTTCCCCTCCTCTTACTCACAATCCCATTTCTCCCCATCGCCCCCATCCAAAGCCCACCCGTCTCAGCTCCTCTTTAGTCCACCTGCCAGGGGGCAGCCCCAGCCAGTGGGCTTCCTTCTCCCACACCCTTTATCTGCACTTCCCGTTTTCGTCTCTTATGCAGCTCTCGGTGTCCTCGAGACTGGGACCCTGGAATGAGGGCAGGCGTTGAGTCCCAGCTTTCTAAGGTGTGATTTGAGGCAACTGCTTGATCTCTCTAGAACTCCTCCCCCCTAAGCGGGCCCAACTACAGTGCCTCTAGCGGAGGGTTGCTCAGAGGTGAAAAGGAAAGAATATCTGTAAAGCACTTAGTTTATCGTAAACACTCAATAGACGCAAATTAAATGTTGTCATTTTAATGTCAAATTAATGGTTATCCCATGCCTCCCAGCCAGCTGTTCACACTCCTTTACTAGGCTCCGATGGGGTGGTGGTGGAGGGGGAGGCAGGGACTATGTATGGGCAGCCTTTGTATCTGCCTGGCCCAGCCCATTCCCTGGAACAGAAGTAGTGCTCAGGACGTATTTGGAGTGACTGGGTGAAATCTTCCTTTTCTCTGCAGATGGAAACACTACAGTGGTGTAGGACTTCAGTACCCGAAGAAATCTTAGCTGTTACTGAACCAATTCAGCTCCTGAATTTAAACAAAAGGAAACAGAGGCCAACAGGGGGTTAAAGAGTTGAGCTCAGAGTTAGAACCCCCATGGGTGATGGAGCCGAGCACAGCACCTGGTCTCCTTCAGAACAACAGTGGACGTGCTAGAAGGAGGTTACTGATAGCTCCCATCTTCCAAGATGAGCCCAAATTTAGAAGAGATTGTCCCATTAAAAAACTCGTTTCTCTTGCACATGTTAGCCTAGCTTTTATTTGGAAATGGTGGCAGGGACAAGTCCTGTTCATTATTTTTTTCACCCCTAGCAGAGCACAGACCCTTGGTTGGAACAGATGCTCTATAAACAGGTGGTCAGTGAATGGACATGTGTGGCCACCTCACCAAGAGCTCATGCATCTAAAAGTGTCTGTGGGCAAACTAACCTTGAGTTCAGCCTCAACATGGAATTTGGAATGGCGCTTCTTGTGTCCCAGAGTAACTTCTCTCATCTCAGGCCTTGCCCCAGCCCCGTGGCCCATCTGATGAGGGAAGCAGTAAATTTCTGCCTCCCTGGGAGGTAATGTGCATTGATCCCTCCATGATTTGAAAGCTCGTGAGCATTTAAATGACACCCGGGGTTATTGATCTCAGAAACACAGCAGATTGTATTTAGAAATCATTTAATGGGCTAGGATTCATGTTCATACTTACTCATATTCAACCAATACCGAGGAACACCTACTATGTGCCAGGTCCTCTCTCCCATCCCAAGTGGGAATATATGAAAAATAGCAGCATCTTCCTCAAGGGTTGTTGCATGGAGGGTTGAGGGAGACAGTGAATGAGGAGCACAAAATGCAGAGCACAATGCCAGGCACATTTTGGGGGGAGGGGAGGGAAGGGAATGCCCAGCACACTTTAATTCCTCAAAATACCAGCTAGTAGTTACCAAACTTGTGTGTTCACAAAAAACAGGACAACAACTGCGATGGTGAGAGAAAAGCAGTGGCTACAGTATACTTTAAATTTGCACGTTGCAAAGCTGCTTCTCTTATTTTTTCAACTCATCTTACCCTGAAATCACCATATTTATAAATCAGAGATAGCAGAGACAATGATGCCTAAAATCCTTTCCAGCCTCATGACAGCCTGGCCACCTCTGCGTAGACAGAACCCTGCCCCCATGAGATTCCAACAGAATTAGTCATTTTTCCTCTATTCTTTGTCCTCCTGTTTTTATTTTTTATTTTTTTTTAATGATGCCCCTATTTACCTGGCTCTGACCCTCTATCAGTTTGAGTCTTGAGAGGGAAAACAGGGTCTTACCCATCTTGGTTTCCACTGAGTTTAACACATAGAAAGTACTGAGCAAAGGAAGGATGAGTGAATACATTTTTTTATTCTTTTACTAACTTTATGCCTTTAAATGTATCCCACTTTTTCGACCATTCGGTCAAAAGGAAACTACTCTGGGGGCACCTGGGTGGCTCAGTCAGTTGAGTATCTGCCTTCTGCTCAGGTCATGATCCCAGGGTGCTGAGATTGAGTCCCGCATCAGGCTCCCTGCTCAGCAGGAAGCCTGCTTCTCCCTCTCCTCCCTGCTCCTGCTCTCTGTCTCTTTCTCTGTCACTATCTCTGTCTCTCTCAAATAAATAAAAAAAAAAAAATTTAAGAAAAAAAAGGAAGCTACTCTGTATGTCTCAGGCACTTTAATATCTTTGAAAGCCTCATACGAATAAAGTAAAAATTCAAATTTTTATGATCGTTAATCCTTCGTGGCCCTCCTAGACAAGGAATAGAGCAGAAGCTCCACCCCACCAACTGGATCGCTTTGGGACTGATCCAGACCCACATACATCAAAGGTGGGTTATGCTTGTTGCTTATAAAAGAGCCGTACACCCTGCGGAACACGGGAAATGACCTAAAATTTGTGATGAAGCATTTAAATTGGGCAAACAGAACACTCGCTCCTCCCAACCCCCATGTAGAGATGGACTTAATGAGCCTGTGTCTTATTGAGATCAAAGGAGCTAAAACTCCCTCCCCCCAAACGTTCAGTACAAAGCGAGAATACTGGGGGAAAATAAATGAACAGGAAGAGAGATTTCCAAACATCAAATAAAATAGCAGACGCTCCATGTGTCATCTAAGATCTTGTTTCTGTTTTAGAAAAGGTTAACCCAATGTGATTATGGTTGCCTAAGAGAAGGGGAAGCAGACTGTAGTAGGATGTGAGCGCCTACTAGGGGCCGCAGAAGACATGACAGGCCAGCAAGGGAAAGGGAAAGGCTGGTTTCAGTCTCTGCATTCCTCAGATCAGGACACAGAAGATAAAGTGGTTAAGAGATCTGCCCGAGGTCACCTAAACTACGAAGCTTCTCAGCCTCGATTCACGCTAGGGTCCCAACTGCACACTCAGGCTCTCCTCCCCCAAGCCAGTCCAACAGGAGCATGAGGAGTAGGACCTAAACCCATTGGGCTCCCAAGGCTCATGTATAGGTCTGGAAGGAAATATTAGAATATGAAAATAGAAAAGGAAAAGGAAAGAAAACTTTAAGGAATATCAAAGTAGCCCAGTAAGATCACACTGGGTTTGGGAGGCTGTCCTCCTCAGGCTGTTTAATTGGCGTTGTATTTTGAGGGTTAGATTAAAGGAAGAAGAAAAAAGACAGTGTTCAACCTGATTTACATGAAAATGAGAAAAAGGGAAAAAAGTGGGGTATTAAAATGTGTGAGTTGAATCCTTAGATCTCTGCATTGCAAGTGGTGCTCGGTAGAACTTTTAAATTGGCTACATTGCTTTAATTGAAATATAGAATTGTAATAACACAGTGTGACAGGGACCTACTGAGGGGGGGACTGCAGCCGCTCCCACCTCTCCCTGGAACAGCAAACAACAGGGGATGGAAAAAAAATACACACCGAGAAGCACTTGAAAGGGCTTTGTTCTTTTCCAGGCTCTTTGAGGTTTGCTTTTTGAAAAGTGCATTTTTTTCCCACATTCGCTCCAGGGTCCAATTAATCCATACCACCCCACCCCCATTCCCAGCATGTTCTTGCCATAAAGGTATTTTGCATCAATTAGGGTATTTGTTGTGTACCGGATGAAGGAAAAGAATTTGCAAAATATCCAGATTTGCCTACAAAGACCCCAAATCTGTTGGTAGCCTGAACCAAACTGATGAGTTGGATGGGCATCTCGCTCCCCCCCCCTCCCCCCGAGGTTTCCCTTCCGTCTGTGCACGGCTGTGATCATTTTCAAGTGTACACAGATGGGGAAGTTTATTGCAAGGGTACTTGACCTAGAGCCAACCCCAGAAGATGGGCTCAGGCATCAAGGAAAGATGTTTGGGAGGGCAGACAGTGATGTGACCTAGGACTGGTGGGTGGATCGCCAGTTCTCTCTCTGACCTGGCCTCCCATATCCTGGCTGACCCCTCTTAGCAGGATTCACACTGCAGTTAGGACCATCGCTGACATGCCCCTCCCACCCCCAGCATTCTCCCAGCTTTTGCTACGTTGCTTCGCATGCTCATGACCTCAGAATCTCAACCTTCTCCTCTTCCAATTTCTTAACCCGTATCTCAACTAAATGCCATGATGTCAAGGTGTCTGGATGAAGTCACCAGCCCCAACCTATAGGTGTAGGCAATGCATCTGACACCTGAAACACAGGTCCCCTGAAGTATGCAGTTTTCCTCAATCATTGTGCATGGATTCCATGAACAGCCCTCTGTGTTCTAGCTCCCAGCACATCCTTGTCTTGGTGTCAACCCCGTTTAGATCTAAAATTAGCAAATGTTCTTTGGAAATTTTCAAATTGGCAATTAGAGATGACAGTGGTGTTCCTCTCTATTTGTAGGAAAGGACTAGTTCTCTTCCAGTCCACCGAGGACCAAGATGTGGTTCTCCAATGCAGGGCACACTTTTTGCCCCATGGAACTCTCCACGTGGGCTCCACAGTGACGCGTCTCATCCTTGCTTTGCTCAGTAAAATGGGTCCCCTGAATGCACCTTGCATGTTGTACCCACATTGCCATAGGAGTCTCTAAACAATCATTGTCATACTTACCACAGATCAGTAATCCTTTACAGATCCATTTCCAGCCTGCAGACCCCAGTATGTGTGTTGGGGACATTATTAGTTTCTCGCTGTCCAGGGCGGCGGTGCTTGTGAGGTGAGAGAGTCCACACTCTCTGGGGCCCCCTGCCTCTGGCACCGTTGTTCATCCCTTCACACAAGCCAGACCCATGGCCCCATATCTGCCTGGGAGAAGTGTGGTCCTGTCTGCCTCCTGCCCGGCTCTCACCTTCCTGGCCCCCACCTGGCATCGTGTCATCTCAGCCCCTCCTCTTACCTGGACTACTGGAGGGGCCTCCTACCTGGTCTCTCTGCAGCCTCTCTGGACCCATTTCAGTCCTTTCTGCATAGTCAAGCCCCAGTGATCTCTTCCATAGAGAGAGAGTCGGTTTCTCTTCTGCTTAACGCCTTCTGGTGACTTCTCTTCCTCTTCTGCTCACAGACTTGGCCTATGGGGGGACCCAGCGCCTGCCGCTTCCCTAAGTCACCCGGTCCCCACTCACTGCTCCCCAGTCTGCCTGACCTTGCTTTAGTTCCGTGTAAGTCCTCTGCCTCCCCACCCAGGGCCCCCTCAGGTCCACTGCCCCTGCTGTCTCTCTGGATTCAGTGGTTCTCCCCACAACCCCAGCACAGAGGTACGCTACTCCAGGGCTCTGTTTTGGGAAATTTGCAAAGGGTGATCTCATTGAATCCTCATATGCCCAAGATACGATTAACCCTGTTTTTCAAATGAGAAAGCTGAGGCTCAGAGAGGGCAAGCAACTTGCTGGGGGTGGGACATACAGCTGATGAGTGAGATCCCACACCTGGCCTGTCCGATCCAGGGGGTCTGGGGGACCTTTTTACATTGAGGTTTAGGGAACTGTGCAGTATTCCTGGACAAGCCTCCTCACCACAGTGAGGCCTTCCCTCCTGGGCTTCCTTGCATTTCGTTTTCTTAAAACTGTCCCCCCTCCAGCTGACCCTCCTTCTTCCCTTTTAGTGTCTCATCTCATTTACGAGATAATGTTAGCATCCAGCTGTTAGCACCCAGGGATTCAGTATTAGGCAGAGCCTTTAGAACAACTAAAAATAGCCTTATTTTATCCATTTTCTCTGGAAAGTCCTGGGCTCATGAGCTTCTGAGACCCAGTCATAATTGCAGTGGTCCTCATCTCCCCTGCTTTGGTCCTGCCATTTCAAGGAGAGAGCTCCCTTCTGGGGCGTGGTCATTTTCAGCACCAGACAGAAAGCTACTGAGCTGACAATTTCCACGAGAGCCCTCAGCATATTCTGGCCTCTTAACACATGTGAATATGCAGTTAAAAAATCCATTTACATGAATAAATGAACTATTCGGAAGATGAAAACCATTTTTTTTTTTTTGCCATTTAAAATAGGAGAAAGAGGCCCCTGAACTTTGCAAATTCATGATATCCTATACTTTGTGTCATGGGCCTCTGCTGGAAGCAAGAACAGCTCTGAAAAGAGGAGAATAAAAACCTTCTCGATGAAAATAGTTGAACAGGCAATGGCAATTGGAAAAATTCATATGCTGTAATTATAGATTTTTGTTTGTTTTAAATCCTGGCACTCAATCTGTGAGCTCAGTTTAATAATAAAATACTAGCATTATGCATGCAAGTGCAAATTTGGTATCGTGTCAGTCAATTCCAAACACTATTTACAGAATGGAATCATTACAGTGCATTAATATAATGAAGACAGCAGTGTAGCCTATTTCAGAATAATATTCTTAAAACCTCACCACAGGATGGTGTCTGTAGCCCTTCTCAAGAGTTTAAGCTAAGTTTATGCCATCTTAACAGTCTTTGAGCTTTGTTACTGAACTAATGTGGCCTGGGTTCTGCTATTAGCCGTGTGTGTGGCAATTGTTTATGACGGCAGAGAGTGGGAGAGAAAGAAGACGTGTGTGTGTGTGTGTGTGTGTGTGTGTGTGTGTGTGTGTGTGTGTGTGTGTGTGTGTGTGTGTGTGTGTGTGTGTGGCGCGGGGGAAGGAGAGAGAGAGAGAGAAGCATCCCTGCAAGGAAGATCCTCTGGCCATGGTTTTCTGTAGGCATGCTTCTTTCACCGCAAAAATCACAGTGCCTTGGCATTTGATTGATTACATGTCTATTGCCTCACGAGATGCGGAGCTCACTGAGAACAGGGATCCTTATTTATCTTGGAAATAGTGGGTGATGTGGCATCGTGATTAAAAACACTGACTCTGGAGCCAGATAGCCTGGATTCAGATTGCACACTAGCTTGGTGGCTTTGCACAGATCTCTGGGCCTCAGTTGCCTAGCTCTGAGAGTTGTTATGGGTGTTAAGTAAGCAGAACCCTAGAAAGATGGCTGGCATGTAGAAAATGCTCACTGAATGTCAGCTGTTATTCTCACGTCTGTGCCCCAAGTGCCCTGTTCGGTGATGGGTGTGTAGAGTAGATGACCAGTCAGTGTGGGAGGGGTGGAAGGAAGAATGGATGGATGGGTGAATAAACAGCATGACTGTAACCCACAGCGTGCACTGCTTATCTGAATCTGTAGTGTTCTGTGTATTTCAATGGCTCTGCCAGAATCCAGGCCTCTTCTTTGTTGGAACTTGAGGGTGCCCGGAGACGATTGGACTTGGTTCAGATAGCTATCGGGAGAGACAAAGAGGTTTGCACATCAGGGACTAAAGTTGAGCCTTTGCGAATGTGCAAAACTGAGAATTGATGCAGAAGTCATTATTAACTCACACATTTAACAGGATGTTTGCCTTTCAACAAAGGGTGACTAATTAATGTAACAGTTGATTATGTAGCTCCCTTAATTTGTTACTGGTTTTCGAATACCAAAGTAATTACATCACCAAAGGAGGGGGACATTTGCTAGAAAGTCAGTGTATAGAAGAGATTCAAGAAAGGATTGAGTGGGGGTTCATCCAGCTCAGATATAGACTATATTGAGTTGACTTTTCAGCAGCGTGCAAGTCCCGGAGTGGGAGTCAGACCCTGAGCCATGGCAAGGGTGAGAATGATGGAGTGGGCGTGGCGAGTAGATGGGGAGGGGCTGGGGGCCAGGGGTCTTCAGATCCTGACCCTGCTGCTGACCACCTCCGGAAACAGTGCTCCTCATAGCATCTCCCTCATGGCGAGGTTGGAAGGATTATAGTTTGAACCATGTCTGGCTTATGATAGGGGCTGAACGTTACTTTGTTTTTTTGTTTTTTTAAATATGGAATGCTTCACGAATTTGCATATCATCCTTGCGCAGGGGCCATGCTAATCTTCTCTGTATCATTCCAATTTTAGTATATGTGCTGCCAAAGCGAGCACTGAACATTACTTTGTAGTTCATGATCTACCCTTTCTGCTTTTCTCTCCAGCCTCATGCCCTATCATTCCCCACCCCCACTGCCATGGATCTTATTTCTCAGCCCATGCCTACTTGTACTGCTCCCTGGGACCCAGAGATTCAGCGCCCGGGCACCCAAACACACCCTTACCCTCACTCCAGCTTGGCAAACTATTACTCATCCTGCAAATCCTGATCGAACCCAATCTTTGCTCAAAGCACCTGCCTCCGCCAGAGAGAACTGGGCCCTCCTTCCCCTGTGCCAATTTGTTCCTTGAATATAGTATGTTTCCATGATTTTCATATTTTTTCTCACAGTTTAGCATCTCTGCAGAAAGGATTGGCTTACGGTCTGCAGCATCTTAGTTCAGTGCAGTACAGCCCCTCCGGTCTAGTTCATTCCATGGTTAGTGCCATCATCCACGTGAGTCGGCACACATGGCATGGAGCCATGGCATATTACCCTTTGTGTGCCTGAGCGCCTAGACAAAGCACTCAGTCAGTGCCACCCAACAAATAGAAGAAGAAATGAACAGTTTAGCTAGGTGTCTGATTTTGTTGAGTAGCAGGATGTCTTTGGCTATGTGCTGACGTTTGAAAAGTAGCAACAACAACCGCAATGATGTAGCACTTTCTACGTGCCAGGCACCATCAAAGCATGTGTATTATTTACTCACTTCATCTTCATCAGAGTCTGATGAGGTTGCTTCTATTTTGATCTTCCTTTCACCTTTTATCTTCTTTTCATATCATCTGCATTTTCATCTTCATTTCACTCCTGAAGAAACTTAGGTTAGAGAGATTAAGCAACATGCCCAAGACCCTGTAGCTGATGATGATGGAACTGGGATTTGAACCCAGGTAGTCTGGCTCCAGAGCCTGCAAATCTGCCTCTTCGCTGTTGACCTTTTATTGCTTATGAATGACTGGTTTAAAACACTGCAGCCAGCAGCCAAAGTCTTTCCTACTCTGTCATTCGCTAGCTGCCTAGACAACCTGTATAATCCAGTCAAGACAGGTGCCAGATACATATTTTGCTCATATCATTCCTGATTTATCATCAGTTGTAATACAGAACTGGATTCAAAGTCCATCCCATTCCAACCCATCCCACCCTACAGCGCAGTCCCTTTCCTCGTAACACAGTATCTATAGCAGCCTTTGAAAGCTATTTATGGACCAGTTTATGCATGTATAATGTACCTGTGTCAGAGTTTATGGTGTATGGGCTTGTTTTAACCCCTTTTCACTTTAGGGTACCATCTGCTTGGGAGAAGGGCAAGTCTTAAATATCTTTAGGGTCTTCCAAAATCCTTCCTATTCCAGAGCCCCAGAAGTAGTAATGATGAAATAAATAGATGTTGATAGATAGATGATAAATGGTTGATGGATTTCTTATGGGAAACTTCATCTGTAGTATACAACCTACTATATCAACATTGTATTCATGTATCATTCAAAATGAGCACTCATAGTGTTCTCAGAACTGAGCTAATTACTGTTACCCCTACAGCTACTATTATTAATAATAGCAGCTGACACTTATCGAACACTTAGTTTTTCTCAGACATTGTGCTAATAAGCAACAAATGCATCATTTCTTTTAATCCCCATAACAACCCTATTATTTTCAGTTTACAAGTGATAAAACTGAAGCTCAGAGATATTGAATATTATGGCCTACAAACACCACAAGCGCAAGGACTGGGTTTGTTTTTATTCATTTTTGTATCCACCCCACAGTTCCTGGCCCTTATGAGGTCCTCCATAAATATTTATCGACTGAGTAAACAGATGAGCCAATGAGTCAGTCCATTTTTTAAATGGCAGTCTGGCCCCTGAGTAATAAGCATTACACTACCCTGAATGTCAACCCAATTTTACAGAGGAAGATACTTAGACTATGAGAAATAAAATCACTGTCCCAGCCCATGCAATTGAGAAATAGCAGAAGTGAAGAGATACCCACGTCTACCCCACTGTCCTTGTTAAAGAACGTTTAGCCCAAAGATAATTGTTCTGTGTGAGTCATCTATAAGGTAGAGTTAGGATGTGTCCATTTTGTTTGTTTCTTAAACAATATGATCCACAAGGAAGGCAACATTAGGTGTATTTGGTATATTAGCCTAAGAATTGCCCCAATTGTTGCTGATTATTATTTTGGTTTTCCGAATGGGCCCCATGATTGCTCAATGTCTGATAGAACATCCATCCTTAACTTGGAATCCTCCATTTGTCTTCTCACGTCTTTAACCAAGGACCAAGCCATAATTTATGCATGATAAATCAGAGTCTTTTATATGATGCAGTTTGAATTTTTTTCTACTGTGGCTTATAAAATGTTTTTATAGGGTGTTAGAGGTCAAAGAGACATTAAAGGAATGTCCCAGCAAATCACTTCCTTGTCCTCCAGACACACTGGGCCCCAGTGAGATGGTCGTGGGTTCTGAGGGCTGTTTTCAGAGAGATCTGAGTTCAAATATCAGTTGAAGCCGTATGATTTGTGTGACCTTGGTCAAGAATTTTAAACCCGTTGAGTCTCAGTTTCTTCATTTTAAAAAGTGGAATTCTAATATTAGCCTGCATGGTTGTTGTAAGGATTAGATATTACAGAAAGAGCCCACCACACTGATACCAAGTGGCCAGTAACTAGAGGTGAGCCATCATTTCAAAAAGCGCGAGAGAAACTCTATTTACCTTTAATAGAGTTATAAAGAATAATCAAGTGGCGGGGCGCCTGGGTGGCTCAGTCGTTAAGCGTCTGCCTTCGGCTCAGGTCATGATCCCAGGGTCCTGGGATCGAGCCCCTCATCCGGCTCCCTGCTCAGCGGGAAGCCTGCTTCTCCTTCTCACACTCCTCCTGCCTGTGTTCCCTCTCTTGCCATCTCTTGCTCTGTCAAATAAATAAGGAAAATCTTAAAAATAATAATAATAATTTTTCCTACATTAGGTTAGAGTTATATCAGCTCCTTGAAGTCATAGTCTATAGCTTATTCAAGGAAAAAAGCTCCAATTGATAGTTAACCGTGTCTTTGATAAATAAATGAAAAAGTAGACAGTGATGAAGTAAAAGTCATTTGATGACTTTTCTCAAAACCTGGAGCACGTACACACATACACACACACACACACACACACACACACACACACACAAAACCTGGAGCACGTGGAAGCGTTCGTGGTTGGCATGACCTATAGGTGTTCTGCAATCCCCAGCTAAGCAAGAGACGTGTGCCACGCCCCCTTATAGCCAGCGCTCCTCCGAATCTCCAGCTCCTGCCGCTAGGAGCCATGGGACTGTATCTGGCCATGCACTGAGGTGACAGCACTTCTAGGCCAAGCTCATGAGCACCAGATGCAAGCCTCCAGTTCTTTTCTTCTCCTGTGTTGACAACTGTAAGACTATGGGTTGAGATCTGGAAGCAAAGCCAGTGGGACTGTGCCTCAGAGCCCCTGCCAAGCCAGGCTAGACATGTAGCTTGAATCAAAGATGAAGCTTGGTGGTAATAAGTAAGCCATTGAGATTTCATGGTTTCATATAGCCCATTTTAATATAGTAAGCCATAGGTCTTGGAGGGTATACCGTATCAGGAAGTATTATAAATTTTAATTTCCACAGCTGAAAAAATACATTGTCCACTTTTAATTCTTTTATTAACTTATTCATCTAGACAGTCATCAGCCTATACGTTCAACAAACATTTTTTAACACCTATTAATTGTTAGATACTACTCTGTGTATTAAGTATATAGTAATTTAAAAGGCCCCATCACCCCTGTCCTCACGGGGCCAGTATCTAGCTGGAGAAACATACAAGAATATCTGTGATTATTTTTTTTTTTTTAAAAGATTTTTATTTATTCATTTGACACAGAGAGAGAGAGAGATTACAAGTAGGCAGAGAGGCAGGCAGAGAGAGGAGAGAAGAGGAAGCAGGCTCCCTGCTGAGCAGAGAGCCCGATGTGGGCCTCGATCCCAGGACCCTGGGATCATGACCTGAGCCGAAGGCAGCGGCTTTAACCCACTGAGCCACCCAGGCGCCCAGAATATCTGTGATTATAATACAACATGATGAGGGCTGTGATAGGAAAGGGAAGGGTTACGGGAGCCCCACAGAGGGACACTGATCTCAGTCTGGGGTGGAGGGGATGCTTGGTATTTGAGTTGAGACCTGGTAGGTGAATACGAGTTCTATTTTTTCGGGTGCCTGGGTGGCTCAGTTAAGTGACTGCCTTTGGCTCAGGTCATGATCCCAGAATTCCAGGATCGAGTCCCACATGGGGCTCCCAGCTCCTCAGAGAGTCTGCCTCCCCCTCTGATCTTCTCCCTTCTCATGCTCTCTCTGCTCTCTCTCTCAAATAAATAAAATCTTTTTTAAAAAAGTTCTATTCAACAAATGGTTAGTCATCAGCTGCTGCAGCCAGCTTATAGGCACTGGGGATTAGTGGTAAGCAAGGCAGGTAAGACAGTGTATGAGGACACAGGAAAGGGAGGAAATTAATTTCAGAGTAATAAATGTTCTGAAGCCCAGGGTAGAGGGTGGTACAATAGGGATTAACTGAAAAGGGGGTACTTTAGTGGGGTGGTTAGGGAAGGCTCCTGTGAGGAGGTGACCGCAAGTGGAGTTTACCAGAACCCCGTGATTTGAGGGCCCTGAGGAGACACAGTAGAACATGAAGCTCTCAGAGTCGATGGGCTGTGGAATAGAAATGCACAGGCTTGATTTTATGTCAGTATTGCTGGGACACTCAATTTTTCTATTGCGAAATTTAATTTTTCTTTCAGTTCCTTAGCCTAAAACAGAGAGTTTAAATATATCTCTTGTGGTGGAGGTATATAGTATTGGACGTGCGTATTTTTATTTTAAGCATTTCAGAAAACAATACTATGAGAAGAGTAATAAGCAGAAAGCCTTTTAAGCAGAGATTGGAACAGGAAATTGTACTCAGTGGATTTGAAAAACCCACAGGTCCTGAGGTTAGAAAGTTCTAGGTATGAATCCCAGCCGCACCACTTTCCTAGCTGGCTGATCTTGGGTGGACGACAGCCTCGCTCTACTTGAGTTTCCTCATGAATTAGCTGGAGATGAGAATAATCAGCACCCATCCCACAGGCCAGTGAGGGGACTGACATGAGATCATGCGCAGAAGTTCTTACCATGGTGAGATGTGCCAAGAAAACACCAAGTCGACACGTGGTCACCAGTGCCAGCTGTCACTGGTCCAGTGGCTCTCCTCCTTGTCTGTATCTTTATGATCATCGTCACTGTATTAATTTTGGTGGCAGGCAGTCATCTTCCCTGTCTTTGCGATGATTTTATGAGAGCTTTGCTTGTATTTAACAAATTACATTAGACTCTTGGCGCCAGTGTGCCGAGTCTCAAATTCTCATCCGGGCAGTCGAGGCCCTTTTTCACTGGTTTTCAACCAGAATAGGTCCACTTCCCCTCCCCTTATTATTAACCCAGCTCTCACCTCTCACACCCCAGAGTCTTTGCCTTCCTAGTTACCTCCCTGCTTTTGTTATAAAACACGTCCTCCTTCACTTCTACTCTGTGCTGGCCACTACAGTGGGTCCTTAACATACATGATCTCATCAAGCCTCACCTCTGAAAAAGCAGCTGAGATGAGAGGAGGGAAATTGCCTGCCAAATCCAGCAGAGGAGGACTGCTGGTAACCATGCCAACCCACTGAGTCCTGCAGGACGGGGCCGAAGAACTACTTCCTGCACCTTTCTGACTCAGGGTGAGGTGTGCACAGCCTCATGGGCCTCCATCCATGTCGCTGTAAGTAGGAAGTTCAAGCCCAGGACAGATGAACCAAGGGCAGAGGGACAGAGCAGCAAAGCACTCTCAAGAGACAGACCCTTGTCTCAGTGAATCCCACTGACTCTGAGGAACCATTGGACGTTAGCGCCGCATCTTTGCAGCTCGGGATGGAGTCCTGCCCTGTGTCCTGGTCTTGCTGAAACATGCAGGGTGAACCCAATTCACGGGTCCAAGAGTTTTCTCCGAGCCAGCTGAGTCACCCCAGCCCAAAGGAGAGTATGAATTTTAGTAGATGCAGAAATTATAGTTCGGTCTTGGAAATGTGTAGCCAAAGAAGGGCTTGTAACAGGAAGCTATCAGGAGGTCACAGGTGAGGAAAATCAGGACACAGAGCACAAATAATTCAGGGCAAGCGATTGAGGTATAAGGTTAGCTACAGTGCCTGCCAGTGTGGCTAGAAGGTACTGTTCCGTGACACGGAAATAGGGCACACCTACTCTCCCGGAAACCAGATCTATAAAGCCCATCACCTGAATTCCAAGCATCCGGCCTTGTGGGAATTAACAGTGGGTGATCCTCGTGTGGTCTGGGGACGAAAGCCAGCCTTGAGCCCCAGCAGTGATGAGGCCCTTCAGGAGATGACCGAGGTCCGCCCACAGGACATGCTCTCCAATAGCAGTTTCAGGAACACTCTAGGAGACATAAACAGGTGATCAAATTAAAATCCTGCTGGTTGTAAGGAGGTGAATTTACCATGGTCCCTTAGGGATGGGGCTTGCCGATTCCAGTAAGACTGGTTGCAAGACTCCCCACTTCTGACCGTAACCACGCCAACCTCAGGCCCTCTGATCACTGTGGTGGGTAGCCGAGCAGCGTATCTAAGAAGCAGATCTCCATGTTATGCATGTGAAAGGACAAAGGTGTTTGGGTTCTGCTCTTAGAACTGCTCAGACTCCTGTAGAACGGAGAATGTTGTAAAGCTTCGAGAGCCGAGGTTGGGCTCTGTCCGTTCCTTTGGAAGTAGCTGACCTGCAGGGTCCCTGCCTGACAGCAGGGACTCAGTAAGTACTACTGAAGGGATGGAGAGTTCATGGACATGTGAAAAAAAGAAACTGCACTCAGTTAAAAGGAAGAAAAATAAAAAAAGAAAAATACAAGTTTTAAAGATGTCAACTCCAGGGTGCTTGGCAGGTGAGCCCACCGACATTCTGGGCCCTCTTCTAGGCACTTAAAGAAATTATCTCCTTTGACTCACAGCTTTACGGTGTGTAGCTTACTATCCCCACTTCACAGGCCAGGAAACTGAGGAAATGAGAAGCGCATTCGTGGGCCAGGGTCCTACGGATTATTTGAAGATGGCGATTCGCTCGCTACCACCATTTGCTGGAAGCTTACTAATGAGGCCGATACTGTGCGTTACGTGCGATATCCATCCCGTCTGTATGCAGCATCCCCAGAGTCACGCTGCACGGCAAGTGTTATCGTGACCCCCTTTTCTAAGTGAGGGGACTAAGGCTCGGTCCCACAGTGCATGTCAGGTGAGCGCGGGCACAAAATGATTTCGAGGCCTGGTCCCAGGCGTTAGTCTGGACTGGTTCTCTGAACATGAGAATTTTCGCCTTGTGGGCTGATACCTGTTGTTGCCAGTGCTGAGAAGGTGGAGCCAGCAAGGGAACCACACCTTTGGGCCAGGAGAGCCTCTCTGTCCACTACACAGAGTGCCCAGGCTCTGAGTCTTGGGTACACCTCTGTGACACAAAGAGGGAGTCAGTGAGGAGACACCTACCGCAGCCCGAACCTCTGCCTTGCTTCATGTCATCTGGGGTGCTTGCCAGAAGCTGCAGGAGGAAGCCGGAGAAAGAACAACCTGGACGTGGGCCCAGACCCGACTCGGGGCAAGCCCACAGCTGACAGTGCAACTCTGCCTGGCTCTACGTCTTCTCATCGATACTTTCACCTGTTTTTCCTTTCCTTCTGCAAATAATATGAGTAAAGCCCCATGTACCCACTCTCGGTCACTCCCTTCTTGAACAAGAAGAAATGGACTACCTCATTTTGTGTCTGGGAAAGAAAGACCCAGGGAGGATTGATGGATTTTTAAGGCTAGGGAACTCAACCATATCATTTCTAATTGTTTCTCTTCATTCTCAGAATGCAGACACTAGGGTTTACCCCCACCCCTGTGCCAGTCAAAGGCATCCCCCATGGGTTCCCCATCACCCTGTACTTCCCCTCTCAGGGCACCTAGCACAGCACGTTGCAGCTTCTCATGCAGGGCTCCCCACTAGGCCTTGAACTCAGGGGGAGTGGGGGCCGTGTCTGTTCCAGCATTGTCCCTAGGATGCAGTACCGTACTTGAAACATAGGAATTATTCAGGGGATAATTCTGTTGAATGAAGACATACATGTATACGCTGGTCATAACAATATCCCCCCAGGGGTATATCCTTATAATGGCATGGTTCCCCCAGGCACGCTTCCTTATTCTGGGCCGGGACAGAGAATCAGCCTGGGTCCTTTTCTGCCCTGATCCCATGTTCCAAAGGGAGAGGAATGTAAGAGTCTTCTTGATACAGCTGAAAGAGTCCTGCAGGCTTGGATTCAAATGCTAGCTCTTCCCCTTCCTAACTAGGTAGTGTTGGGCCAGCTCCAGGGTTATCTCAATCACAGAATGACATTCTACAACAAGAGAATGTGAATGTTCAAAAAGAAAGAAAACCCAAGCAAGTAAACAAAAACCTAATACTTATATAATGTTGACTAAGTGCCAGACACTATTTTAAGTGTTCAGAATATTATAATCAACTTAATCATCACAGCTCCAGGAGGTGTAGGTCCTAGGGTGGCCCTCATTTTACAGACGAGTAAACTCGGGCAAAGGAAGGATATATACTTACCCCACATCACATAGCTAGTAAGGGGCAGAGTCAAGATTTGAATCCAGGCAGTCTTGTTCCAATGTCCATATTCTTAACCTCTGCAGGTAAGACGATACCAAGATGATACTGGGAGAGCCCACATTTAGGGTTTAGAAGGTCCTTGAAGGGGCTGATTTCAGATCTGCCGCTTACTGGATGGGACATTGGGCAGGTGACTTAGCCTCTCTGGGCTATGTAACATCCTCATTTTATCATGGGGATAATAAAACAAGATAATGAATGAGATAATAAATTAGAGCTTCAAAAGCTAATAAAGTTCTTTGCACATATAAGTATGAAGTGGCTATTAACTGTTAGACACCAAAGAGCCTTGAATGATAAAATGAGGTGCTCGCTTTATAGGCTGCAGGCCTGTGAAAGCATTGGGAACTTCTTATCAAAAAAATTTTCACAGTGTAGGATGAGGGAAGGGAAGGGAAGGGAAGGGAAGGGAAGGGAAGGAAGGAAGGAAGGAAGGAAGGAAGGAAGGAAGGAAAGGAAGGAAGGAAGGAAGGTAGGAAGGAAGGTAGGTAGGTTGGTTAATCAGTATTTTAGAAGACAGAGTTCAAGTAGAAGACCCTTATGGAAGGAAATATTTAAGAAGCAATATATTATATTATCACGCTCTTGGATTTGGGAATTAGGCCGTTGGGGTGGAAGTAGGGGTCCAATCTCAGAACTTACACCTTCTAGGTATTTGAACTGCATCTTCACCTCTCTGTGCCTCCGTGTCCTCCTCTGTCAAATAAATAAGAATAAAGCGTCTGCCCCCCAACCACTCTGGCCGAGTCCCCTGATGGTTCCCACAGTATCCACATGATACAAAATTGCTAGCTGCCTAACACTGGGGAATTAATTTCCTAAAGTAGGGAGAGGTCATCCAGAATAAACACTCTGCATTTTCATCCTGTTGCTTACCTGCTTGCAGGTGCAAGCAGGGAGGGAGGGAAGCTTTCCCTTCGGCAGGGGTCTTTGTTCTGCGGCAATTAAAGGCGCCTCGCTAATCCTTCTGCTTCCCAGATGCTCTGGGAGCGGCTATATTTTTAGCTCATCTCTTTTATATGCTTCACTCCAAAGACATCTTATTATTCATTTCAAAACTTGACAACTCCTATCACTTTGTCCCGCCGTTCCATTCTCATACACAAAGGGAGCATGAAATACAGCAGTCTCCAGCCAAGTTTTGCTTCTGCTCGCTTGAGCGCGGAGTGGCAAGGCTCTCTGCTGGTCCTGTCTGCGCGTGGACGGGCCCGGGGCGTCTGCTGCATGTCATGAGCTCTCCTACTCGCGCTCATCTGCCCGGGAGTGTAGACTGTGCAGGCGTATGTGTGTGTGTGCTTGCCCTCCGGGGTGCCGCAGACACTGCCATCCAGACAGAACCCAGCGGCCCCTGGTGCGGTCCCAGGACCAGACTGAAGCGTGGACAGCGGTGAATAACAGCAAGGGTGAGCAAGCCCAGCATTAAGTTGTTGACTCAATAAACGTTTATGAAGCATTGACTGTGCACCAGGATGTGTGCTAGGAGAGGGCACACACTCTGCCTAAACAGTGAGGGAGACCCCCTGGTGGGAGACACTCTGAATGACTTGGCAGTAGCAAGGTCACGTTTATGAAGCACTTGCTGTGTTCTGGGCCCCAAGCTGAGCACACCGTGTATGTTCATTCACGGAATCCTCACGACACCTGTGGGAGGCGGAGACAGTCGTTCCCAATACACAGGCGAGAAAGCAGAGTCACGGAAGGGGTCACAGCTTGTGAATCAAGAGGCCAGGCTTTGAGCCCTGGCTCCCGAGCCTGTGTTCCTAATAACCACTCTGTTGAATGCACTCCTCCCGATCTCCACGCAGACTATCTCCGATTCCAGCATCAGAATAAATGAGAGAGCATGTGTCACCCACTTAGCCCAGGGCCTGAGCCTCACACTGTAGGTGGAGATTGCGATCACCTGCACAGTGTCCAAACGCAAACACCCGTAGACAACAAAGTGAATGCAGATTTTACTCAGTGACTACGGACAATAGAGCTGAGAGCGCCACTCCAACGTACGCAGTGGGGACTGGGCATTTTTTTTAAAAGATTTTATTTAGAGAGAGAGCGCATGTGTATGAGGGAAGGGACGGAGGGAGAGGGAGAGAATCCCAAGCAGACTCCATGCCAAGCACGAAGCCTGAAGCGGGGCTTGATCCCACAACCCTGAGATCATGACCTGAGGCAGAATCCAAGAGGAGGACACTAAACTGACTGAGGCACATGGGTGCCCTGTGACAGGGCATTTTAAAGGGAGAGGGAGGGAGGGGGAATAGCAGGGGTTTCCTGGAGGCATCTCAGAGTAATTCGGAAAAATTGCAAAATGTGGGGAGAGGAGCGTTCAGTGCGTGTGAAACCTACCTGGGTTTGCAGGCTGGTGATTTACCCAAACTTAGAAGCCTACCCTCCCACAGCTGCTGGGAGACAGGGGCCCTATCTTCAGGTACTGGCCAGAACAAACAGTACATTTTTTTGGTAGCCTCAAGTTTTCTCAGGCAGGTACTTCAATCAGGGTCATCCTTGGGGTCCTGCCTTGAGCTGTCAGAAGCTATAGGCATACCTCATTTTATTGTGAGTCACATTGTTGCACTTTGCAGCTCCTGTGTTTTTTACAAATTGGAGCTTTGCCACAATCCTGCATCAAGCAAGGCTGTTGGCACCACTTTTCCCAACAGCATTTGTTCATTTTGTGTCTCTTTGTCACATTTTGGTAATTCTTATAATATTTCAAGCTTTTGTATTATTATATTTGTTATGGTGATCTGAGATCTGTGATACACGATGGTACTATAGTCATTGTTTTGGGGTGCCACTAACTGTACCCACATTAGGTAGCAAACTTAATCAATAAATGTTGTGGGTGTTCTGACTGCTCCACCCCCACCCCCACCCCTCTCTGCCTCTTCGCTGGCCTCCCTGTACCCTGAGACACAATAGTATTGAAACTGGGCCAATTAATAATCCTCCAATGTCTTATTTTTTTTTAAGATTTTATTTATTTATTTGACAGAGAGAGAGATCACAAGTAGGCAGAGAGGCAGGCAGAGAGAGGAGGAAGCAGGCTCCCTGCCGAGCAGAGAGCCCAATGTGGGCCTCGATCCCAGGACCTTGAGATCATGACCTGAGCTGAAGGCAGAGGCTTTAACCCACTGAGCCACCCAGGCGCCCTCTAATGTCTTGAATGTACAAGTGAAAGGAAGAGCTGTGTGTCTCTCACTGTAAATAGAAGCTACAGGTGACTAAGCTTAGTGATGAAGGCATGTTGAAATCTGAGATAGGCCAAAAGGTAGACTTCTTGTGCTGGTTAGCCAAGTTGTGAAAGCAGAGGAACAGTTTCTGAAGGAAATGAAGAGTGCTACGCCAGTGGACTCACGGATGATAAGAAAGTAGAACAGCCTTACTGCTGATGTGGAGAAAGTGTGAGTGGTCCAGATAGAAGAGCAAACCAGCCACCACGTCCTCTTGAGCCAAAGCCAGACCCAGAGCAAGGCCCTAGCTCTCCTCCATTCTGTGATGGCTGAGAGGGGTGAGGAAGCTGCAGAAGGAAAGTTGGAAGCAGCAGAGGTGGGTTCATGAGGTTTAGGGAAAGAAGATGCCCCCGTGACATAGAAGTACAAGGGGAAGCAGCCAGCACTGGTGTAGACGCCGCAGCAGGTGATCCGGAAGCTCCGGCTCGGATCATTCTCGAAGGTGGCTACACTAAACAACAGATTTTCAGTGTAGATGGAACAGCCTTCTATGGGAAGAAGATGCCATGTGAGACTTCCATAGCTGGAGAGGAGAAGTCCATGCCTGGCTTCAAAGCCTCAAAGGACAGGCTGACTCTCTTGGCAGAGGCTGATGCAGCTCGTGACTTTATGTTAAAGCCAGTGCTCATTTACCATTCATAAAACCCCAGGACCCTCAAGAATTATGCTGAATCTATACTTTTTGTGCTCTGTAAGCGGAACAACAAAGCCCGGATGACAGCACATCAGTTTAGAACATAATTTACTGAATATTTTAAGCCCCCTGTTGAGACCTTCTCAGAAAAAAAGATTCCTTTCAAAATGTTATTGCTCATTGACAGTACATCTGGTCACCCAAGAGCTCTGATGGAGATGGACGAGATGAATGTTTTCATGCCCCTAACACAGCATCCGTTCTGCGGCCCGTGGATCAAGGAGTCATTCTGACTTTCAAGACGTATTATTTAAGAAACACACTTCATAAGGCTGTTGCTGCTATAGTGATTCTTCTAGTGGATCTGGGCAAAGTGAAATAAAAACCTTCTGGAAAGGATTTGCCATTCTAGAAGAACATCCGTGATTGATGACAAGAGGTCAAAATATCATCATTAACAGGGATTTGGAAAAAGTTGCTTCCAGCCCTCCTGGGCAACTTTGAGGGGTTTAAGACTTCAGGGGAGGAAATGACTGGATGGGGTGGAAGGAGCAAGAGAACCAGAAGCAGAGGCCAAAGGTGGACGGCGTGGCCACCATCTCAGGGCAAAACTTGAGGGTGAGGAGTTCCTTCCTGCGGATGAACAAAGAAGGCAGTTTCTTGAGATGGAATCTACTCCTGGTGACGATGCCGTGAAGGTGGTTGAAATGCCAACAGAGAATTTGCAATAGCACAGAAACTGAGTTGATAAAGCAGCAGCAGGGTCTGGGAGAATCGACTCCAATTTTGAAAGGAGTTCTCCTGTGGGCAAAATGCTGTCAAACAGCATCGTGTGCTACAGAGAAGTGGTACATGAACGGAAGTCAACCGATGCAGCCAGCTTCCGAGTGGCCTTATTTTGGGGAATGCCACGGCCTCTCCAGTCTCCAGCCACCACCCTCCTGATCAGTGGGCAGCCATCGACATCAAGGCAGGACCCTCCCCCAGCAAAAAGATTATGACTCACTGAAAGCTCAGATGATGGTTAACATTCTTTAGTAATAAGGTACTTTTAATGGAGCATTGTGCATTGTCTTTTTAGACATACTGTTATTGCACACTTAATAGACCACTGTATAACTTTTATATGCACTGGGAAACCAAAACTTCATTTGACTCGCTTTATTGTGATAATTGCCTTATTGCGGTCTGGAATGGAACCTGCAATGTCTTGTAGATGTGCCTGTATGTTAGTGTTTCTTCAGGTCTTTAGGGGCAAAGGTTGAAGCTTTGTCAAGAAGAGGCTTTGTCAGGGGAGCCTGGCTGGTGTTTGGTGAGGAAGACTATGTCATTGGTGCATGTCACTTTCTGTCACTGGTCTATATCCCTGCGCTTGCTCTGCTGGGTGGGCAAGCCACTGACATTCTTACGCAGGTTCATGAATGGGCACTCAGAGAAGTTAAAGATAGGTGTGTTGATAATAGGTCATTGCAAATGGGCATAGCAGGTGTTCTGCACACAGGGACAGCAGACGAGAGGCTCGGGAGGTGGAAGGGATGAGGAGCTATCCCAGCTGGGAAAGGTAGCCTGTTGGGCATCCCAGGAGCAAGGGCTTCAGCAGCACATCCCTGAGTCTCAGTTGAATCCTCAAAAGGACATGATGAACCTCCACATTTGGGCCCCAGTCTATTTCTCCTTCTCATTGCACTGGGAGATTGCTCTAGGAAATGTGTACAAAAGGGAGACACAGATGACCTCACATCCCTACCCTCTGAATACCCAACCTCACCATCTCTTGAGGCTCCCTGATTCTGCTCTGGCATTTGCACCTGCTGCAGCCTGCATCTTGGAATGTGCTCCCTTTTCTACCTTGTAACTCCACGTCTTTTGAGAATCCGCCCTCATACCTTCTCTTCCTGGCAGCCTGCCCTCATTGCATGCTTCCTTAGTCAGTATCTCCCTCTCTCTGAGAGTGTGCCACACCTCACTGCGATCATCTTAGGCACCTAGCTGTATCCTCCAGGCTGCGTGCTCCGGGAGGACAGGGACTGCTTGGCTATGTATGTGCATTCCCTATGCCCGCCCCCCCCCCCCCCCCCC
>LNAC01000263.1:1524054-1566891 GCA_002007465.1 Ailurus styani | reverse complement strand
CCGCTCCGCCTCCCTGGCGCCCAGCGCAAAACGTGCCTTCAGTGACTGCTCTCGGAAAGGACAATGGGGGCAGGAATCCAGATGGTTCAGCTCTGCACCCAGCATGCTTTCCGGTCCTCCCAGATCCCCTGTCATTGACGCCTGCCAAGCACCTGACAGGTTACCCTGCAGTCTTCCCAGTGGCCCTCTGAGAGAGCAGTTCACAAACCGAGCCCCCGAGGACTTCCCTGAGATCATATGGGAGAGGAAAGAATTGAGCCAAGGAATGATCCAGAATCTGCTACTGACACACACACCATGCTTACTCCTAGATTTCGCCGTAGGTGACAGAAAGCTATCAGTTAGGAAACATCCAGTGGCTCCCCAAAGCTACCAGTGCAGCTAAGGCACAAACAAAGGCACATCACCATGACCACTGCCACTACTAGCACTGTCATTCAGTGTTTCATATGACAAAATCCCTGCCCTCTGGTGCCAGGGAGATTTGAATGAACTTCTACAGGTCATAGATTGTGGGCCAGGGAGCAGGGGTGTGGTGGGGGGAAGGAGGGTGGGCGTCTATCTGTGGCCCATTGATGTTCTGCCAGCCTGTGTCCGGTCAAGAAAGCCCAGAGCAGCAGGTGGTTGGCCAGGTAGAGTCACAGTCTTGCCAGGACCCGGTTAGTGGTCCCTGTCCAATGCCGCCAGCTGGGGGAGTCTCCTCGGCTTGCTGTCCTTCCCTAGCCTGAAGGAGGACTCTGCCTGCAGCCAGCTGAAAGCGTCAGCTGCCACTGAAATTCACAGCAGAGTTGAGTAGAAAGGAGCTGGTAGTTCTGGGCACCCCAGTTTTTTAAAGTGGCCTTCAAAGTTTTGCACCCCCTGACCCCTGCCTACTTTTCTCGTGCTTTTGCTCTCTGCCTTGCACTTTATGGCCTATTGATCCCAAACTGATTCCAATTCCCTCTCCATCACATGCTATTTTATGACTTCACATCTCTTTGTTATCCATCAGGATGGAACGTCTTAATCCCAACCACCCCCACAGTCACTAAGTTTTACCTAGTCAGTCTCCTATTAATCCTACTAATTGTGAACTCAGGCGAATTCCAACCCTGTTCTTAACTTCATGATGGCATGGACACACTACTCATTCATCCCACAGATCCCCCTGAACCCCCAGTAAGGGTCAGACACTTTGTCCAGTGCTGGGGATGCATGGGTGAGCCAGGAACTGACACAGGGACTGCTCTCCTAGTCTTCACCGTCTAAGGGAGCTGTCTTAGGTACGTTACATTAACCGGGTAATCATTGCAAGTGAAGGGGTTATTCTAGACTGTGGTATTATGCATTAGGAAGGAAGGGAGTGGTTTTCTTTGAAAACATTAAATAAAGGTGCAGGGCGTCCATCTGTGGCCCATAGATGTTCTGCCAGCCTGTGTCCGGTCAAGATGGACGCCCTGAGTCCCTGCCTCCCTAGAACCATGAGCTCCTCAAGGGCAGGGGTGTGCCAACTCTATCATTATGTTGGTGATATCATCATTCCCCAGCACCCAGCACAGTGCCTGAAACAGAGTTTCTGGATCAAGGGAGATGCCCATTGCTGGAATTGAGTCATGGGGATGAGTCAGAGCTGGGCCAGGAGCTAGTGGTATTTGATGCAGGAAGCACTGAGTCACGGATCCAGGGCTCCCTACATCCTTCTCACTCGCATGCAACTGTCTCCAAGTCTAGCACACAGACACATGCCAGAAGGGAGGGGAAGAAGGGATAAGTGAGCAGAGAGCTGGGCAGAACCCGATGCTCACAGCCCTTAAGGAGACACCTGATGGGCTAAAACGGGCATGAACTTAGCCATCCCACTGACTTCTCGCACCAGCTCTGAACCTCACCATTGATCGCATATCGATTGGGCAAGTTGCTTCATCCCTCTGAGCCCTAGTTCTCTCGTCTCAATGGGAAAATGACAGAGCCAAGGGTTAGAAATTTATTAGTTTGTGCCAATCTCCCCCCTAAAATTTTAAAGTGAGTTGAAGGAGCTGGCTACAGGGTGGTGCTTGGTGCATTTCCAGCGAAAGGGGCAATTTCGTACTAATTTCTTTTATTGACAGTTCATTTTCGAAGGCAACAGCCTAACAAATCACAGGGCCAATTAGTGTAAGAGAACCAATTGATCCTGGTACTCAGAGAGCTCAGCCCACCACCTCAGTGGTTTGGCGGTGTATTTGGGGAGATGCTGCACAGTACTAAATGGGAAATAATTGGACAGATGCAGCTATAAATTGCACAGCGCTGCACTACCCTCGGCTTCTGTTTTAAGGAGCAAGGTCTGGCAGCAACAGGAGATTTGAGGGGCTGGCTCTCCTGCCTTGAAAAGCACGAGCAAAGCTAGCAGGAACCAAGCCTGCCTCCTCATTCTACAGATGGGAAATGAAGGCTTACTGAGGGAGCAGATGGGACTGGATACCGAAGATTTTGTTGTTTCACCCCTGTATTCTCTTGGCAAACTCCTCAGACACAGGGGTATGCAGAGGGCTGGCTGTATTCCTTTCCCAGGGAGGCTGCCACAAATAGCCATAGCTGAGAGTTACACAGCAGAAATGTATTGTCTCATTGTTCAAGAGGCTGCAAGTCCAAGATCAAGATTTTGACAAGGTGGATTCCTTGTGAGGACTATGGCAGAGGATCTCTCCCAGGCCCATCTTCTAGTTTCTGGTGGTTTGCTAACAGTCTTTGGTGTCCCCTGGCTTTTAGACACATCACCGCAATCTCTGACTTCATGTTTTCGGGGTCTTCCTCCCATGCCTGTGCCTTGTTCAAATTTACCCTTTTTATAATGACCACTTTTACTGGATCCGAGGCACACTCTATTCTAATATGACCCAATTTTAGGCAATTACACCTGTTGGGGGTGCTTCTGGGTGGCTCAGTCGGTGAAGCGTCTGCCTTCAGTTCAGGTCACTATCTTGGGGTCCTGGGATCAAGCTCCGTGTTGGGCTCTGTGCTCAGCAGGGGGTCTGCTTCTCCCTCTCCCTCTGCCTCCTCCCCCCTGCTCATGCTCTCTCTCTCTGAAATAAATAAATAAAAATCTTTTTTAAAAATGGAAATAATTATGCCTGTAATAACACTGTTTCCCAATAAAGTCACATTCTGAAGTCCCAAAGTTTAGAACTTAACCATGAATTCTGGGAGGACACAATTCAGCTTGTGAGAACGACAAGTCCGGTCACAGAATCTTGGAGCTGGAGAGGAAGCACCATTTCTTAAGCATCACTAGGTGCTGGGAGGGATACTAAGAATTTTAGCAGAATGATCTATTTTGGTTCTCTCACCCGATCTAATGGCGTTCTGGATGAGCGTGCCAAGGTTCAGAGAAGCAAGGTGATCTGTCCCAGTTGGCA
Source organism: Ailurus styani (assembly GCA_002007465.1). Lineage (NCBI taxonomy): Eukaryota > Metazoa > Chordata > Mammalia > Carnivora > Ailuridae > Ailurus > Ailurus styani. Next base: position 1,563,514 of record LNAC01000263.1, on the reverse strand, counting down.
CCAACAGTCCTTAACAGATCTAGATTTGAGAGGCTGACCTGTGGCTGTCCGAAGTCATGTGTTGCTTCAGCACCCAGGTGTCTTTGTAAAGTGGATCTTAGAAACCGCATATACCACCACCACCACCACCAGTTACCCACCTCAACTTGCAAACGCAGATGCCACGACCTGAAATCCAGCTGTCTCGCTCTGAATCCTGTGTTCTTTCCACGGGCTGCATTGTATTTAGTCAATGCACTTCTTTGTAAGTTTCTGTCTGGCGTGCAGGACTTCACTGTGACCAAAGCAGAGGTTAATTTCAGACTGGTTACAACACAAAAAGTAATTTTCCATTAAATATAATGACCTTGTTTCTGCAGTGACTTGTAGCAAAACATGCTGTTTCATTTCTATTCATCCACACTCATTTACCTACTTGCTACGATAATTTTATACCATAAGCTAAAATGTTGAAATCATTGGTTATATTACTAAACACCTACAATGGTTATTAGGCTTCTTCATGCAGAAAGAAACAGAAATAAAAATAAGAATTTTAGGAGAAGGAGAAGATAAGCAATTAAAGTACATTCAGAGCTGTACTGAGTGCACAGAGGCTGTAGGGCCTGGAGCAAAACGTAGTAGTAATCTAGGGTTGGTCTACCTTATCCACAGTGAGACCTGGGGTTGGTTAACTAATCTGTTTGTGCCTCAGTTACCTCAGCAGTAAACAGGAGAAGAAACGATATGGAAGGGAGTTGTACAGAGTGAAATAAAAGGGGCTCGCATACATAGGGTGCCTGGCATGGTGCCTAGCACAGAGGAAGCACTCAGAATGATACCTTTTCTCTTTAATATAATGAAAATAAAATCTGATTTCTTATGCATAGAGAATCTTCTTAGTTCCCCCCCGCCCAGAGTTTCAGAAGTATAAATTGTGCCCATTATTTATCCAACCTGAACTTTTAAAAATGTTGTTGTTGAAAATAGAGGTACTGGCTGATGTTTATTTTTGCTGGCCGTGGGAATGCAAGAAGCAAAAGGAACTGACATCTCAAACTATAAACACTTCAGAGCGTGCTAAACGGCCCCTTGTGCTTTGGACCTGTGATTGCTTGGGGCGGACTCGATAGAGGCCTTTTGTCTGCAACCTACTTTCAGTGAAGCTCTTGAAATGTTCCGTGCCTTAGTTTCTCCTGTTCTCAGAGAGAGGGAGAGAGAGTGGGAGGTAGAGAAAGCGGCATGCTAGGATCTTGTGTTTGTCTCCAACATCCCATCATGAAAACGTTCAAGCAAACAAAACATTTCACCTTTTGTCGTATTTGCTTTCTCTGACTCTTTTCTCTCTAGATAGAGATCAATAGATTACTAGATAGCTAGGTGTGCTCATTGCTCTCACGCCCTTTCTGCAAACGGTGGTAAGAGTCTAGTTTTAAAGCCATGAGTTCGTATTGGTATTTCCAAATTCAAATGTAAAATTATCAGGTTATTTCTTAACTTTTCTATTTGTATCACACTTTTCTTTCACTGAAAAGCTTGCTCTCTAGTAACTGTATTTGTTTTGTATTTATATTTGTTCCGTTTGTTTTATCTTAATACACGCCCAAAGCAAATTCAAAAATTGCAGTTCAGTATTAAGAACTACTAACCATTAACCAGGCAGAGACCTGAGTGTCAGTGAGACACTCAGAGCTCAAAGCCCATGCCAGCCTGCTGTTCCTTGGTCAAGTCACTTCTTTCTGGGCCTCCTTCCTCTTACGACAGGGATAATGAGATCACTATATCATTTAGAAATCTCAGGTGCAAGTAATACAAAATCCACCTCCTACAGTTGTGGGCAACGAAAGGAACTCACTGATTTATACAACTGAAAATTACAGGGTTAAATTTCCCAGGATGGCACCATCCAGGTTCTTTGATGATGTCACTATGTTTGAAACTCTCCCTAGCCCTCAGCTCCTCTCGCTTTCCCTGTGACTTGATTTCCCATCAGACTCTCCTCATCAGCCCCTTTATCTACTCCAGGACTCTTATCCCATCAGCTCTAAGGAGGGAAGCATGGCTTGTTCATTGGGCACTGTGTAGTCCACATAGACTAAGGATCTTAAACTCAGTTGCATGGGGAAAAAAAATCCCAAATGTTAAGAGTCTGCCATCTACCAGATATACCATTAGATACTTCAAGTGATCTTCCTCATTTCCTGCCTATGAGGGAGGGAGGATTCCCATTTTACAGGTGAAAAAACTGAGGCTCAGTGAGGTAGGGTGACTTGCCCATTGGCCACAAAGCCGAGATTCAGACATTACATGCCTCTTGGAAATGGGAACAGGGACAGCACAATATGCAAACTACTCTGAGCACTTTGAAGACAAGGAGACCCTTCCATTCCACACACGTACACCTAGGCTGGCTTTTGGGAGCCCGGACTGTTCCTTGGGCATTCCAGACTGCCTGGTCCCAAAGGGCTTGGGGGGACAAATGTGAATTGAATAGCAGAGGACAGCTAGTCCAAGGCACCACCAGTGGTGACTGCTGGAGTCTCATCCTTAGTCGTGGGATGTGGAATCTGATGGAACCCCAGGGTTAGGAAACCTGTGTTTCACATGGAAGCCAGTTTTCCTGTTTCAGGTGGTTTTCATGTCTCTGGAGCAGAAATCTGCTATGTTGTCGCTTTGGTGATTGCTAATTGATGAGGCACACCTGGCTCCACTTTGCCTATTAGACAAATTTAGGCCCAAATCATAGGTCTAGGATGCTCTCAGCTAGTTAACTAGCTCATCTCCCTATTTTTAGGCAAGGACTTTACTCACATCTTTCTGGAGCTGCATGTTTATTTATTTATTTATTTATTTGGGGGTGTGTGTGTGTGTGTGTGTGTGTGTGTGTGTGTGTGTATTAGTTTTTATTTAAATTCCAGTTAACATACTGTATAATATTAGTTTCAGGTGTATCATATAGTGATTCAACACCTCCACACAACACCTGGTGCTCATCACAACAAATGTACTCCTTAATCCCCATCACCTATTTAAACCACCCCCCAGTCACCCACCTTCCTTCTGGTACCCATCCGTTTGTTCTCTACAATTAAGAATCTGTTTCTCGGTTTGCCTCTATCTCTTTCTCTTTTTTTAATTTTATTTATTTATTTGACAGAGAGAGATCACAAGTAGACAGAGAGACAGGCAGAGAGAGAGGAGGAAGCAGGCTCCCCGCTGAGCAGAGAGCCCGATGCGGGACTCAGTCCCAGGACCCTGAGATCATGACCCAAGCCGAATGCAGAGGTTTAGTCCACTGAGCCACCCAGGCACCCTGCCTCTATGTCTTTTATTCCCCTTTGCTTATTTGTTTTGTTTCTTAAATTCACACCTGAGTGAAATCATCCAGTATTTGTCTTCCTCTGACTGACTTCACTCTAGCTTCTATCCGTTTCGTTGCAAACAACAAGATTTCATTCTTTTTATGGCTGAGTAATATTCCATTGAGTTTATAGACCACATGTTCTATTTCCATTCATCAGTTGAATGACACTTTAGCTGCTTCCATAATTTGGCTATTGTAGATAATGCGGAGCTGTGTGTTTATCACATATGTTATGAGAGCTCCTAAGAAGCTGTTTCTCGTAGCTGTTGTGTTGTTAAAAAATTTGAAAAAGAATTAAAGAAGTGACTAGAGCAAAACAGGACATAAGTACTTACTGAATACAACCTCCTCATTTTAACAGCTAAGGAAGTAAAGCCTTAGTGAGGAAGACAGTCCTAGAGCCATGGGTTTGAGTGGGGGTACACAGGAAGAGACTTGGACTCGGGATCCATCCTGTTGATGAACTCATTCATTCAAATGATTCATTTAAAACTATGTACCGACACACTCATAGAGGTAGGAAGTAGAAGGTGGTTGCCAGGGGCTGGGGGAGGAGGGGAGTTGTGTAGTGCTTAATGGGAAGACTGGTGTTTAGTGTTCAGTTTGGGAAGACGATGAAGTCTAGAGATGGATGGTGGTGATAGTTGCAGAGAAATGTGGCTACTTAATGCCTAGGAACTGGACACTTAAAAATGATTACAATGGGGCGCCTGGGTGGCTCAGTGGGTTAAGCCTCTGCCTTCAGCTCAGGTCATGATCTCAGGGTCCTGGGATTGAGTCCTGCATCGGCCTCTCTATTCAGCAGGGAGCCTGCTTCCTCCTTTCTCTCTGCCTGCCTTTCTGCCTGCTTGTGATCTCTCTCTCTCTCTGTCAAATAATTTTTAAAAAATGATTACAACATTCAATTGGTGTTATGTCTATTTTACCACAATAAAGAGTATATATGTACTCCTTGCTTGCTGTATGTCAGGCACTGGGTTTGATGCTCAGGATAAGATGAGGGAAAGAAGATACTGTTTCTGCTACCATTGAGCTGTTAGGTGTATGTATCCATACCCATATGACACACTCCACAACTCTCCCCTGTGGAAAAGTCCAGGAAGCCAAGAGGACTTCCAGCATGGGAACCAGGTCCACACCGGAAAGTCAGGGAAGCTTTAGAGGAGAACAGACATCTATGCTGATGTGTGAAGGAGGAGAAGGAATTGAGCTTTGTAGGCGGACAGAGTAGCCGGTGTATAACCCTTGAGGCAGGAGGGTGGTGCGTGCAAGAGTCTGAGTAATGGACAGGGTGATGGGAAGTAAGAGACCCTGAGGAGGTGGACCAAGGCCCTGGCAAAGACTTTGTTCTTTATCTGAAGAGCCATGGGCAACCTTTGATGTGTTTTCAGTTCGAGATGGCCTCCATCAAATTTGCCGGATTTTCTCTCCGCCCCTTCATCTGTGGTGGGACGATTAGAGCAGAGAGCAGCAGAAGTGGAGAGGGAGAGGAATGGACGGAGTGAACGGTTTTGGGGGATGCACTTGACATGTCATGGTTGTGGGGTGGAGGCCAGTGGGTTCAAGGTCAACTCTAGAAGTGTACAGATGGCATTGTCCGCATTGTTCACTGAATCCAAGTCAGAAAGTAAGAAGCATCTTATGTGCTTTCTTCATTTTAATACTTATTAATACTTTATTACATATCAAATGCTTAGTACTTATTTAATTGGTATAATTTTTTTAAAAAATTAGTATAAATAAGCAAAAAGTCAGATTCTAAAAATCAGTGGTAGTAATTCCACCACTCAAGACAACTCTCGTGAAGATGTTGCTGGACGTACTTCTAGACTTTTTATACACATACGTAGATAGGCATATTTTTTTTCCAAAAACAGGATCATATTAAACATACTGTTTTGTAATATTTTTTTAATTCAGTGGGATGTCGTGAATACATTCCCATGCTGAAAATGCGTATGTTCCCCAGGTGATTTCCAGTGACTGCGTATTATTTCATTGTACAACACAATGCAGCTTCTACAACCAGTCAGTGCTCAGCATTTCGAGTATTTCTAATTTTTCACAATTCGAACAGCCCTGCAGGGAATATCTCATGTCCAAGCCTTTGCCCCACACACATCTTATGTTAGTTACAGATAATTGAATCCCTAGGAGAAGAATCATGGGTCAAAGTTTATGCATGTCTTTAAGGCTTTGAAATATACAGCCAGTCTGCCCTCCAGAAAAGTTGCACCAAATCACACTCCCACAAATAATAAAAATAACCATAATGGCCAACATCTACACAGCCCTTACTACGTGCCTCGCACTGTTGCAAGCCCTTTCCATCTCCTAAGTCATCAATCCTCCTAACAGGACCATGAGAGAGTTATTATTATTACTCCCATTGAACACATACAGAACCAGTAGCCCAAGAAAGTCTGTTTCCCCACACTTCTGTCAACACTGGGTATTACTCCCCCCCCATTCTAGGCGGGGGTGGGAATGACATCTCATTTATATCTGGTATGTTTTATATGAATTAATTTAATATTTCCAACAACCTTTAAGTTTCTCTGTCATCCTTCATAATGTATGAAAAAGAGAAAATAAGGCTCAGGAGGTCAGAATGAGCTGCCCGCAGCTACCCAACTGGGAAATGATAATGCTTAGACTTGAATTGTGTTCTCTCTGGCTCCAGAGTTCATACCCTTCCGTCTGCTGTCATGCCGTCTCTTCAGCTAGAGACTAGGATATTTGGAAATGTGGTTTTGTCCTTGAATAAAACCTTCAGGAAGATTTCAGGGTGGGAACTCAAGGAAGAATTCACTCTGACCTGCTCCGTGGAGCATTTGATGGTGGGGTGCCTGGGGGTGGTACAGAGGTTGATTCCCAGCCTCGTTGGCACTGCAATGCAGCAAACGCATCCAAAAATATGTTAGAAAAGAGAAAGGCCTTTATAATGAGCCTGGGCCTGCCTTTGTCTTGTGAGGTTTTAACTACTGTAATTGCCTGTAGTGTGAAGTAGTGTATTTTTCATGTATCTATTTTTATTCTCTGTCTATCTGCATTATCTGCTTTTTTGTTTTGTTTTGTTTTTTTTGTTAACTCACTGGAATCCTGGTGGGTATTTTTCCCGTGAATAGTATTGCCTCGGGAAAGCGCGCACTCCCATACACGCACACGCGCGCGCACACACACACACACACAAATAATATGAAGGCTAAATGGGACGGAATTTATTCTTTAAAAGAAAAGTGTGTGGCAAAGTTGGAGCAGATGACTTTCTAATCCATACTGTATTTAATTGGTTGTATTGAACCATACTACAAATTAAGTGTCCTCTGTAATTTATTCTGTCAAATGGTAACCCTCCAAACAATTTGATACCTCATTTAAACATTGGTAAATGGCTCATGGAGATGCTAAGGAAAAAAAAAAAAAGATTTAACGACGATCAGATAAGAAAGCCTCCGTTCACAGAATGAATCCTCTGTGAAATGTTATGAATTAACTCGATGCCATCATTCACTGAGCATTTACTGAGCAACTGCCTTGTGCGGCACGTGGCTTCAGATGGCTTGGTTCTTCCTTCCTTCTTACACTCTTCAAACATCATTTAGCGCTTACTCTTCCAAGGGAACAGTGGTAGGAGCTGGCATTAGGAGCGTTAGGAGACCGAGAAAGTAACATTCCCAAAGGAGAGAGAAAACAGGTGTGCAGATACGTTCTCCAGATGTCCTGTTCTCAGGCCCTGGGGATCTTTCCATGTTTAGTTCTTTCTGCCTAGAATGCCCTTTCCCCTGATTTTCTGGGGACATCCCCTTCCCCTTCGAGATTCAGTTCAAGGCCAGCTCCTTTGTCAAGTCTCCCCTGATGCCCTTCCCCGTCCCTGCGCTGAGTCAGTGTAACACCCATGCACATCTTTAATAGAAGCTCATCTTACTAGATCATGGTTGTTGGTTTCTTTGCCTACCTGTTCTTATGCGACTGCAAGGTCCTCGAGACAGGACCTATGTTATAATTTCTGGGTGGATGTGCTGCCGAGCAGGAGACCGGGCACCCACCAGCTCCTCAGTAAGTGCACATGGTATGAATAACTGGATGAATGGGTAAATGTGAGACAAAATGAAGATGTGCAAGGCATCCTAGATAGAGGAACAAATACAGTGCAGTGAGATCTAGGGACGGGAATCAGCACGGAGGGAAATGGGGAGTCAGGGAAGGTTCCTCGGATGAGCACACTGCTGGAACAAGGCTTCAAGCTCATGTATGAGTTAGTTACGAGGAGTCACAAAAGCATGGGTGAGGGGATGAAGAAGGCCATCAGCAGAGGAAACATTGAGAACAGTGGCACAGAGGTGGGGGAAGTACAGAACCCAGAGGGGCAGTGATGGGCTCTTCAGACTGTTCACAGCCTGGGTCACCTGAAGTTCAATGGTGAGAGGAAGGTCAGACAGGACTGAGGGGGCTAATCTGCAGTCTGTCTTCAGAGTTCTTCAGTCACAACTCTCATGCCTAGAACAATGCGGAGGGTTCAGAATGGGAGAAACGTACGAAGCTGTGGCAGACAAATATGGTGTTGTCAAAGACTGTTTCTAAAACCAAATACCTGCTTTGATTTTTCTTTTCTTTTCTTTTCTTTTTAAAGATTTTATTTATTTGACAGAGAGAGAGATCACAAGTAGGCAGAGAGGCAGGCAGAGAGAGAGCAGGAAACAGGCCTCCCACTGAGCAGGGAGCCCAATGTGGGCCTCGATCCCAGGACCCTGAGATCATGACCTGAGCCAAAGGCAGAGGCTGTAACCCACTGAGCCACCCAGGCACCCCTTGCTTTGATTTTTCATAGTACTTTAATATCTAGATTGTTTTTCTAAGACAAAAAACAAAACAAAACAAAAAACTGTTTTCCAAAGGAAGCATGGAAGAAGGATGCTCAGACTCTGCCCTTCCTCTCCCCCTCCCTCCTCTTCTGGTCCAGTGTTCTTTCCCCGTTCCAGAACAACTCATGCTGCCACAGGAAGTCCCCGCAGAAACACTCCTGGGATGAAGCAGCCTTCATTTCCCATGACGAAGGGCATCACCACGCCTTTCCAGCCTGACTGCTCAGCAGAAACCACAGAGAGCCGCAAGCTCCCAAGCACTCGCTCCCAGAACATGCTGTCTTGACCTTTTTTCTTTGAGATCCTTAAAACAGACTGGTCTTTACCCCAAACCTTCTGATTTTTTTTTAAGATTTTATTTATTTATTTGACAGAGAGAGTGATAGAGAGCACAAGCAGGGGGAATGGCAGGCAGCAGGGAGCCTGACGTGGGGCTTGATCCCAGAGCTCTAGGATCATGACTTGAGCTGAAGGCAGACACTCAGCCGACTGAGCCACCCAGGCACCCTTGAGTTATGACCCTCTCTGACCTCTGATAACCTGCCAAAAGCCAGAACGGCTTCAGCTCTGCCTCCTGGCCCGCTCTCCCTGTTCCTCATCCCAGCTTCTCAGGGCTCATGGCTTTGTTGTTGGACTGGGGAGTCAGGAATCTAAGGAATGGAGGCCCTGATCCTGCATCGTCTTGCTCTCTCTCTTCAGTGCCTTGTCATCCTTCGTATTGGGGACTGCATTTAAGACTGGTCCCACCAGAACTCTCTGACCCCCAGTGTTTCTATAAACTCAGTTGAACAATATGATATTCAAGATTCCTCTGGCTTTGATAGTGCTGATAAAATCTACTTGAAAATATGGAGCAATTTTGAGCCTCAGTGAACAAGTATTTGCAAGATTCTCTGAGTTGCCAGGATGAATGCCAGTAATACGACCATAGGGGTTGTCAGAATTCGGATATATCTGTATTATATCTGCACAGTTGAGGTTGGAGAAAGTGGAGACATATCCCCTCAATGATTCTTCATTTCCAAATAAATGAGCCACTTTCACAGTCATCCTTTTTAACATGTCATAAAATTAACTATGGGAAAAGATAATGTTACACATCTCTTTAGGCACTTCAAGCACGCACAGAGCTACACTTGGTGAGGCAATATGAGGTATCATCAGGCGTTAAAAATGTTTTGATTTTAAAACACTTAATGAGGATTCCCAGATAAATTAAATCACCTCCATCTGCTGTCTTGCATAGTAGGTGATATTTTACCCTTGCACAATCATCTCCAAATCTCATTCCACCAGGAAGACTTCTAATCACAGTTTAATTTTAGAGCAATATTCTACTTGGCAATCAATAAGCCACTGTCGTCAAACTTTGATTTAAGAGGAGATGCGGATAACATTGTCCACATTACACAGAGAGAGGAATACCTTCACATTACGCAGAGAGAGGAATACTTTCCAGAGAGGGGAGAGAAGGAGGTTGTCTTTGTCTCCCACCTTCCCCTGCTGCAAACCATTCTAGTTCACAACCCCCATGCTGCGTGAATATAAATCTCATCATTAACACCATGAAGCCACCACCCTTTAAGCAGCTTTCCTCCACCAGCTAAGTATGTCCTCTTAATAAAACAAAAATAAATGGATTCTGAGTCTTTTACTAACAAACATTTCCTTCCTCACCAACTTTATTTGGGTCGGGATTCACGAGAATTACACAGTTCTCTTACAGCCGATTAGGGGAAGGGTCACCAGGCAGGGATACCATCCTCCAAGCATGATGTCCAGTGGGCAGTGGGCAACGTGACAAGGCATGAACCTGAAGAGAGGGTCCCAAGAGTAGTCAGAGAGGTTAGAGAGTGGAGTGATCAGAACCTTGAAGCTTAAGGTGCAGCAGCAAATTCTATGGCAGAAATGATTCATGAGGTTAGAATCCTAGAAAGACAGAAGCAGTCTGGGAATGGACATTTTGGAAACTTGGGGCCACGGGTCCAGAGCTAAGGTGCTGGCCATCACGTTAGCCATGTGCCCACTGAGCTGAGATGCTAGCCATGTGGTTTGAGGTCCTAGTGACTAAAGGACCTGGGGTGAACCTTCTGGAACATCTACTCCAGTGATTCCCACCACTTTTATAACTAAGTCCCCTTTGTGTTACATGTTTCCCTCCCTCATGGACTCAGTAGCAGCGAAGAATTTTGCCCACCAAAAAAAAAAAAAAAGTATTTATAGTCATTCACTTTCCTATTTGAATTATTCAAACCCATAACTAAAACACTGAAGAGAATCCTCTCAAAGACGAACTAAGGAGTCCAACGGTAACCTGATACAATTCTAAAATGAACTTGGCGTTTTCATTTGCACGCATAATGAAATGTGTTGTCTTAGTTAAGGATAGTTATAAATTTCTGTTTCGCTCTTGATGAAATGTTGAAAATTGCTTAGGACTTCTTTTTATTACCTTTAATGACCCAAGGAGATGCTGGACTTTGGGTTAGGAGCCACTGATCTGGTACAAACTTCTCCTTGGATAGAAGAATTGACGAAGGTCCGGAGAGGTACAGTGAGTGCCTTGTGTTTACACAGTGGCTAGAATTCAGGTCTCTTAATTCCTAATATAATAAGAAAGGCCCCTTATATATGGACTTGAAGCACATCATATGATGCCCAACTGCCTATGTAAGCCTGTACACAGGGCACTGTTTACTGAGCATTGCTTAAGTAGGTTTAGTACAGGAAAATGGTCATAAAGATGATCATTGCCAAGGATGGCAAGCGTTATTTGTTGAGGCTTAGGCAATAAAGGCGGGAAGATCAGTTTCCAAAGGTTTTCAAATTATTGGTCAACTGTCCCGATTTACTCGAGTCCAGCATCGGTGGCTCATGCACAGCTCAAGGCTCTAAGATGACAGAGTCGAGGAAGGTAGAGCCTGGTGCGGAAGACAGACAAGGAATCAGGCAAATCTATCAGAGAAGGAAGGTCTTTGAAAGCAAGAGCGTGGGGGGCTGTGTGTGAGGAATCAGGAATTTGGGCATCAGTAGAGAATGAAGTTCTTTTTTTTTTTTTTTTTAAGATTTTATTTATTTATTTGACAGAGAGAAACACAGCAAGAGAGAGAACATAAGCAGGGGGAGAGAGAGAAACAGGCCTCCCGCTGAGCAGGGAACCTGACCTGGGGCTCAATCCCAGGACCCTGGGATCAACACCTGAGCCAAAGGCAGACCCTTAACCCACTGCGCCTCCCGGGCGCCCCTCAAATATCCTTTTAAAAGGGACCAGGATTCAGGCAAATGGAGAAAAGAATGGGCATTGCACACAGAGCAACCAGCCCCTGAGAAGTTTCAGAACCAAGGGAGTCCACCTCTAGTCCAGATGGTGACTCTGGATAAGACAGAAGAAGGTGTCCGTTCCTCAAGATGCTCTGTCACCATCTCTCAAAAACGGGTTGCCCCCGTGCGCACTGACAGTTCGGTGACTTCGAGCGGCGCCCCCACATCTGTACAGGGCGCCCCTCCCGCACCGCACGCAGAGGCCCTGTGCGCGGGGTGTGTGAAGCATCCCGCCCGAGCTCGCACTGGGCTGTGTCCCGAAGCCAGCCGCAGCTGGGGCCTACGGCAGGGCCCGGGCACGCCGACGGACGCCACCAGCACAGACGTGCCTTCGGCGTGTGAGCGGTGCTGTTTCCCTCTCCGGTCACAGCTAAGACCGTGGTGGGAAGCCTCCATCTCTCAAGGGCAGGCGCGGCTCTTTTTCCTTCCATCTGTACCCAACAGCTTTTCCAAAGCCCTTCAGGCCTGTTCACACGTCGCTGAAACACATCTCTTATTGATCAACAGCTCGAAGGGAAAGTCCTGTGCAACATGCTCTTCCTTTTGTCTCCAACAGGCCCTTCAGCATCATCATGCTGTTCACGAAATTTCCTACATTGCAAAGGACATCACAGATCACCGGGCCTTTGGATACGTCTGTGGGAAGGAAGGGAATCACAGATTTGTTGCCATAAAAACAGCCCAGGCCGTGAGTATCCCCAGCCGAGGAAGGCGCCTCTCCTTGTCGCTTCAGGGGACAGTGCGTCCGGTCACGCCGTGGGTCTCTGACTGCCGCCTCTGGTGTAGGACGAGGCCACGCTGCTGCTCAGGCTCCCATCTCCAGAGCACAAGTAGCCTGGGAGCAAGGGAGCGGGGGGCTCAGGCCCATCCCGCCTTGTTGTTGTTGTTTTTCCTAATGTGTGCTTCATAATGACTAATTATTTTCCTTTCTGATGAAGCCGGATGGAGGCACCACTATACAAATAAGTCTCCTTGTGTTCATAGCCTCGTTTAAAAAGAAAATAAGAGAAAACAAATAGCTGTTTTGCATAAGGCCTACCCTAATTTTATTGTATTCGAAATTACTAATAAATAAAAGCAGTGCCTTTTGTACTTATGATTAGTATGAATTTGCAAATATAATTAGTTGAAGAAATGAACTTTAGCCTAGATGCAATTTGCTAAACCAATATAAACAAGGTAGAATTAATTAAAGATGGAATGCTTTCAGTTTAATAGGAACAAGAAGGGCTATGGGTTGTAGTGGGCAAAAAAAAAAAAAAAAAAAAAAAAAAAAAAAAAAAGGCAGAAACAGGCCGCTCAGGCTCAGGACCGTTCCCTTACTAATGTGCTTCGTACCCCCTTTTACTCCAGGCTGAACCTGTTATTCTGGACTTGAGAGATCTCTTTCAACTTATTTATGAATTGAAGCAAAGAGAAGAGTTGGAAAAAAAGGCACAAAAGGATAAGCAGTGCGAACAAGCTGTGTATCAGGTATACCTGTGAATTTTTCGGAGTGCCAGAGAAGACTGGGACTTAAAATAAACAGATGTGCAAACTGACAGTCAGGGCTTGTCCTCCTGCTGCCAAGGAGAAATAAACAAAGATGAAAGGTTCCCGTGTAAATTACAGGCACCTAAAACAAGCCATTAGAGATGATCTTTTATTCTCTGAAGTTCTGGACGTGTGGGAGAGAGTGAAATTTTGAATTCCAAGGGAGATTTCCGGGCGGGGAAGGAGAACAGAAGAGACACAATCGCTTATTTATTTATTTATTTATTTATTTATTTATTTATTTATTTATTTATTTATTTATTTATTTATTTTGCTGTTGTCGAGGGTGGGGGTGGGGATGGCTACAAGGGTTTTCATTTTTCCTCTGTGGGCTGTTTTTTACCTGGAGTGACCCAGCAACCTCTCCTCCCCAGAGCTGGTTTCTCTACTGTCCTGTAATTTCTGAATGCAATCTCATACCTCTCCTTTTATTTATATTCTCTGCTTTTCAACCTCCCTTTTCTCGCTCTGCTGTAGACAATTTTGGAAGAGGATGTTGAAGATCCTGTGTACCAGGTAATTTCTGAAAGCCGTCAGGTGTTTTGGGATCAGGAATGGCGAGGCTTGTGTTACAGACACTCGGTCAGAGCCCTGAAGAGCCCCTGACAGCAGACCCTGGAGAGGGACCGAGATTAGTTTCGAGGGTGAGGGCTGCCAGCCCCTCAGGGGGGTGGATTTCCGTAAAAAACAAACAGACGTTTAGCTGGCCTCCATCACATGGGATCTGGAGATCCGCTTCTCCCTTCTCGCCCCTGCATCGACCCCCTCCACAGTCTATACATATTTGATCCCAGAGCTGGATGTTTACGGGAGTCTCCTGAATATTCCAAGTGCGTGAAGGAGGGTTCTCTGAGTTAGGAACCAGGGCTAGGGACTGAGTTTTGGCAACTTTGGAGTACAAGTCCAAAATGGCAGTTTGTAAGTTTTGGGAAGGCTGTGGGGGCAAGTCTCTGGCCCCTCTGATAGCCGGCTCGTGCCGTAGGGACTGTTGGGAGGAGGGTAAGGGCGATCCTAGAGACAGCCTGGCCCTCAGCTTTGCCTGAACTCTGCAAGGTTGTAGCCCAGGTGGGGCCAAAGAGACGACTTCTCTAGGATCCAAGTATGTGCTCTGTACAAACAGATGCAGAAAGAAGGGAAGAGGAGCCTCCTACCACCAACCCGCCCCCCACTCATGCTTATTCCCAATTCCCAAGGAGAGAAAGGGGCCAATAAATGGACTTGTTGGACATAAAACCCAAAACTTCTATTTCTAACCGGACACACCTGGGTTATACATGTGTTTGAAGTATGAGGATCTAGCCTATGTGGCTTTTAACAAAAGCCGAAGATCCACCGAACGGCATGTCCTTACCTTAGAATGCTGAGGGCAAGGATTTGTCTAGAATATGAGCTCGGCCCCTGCTAACTGATGCACAGAGAAAGAAGAATATTTCCCTGTTTGAAATGGCCCAGTCCTTTAGAGCCTGAAGCATGCACAGGAAAAAAAGAACAAAACAAACAAAAAAAACCCAACACTGATTTTCAATATTTAAAACTAAGGACGTAAAATCAGGTGATATTTATGGGATGGAGAGATTCGGGATTTGCAAGCACTTAAGGGCTGAGTTCGGACATTGGGCTTGAGGGAAACTAAGGGAGGCCGTCACTGTATCCCAGATTATGAAGTTGGGCCCCTAGATGTCCCCAGGAGACATCATTCGCACTCAGCAGTGCGACACATGCAGACATTACTGAGATCACGTGTCATTGAATGAAGAGGCCACATCTCCAGAAAGATACACAGGGGTCCCATGCCTTCGCTGCTGTTTGACTGGTCATCAGACCCTTGCTGTCTTCCTTAGCAAAGGCAGGAGCGTGCAAGACACGTGCTGCATTTCAGTGACCCACTTGTCTCCGGAAAATGTTTTCTGTTGCAGCTGTTTCTTTAATGCTCACTGTGATTTGTATCCTGAATTCCAAATGCCTTTTTTTTTTTTCCTCTCTCTTCTTCCGCTCTGACCTTTCCTCTCTGGCTGCTCCATAATAGTACATTGTGTTTGAGGCTGGACACGAGCCAATCCGTGATCCCGAAACAGAAGAAAACATTTATCAGGTATAAAATCTCTTCTCTCTCCTTCCATTGCACCACTGCCTCCATCTGTTGCACGGAGGGGTCTGCAGAACCCGGGGCGCTCCCCTCACAGGGTCACTCTGCATCCTTGGTCATCCAGGCTCAAATACCTTCCTCTGAGTTGGCTTTTACCCATTGACCAGTAGTTTCTGTGCCTTGTTGTGGGAATGTTCAAGGGCCCGTTGAGGATGGTGTTTTAATTGTTAATGGGTCTTAACTATTTTCAATCGACGCCAGAACCAAACACTTCCACTGGAATAAAGTAATCCATTGGAGGGTTGCTGTTCCTGATAAAGAAGGGGCCTTCATTTCTCCAAAAGAGGTGCACATCAAATTTCTTTAAAAATCCAATCGCACTCCTGAAAATCAAGGACAAATTCAAAAACGCTGTTGCAAAACAGCACTGGGAATATGAACCGAATAAAAGAAAGTACAGCTCAAGGTTTTACCCCTCCTAAAGGGAAGGTAAATTAACATGCTTACTTGTCTGCTCGTGTGAAGAGTGCTGCACACGCTTTGTGATTCATTTAATTCTGACAAACATGCTTTGTAGAATAAGTATTTAATCCCGCTTTTACGAGGGGAAACTGAAACTCAGAGATGTTGAGTAGCTTCCTGGGAGCTGCATAGCTATTGAGAGCTGAGATCAGACCCAGTGTGAGTGAAGGCAAATCTCACACGTCCTCCCCCATGCTTTTCCATCAAAGAGTTTGAGAAATTGCACCATAGCAACACATCAAACAAATATGACAACATCCAGTTTTTCACTAATTAGAATTTTAGCCTTAATTTGAAATATAAACATTATGGAAAAAGGAAAAAATTCAATGTATTTAATAAGTGATTTTAATTTGCTTAATGCACTCAGTTGTGCGGTCTGCTTTTCTGCCTTGGGCATGCATTACTTGTGCAATAAAAGTAAGACAGATTTTCGGTTTCTGTCTAATGCACAGAATTCTAAATGACCAAAGTATCACATCAGCTCTGCCAACAGCTCGGTTGAAGCCAGTCCCGTGGAATAATAATGAAAGTATTTCTGTCCACTGGGTCTGTCTGGATTGGATGCAAGTGGGAGGTTGTGCTGTGAAGTTCTGTTTAAAGTCATCGCTCACAAAGTTTCCGATCTTTACACAGGGAACTTGCATATTTGTTCTCGTTGTCAGATTTAAATTACTACAATCTTGTGGTGTCTGAATGTGAGGCCAAAGGAGCCATTAACCAGTCATCCTCTGAAGAAAAAAATACCTTTTAAGACAAAATTAGGCTTTTCAGTGCAGGGTTTCTGAATTCCAACTGAGCGGTAGTTGGCGGGGCTCCCACTGTGCCCTATGGGGGTACTGCTGGGGGTGTGGGACATCCTGTGTGCAGGAAGGACTGGTTTAGGCTGGCAGAGAGCTGGGCTCTGGTTCTGGCCTCATCTCCAGCTACCTTTGGCTGAGTGGTAGTGGGCAAGACACCTGCCCTCTCTGAGCCTCCCTTTCCCCAGTGATAAGGTAGGTGAGTAATTTCTCCATAACTCACTCTTGGCATGAGAAGGAAGCAAGATCATGTGAAGGATGTATAGAAGAGGATGTACTGTGTGACACTGGGTCACACAGTGTGTGGGTTCAGAATCTTACACCAGGTACCAATTCAGCCATTCATCCAGCTTGTCAACTTCCTTTCCTTCTCTGAGCCTCAGTGTACTCATCTGTAAAATGAGCAGATGAGACTAAAGAGTTTCTTAGGCCCTTTGCTGCTTTTTGCAACTCTTGCCTCATCACAGGCCAGTGATTCTTTAGAGGAACACATTGGCTTGCTTTACAAGGCAACAAGACTCTTGGACATGGCGTGTATATGTGTGTGTGTGTGCGTGCGCACGCGTGCGCATACACGTGTGCACACACGTGTGATGTATAGCTATTTAACATTTTTTGAGTGCTGACTGTGCGCCGGCTCTGTGAATGAGATCTTCTGCAGGACCTTCTCTCTCACAAGACTATGAAGCTTGAACCATCATTCCCACCCTGTAGCCAGAACAGTGGGGCTCACACAGATAAGGTGTCTTGCCCAAGGTCACAGAGCTACGACCGGTCTCTCTCAGTAAATCACGCAGAGCCAGGTCTCTCTGACCTCAGTAGATAAATAAATCCCAAGGTTCTCAGCTCCGCACATCCTGATGCAGAGTTCCGTGATTCGATTCTGTGTAGGTTTCAAGTCACTATCTAAAAATCACACTTGTTTTAACAGTCCTGACTTCTGGATCTTCCCGTCTGTCCATCATTAGCAGGAAGGTACCATTTAAGGAAATGAATATTTTATCACCCTCTGTTCTCCTCTCTTGCTTTGCCAGTCAGCTGAGCCCCAATTTGCTTAACGAGAGATAAGCTCTTGGGCCTGAAGTTAAGGCTGGGCTCTTAAGGAGCTGTGGTTAGGAGCTTGGCTCCTCTAAGATCCTAGGAGTGTTCCATGACTATTCCTCCTGAGTAGATGGCAGTGTTTTCTTAATCTTCAGCTTGGCCCAGGATGGTCTCAGATTTTCATCCGTTGCATTTTCTGGAAGGAGGCAGCAGACCTTATCACTGGGACAGACGAGGCACCTGGGGCCTAATCCCTGCGCTGTTTCGTTGCCTTGGATGAAGTCCATCACTTTTGTATCTCGGCCTCCTAGGCTGTAAAATGTGGGATGCTATGTCATCTGCTTCTAGAAGTGACGTGAAGGTGTAAAGCGCTGGGTACATAGTAGGTTCTGTGTAAATGTTCATTCCCTTTGCTTCCTAAGAATGTCATCAGTATCCAATGCTCTTCAAGATGTCTTACGATGATGTATTAAGTGCAGTAGAACATGACTTGCTTGCCACCTCCTGTCAGAGAGCCGAGCAGAAAGTTGCAACCTCGCCTGACTTTGCTATTTATAACTCCTGTGTGAGGGAGGAAGAGACTCTTGAGTAAATGTAACCTCTCTTTGAGGATCAGTAGTCTCGTCTTCCAAACCGGATTAATAATAATAATTGTCTTTCTTTTTGCGTGCATCAGAAAAAGTTATCCATCATCTTTTTTAAAACAACACGGAACCTTGCAGTACAAGGGTTTTTATGCCTCACTTAACGTTGACCCTTGCAATAACTCAGGAGGGTAAGAATAGCTGTGATGACTATCGTTTTAAACCGTAAGAAAATCAAGTCCTCCGATTCAAGTGCCGGGCCCAAGGCCAGAGCCTCCTCTTCTAAACCCGGTATTCCGTAGCACGTTAACAACCTTGTGCGCCAGCAAGACTGTGGCCTTCCACAGGACATTTTTCACGTTCTTTTGTTCGAAAAATTATTTTTAATCGCCCATGATGTGTCAAGTATTGTTACGTTAAAATGACGAGTCTCTGCTCCTATGTCACTCAACCCTTTAATTGCCTCTCTAACACTATTAGGATGTTACTGAGCCGAAAGTGTCTTCTTTACATACAGTGGTTCATGTATAGCTTCGACAGTAATTCCATGTCTGTCAACTCCTTCATTCAGATCACAGTTCTGTATGGAGCACCTAGTGTGGACCAGGCACATGGAGATGGAATGGACCACGGTGTGGTCCCGACCCTCCGGGACTTTCTAGGCACCCCCTTGCCTGCCTCCAACAACTAGATGAGAAGACTGAGGTTCAGAGAACAGAGGGACCCTCTGAGGTCACACAGCCTGCCGCAGAGCCGGGATCTGGAACCAGCTCCCCCACTTCCATTTGGTTCAGAACTGTTCTCACTCGCTCTGTGGTGTCATGTTCGGAAATGGTCTATAGGCAGGGACCAGGCAGGCAGGAAGGAGTTCCAGGACCAGGCTGTCTCTGGTCTTCATCCCTCAGGCACTTCTGCCAGTGTTCTGCCCTTAGCACACGCACGGCAAATGTTTGATGCTTACACATTGTCTGTGTAACCGGTATTTACCGATGGGGAAACAGGCTAGTGAAATATCTGCCCTGCCCTAGCTTACAGCCACAGGGTGGTTTGACAGCCCCCGTATAAGATACAGCACATTTTTATGCTCACGGCAATAGCCCGATTTCTTTCCCACCTCCCCCGAATAAGACAAGGAGCTCCATTCCATCGGGGGCCATACCCAGCTTGTTCTCCATCATTGTCCCAGGCAAAGCACAGAGCACCATGCTTAACAGGCTCTTGGCCGCTTTGATTTTTTAGTGGAAGGTTGTACCAGAGGTTACGAGGGTATAGAGGAAGGCTCCAACCAAGTAGAGAGCCAGGCGAGGCTCCCAAGGAGACATCCCAGCAGACATAAATCTTAAAGGACAAACAGGCAGATTGATATCTCACCCATGGGAGAGCCAAGCAGCAAAGCTTTTTCAATTATGCACAGTTTGGGTTTATCCATCCTGCCACTTCTCCTCCATTTGCAGGGATAATTGAGAGTCAGCCTCGGTTCAACTTGCTAAGTGCCCATAGTGAGCCGTGAATTACGGGGAACAGAAATGCTGTTCATTTTGCTCAGGAAAGGGTGAGCTAGTAAAAATACAAGTGCGGGCTGGTAATTTATTGGCCCTTGTTAACAAGGACTCGGTAGGCATTCTTAGAGGATTCTTTTTAGATGGAGGCCGGTTATCAGGAGCAAAGAAATTATATTCTTCATTTGCTACCTGCGAGCTGAGATTTGCAAGAGCAGCTCAGAAAGTGTGTCTGCTGCATCTCCGAGCTCCCTCATAGTCCTCTTTTCTGCAAAAATGTGCGAGTATCCAAGAAAAAGATGCCAGCAGAACAGCTATGGGGAATGGGGTGGGGGCAGGGACAGGGGTGAGATGCAGCTGTCTATACAGTGTAGTAGTTAAAAGGCAAAGTGCCAGGACTCCGGGCAGCCCCACTCACCTGCAGGAGCCTCTCTGGGCTTCCTTTTCCTCCTCTCCTTCCGCGGTGTGGTCCCGACCCTCCGGGACTTTCTAGGCACCCCCTTGCATGCCTCCAACAGCTAGATGAGAAGACTGAGGTTCAGAGAACAGAGAGACTCTCTGAGGTCACACAGCCTGCAGCAGAGCCGGGATCTGGAACCAGCTCCCCCACTTCCATTTGGTTCAGAACTGTTCTCATTTGCTCTGCGGTGTCATGTTCGGAAACATATTTTCCCCCTCTGCAACGCAGTGGCAGTCTTCATCCTTCCCCGACTGACTGGTCCCAAGGGTTACATGAGAATACATATAAACACAAACATTCAGAACAGTGCCTGGCATGCAGAAAGCACCCTGTCGTGTGACTTCATGCAGTTAGTCATAAATGTCTTGGTTGGCAGCCAGAAAGAGCTGGGTTTGAATCTCGTCACTTAACTAACTTGGAAGCTTTGGAAGAGTTTCCCGAACCTCTTTGAGCCTCACTTTCTACTATGTAAAGTTAAGATTCTAATACCAAGTCCTTAAGTTTATAATAAGGATTTTAAATAATGCTAATGGGAGTGGAGATAGCAAAGATGACTCGAGGAAGTAGCCGAAATTCCTCCTTCCTCTCGATGGGACAGTTGGCTAGTCCAAACCTAAGAGACACGTTTTCTGTTTCTTCTCCGTTGCCCACATTTCTGACGAAACATTTACCCCAAAGGCATTTACCCAATGCCTACTGAGCTGTAGGCACCATGCCTGCTCTTAAGGAGCTCCTAATCTGGTGAAAAGGAGCACAGACTTGCAGACAGTTGTAAAATCACTACGGGCTGAGACGTCCTTTGGAGGTGTGAGCTGGGCTGTGCTGGAAAGCATAAGTGATTGCTTTCAAGCCAGAAGGTTTCGGTGTAAAGCCCTTGATTGACTCATTAGAAAAGTATTCAACATATCTACGGTTGTTAGGATTACAGAATACGTTCTTTTACTTATAGAATGTATCAGAGGTGAAAGAAGCTATCATTCTAACACCTTACAGTATTATAGCTCTTTTTATTTATCTTCTCTTTTCTCCTTTGATCCCATAATAACCCAGATGAGAAGCAGAGCCAATAGCACTCATGATATAATCGTGGAGCTCAGAGGAGCTAAGTAACCTGCTCAGGGTGATACAGTTACCAAGTGGCCCAGTAGTAAGACCAGATGCATGAGTCAGAGGAGAGAGGGAGGGAAGAAAATACAGATACGTGTTAAAAAACAATTGAGATTTTCTGGATTCTCGTTTACATGTTTCGTGCCACTGATGGCCCTTTTCTTGGAAAAAACTTTTGGTGAATATCACATGGCTTGTCTACGATCCCAGCAGAAGCCGTTCTTGATACTGAGGACTTCATAGTTGCCATATTTTAAATAACCTTGATCCAGTCTTTGCACCAAGCAACTTAAGCTCAGCCGCGAACTATTTTTAATCACTTTGCATGAGTCAACCCCCCCCCCCCCGGGGTCCCGCTTCTGTCTTTGGTGAAACAGGGATTATTTCTTCCACCACGTGACCCCTGAGGTCTCCGCAGCCCCTTGTTCTGTGATTCTGTGAGGAGCCCAGTGGCAGAGACCCCCTGCAAACATTTATGAAGTGATTCACACACTCCTCCCTCATCCAGCTGTCCCCAGGGAGGGAGCCTGGCCTGCTGTCCCTACAATCGCAGCAGCCCCTTTGATTTGGGACCCTTAGGCCTCAGGGGCCATTCTCCACACTCAGCCACCTTGGAGTTGAAGTGGGGTTGCTTTGTTCTTTGAAAGTGGAATATCAAAGTGTTTTGACTGTGTTGAATTTGATTTTTCCACAGGTTCCCACCAGCCAAAAGAAGGAAGGTGTTTATGATGTGCCAAAAAGTCAACCTGTAAGTGTAAGTATACCTTCTCTCTTCTGCCAGGTTCCCATAACCTGCCTTCTTAGGAAACTGTGTCTACCAGCTGAGGAAAGGAACCCCTCTTCTGGATATAAGTGTCGCAACAGGTAGAGCTTTGCCGGGCTCTACAGGCTCGGGACTCCTCAGTGAGTTGGAGGGAAGGAGGCACAAGGTGGAAATGGTGGGGCTGAGGAAGGGGCGCCAGTCTGGACCAAGGTCTGGCCCCATGAGGAGCAGTGAGTTGAATTGTGCAAACCACTATGTCTGAAGGCCTCAAGGTCTCAGGTGTGTGATGCCAAAAGTCTCCCACCGAAGACTTCATTGTATCTGGTCAGTTAGGAGGCAGTGTCTTGATCCTGGGAAGAGGGTCACCCATCCAATTTGAAGGTGGTTGACAGGTCCCAGAGGGACAGTTGGAGAACTGGCCAGGGCCTTTGGAGTGTATGTGGATCCAGCCAGTGGACAGACCACTATGAAGAAGGCCATGTGTAGTGGGCTTGCAAAGAACTCAGGAGGTCCACTACCTCTAGACCCCACCAGCTGGAGGGACTCCTGGAAATGGGAAGTCACAAGCTCTGTGACACTGCCCCATGCCACTGCGAGGCCAGGCCCATGTTTACGACCTCCAGTTGGCACTCAGAAGGCAGCCTCTGCCCACAGCTCAGGAACACCTGGAAACTTTTGCTCAGGGGGACATGTGACTTGGCCATGGCCCTTGTGAAAAGAACTAGGGCATTTAGTCACTGTTGACCCCAGCTTAATAATGGGTAAAAGAGCATAAGCTGTGAAGACAGATCCTTAGAAATTCCAGCTCTGACCCTAACAGGACAGTTGTGAGGCTGAATGACGCTATCTGGCACACTGTTTTTGGTCCTGGGCCCCACCCTATGAGAGACATGAAGGCACCCCCCCGCATGTTTCAAGGTCAGATCGATAGGGAAGTTTGAATCCCCTTTCCCAGGGAGGCTGCAGAAGGACTTGGAAGTGCTTGGGCTGGAGAAAGAAACAATAAATTTGGCACCAAGGTCCATTGGATGGAAGAGGGAGTGCACTGCTCTGTGTTGGCTGGCTCATGGAACTGAGGCTGGTGAGGGGCCCTACAAGAAAGCCACCTTCACCCCAGAGGGAAAGTGACCTTCCTGAATGGTGGGTCGGAGCTGTTAAGGTTAGAACTGCTGGCATGTACGGGAGTGAGCTCCCCAGCACTGGAGCTATGCGAGCAGAGGCTAGAAGACCATCGGTCAGAAAGTCTATGGGGGATTCAAATGTGGAGTGGATAGAGGGTGAAGAGGAGCTCTGTTGTCCCTTCCAAACCTAAGCTGCTGTCCTCTCGAGTTGAAAGTCTTTCTGGCTCGTTCCTACCCTCCCCTTCCCCTGCTCCCCTTTTACCTGGTAAAATTTCTTCCTGTCGGCATCCATTCCTTACCCACTATCTTGCAATCGCCATACCCCACCTAACTACTGCTTCCAGAAGTCAATGTGTGTTAGATTTTATGAAAAAGCATATCCAAGTGCAGGGTCTTCTCAGAAACTTGAGTCTACAATGTAGTAGAGAACGGGCACCACGGTGCCACTTGGAGAAAAAGCCATTTTTCTCCCTGAGGCCTTTGCAGTTGTCAAGTCTCCTTGTCACTGAGACACTGGTCTATTCTCTGTATTTCCGTTTGGTTCAGCTCCCATCACACAGCTCCCTACAATTCAATTTGTGCCTAAATTGCCTCACTTGCCCCTAACAGGTTTAGATACGTGAAGAAACATGCTCCATTTGCCGCCCTGGTTTTTTTGAATTTATTAACCAGTCTGGCCACACCATCTCCGTGCTTAATAGCTAAAAAAAAAAAAAAAAAATCCAGGCTCCCTTAGCCTAACATACACAGCACTCAGATGCCGGCCTCAGTCCATACTTCTGGTCTACCTCCCTCTGGTCCTGCTCTACTGAACTCTGTAGCCTCCTGAAGGAGCCTCGTCATCCCCTAACATCCTAGCTCAGCTTCAGGCCCTGGGGGCTCAGGGGAATTTCTGGTCTTCTGTGCCACCCAGTGTCAGCAGATCACCCCTCCCTCTGTGCTCCAGCGAACCTTATCATTCCTCTATTTTAACAGCACTTGGCACACAGTGTCAAAACTCTTCTACTTGCCTGTTACTTCCAGGAGCTTCCTCAGGTCCCTGAACTACCAGAAGCAAGCCCAGGGCCCGGCACATAGAA
Source organism: Ailurus styani (assembly GCA_002007465.1). Lineage (NCBI taxonomy): Eukaryota > Metazoa > Chordata > Mammalia > Carnivora > Ailuridae > Ailurus > Ailurus styani. The sequence continues at coordinate 1,539,390 of LNAC01000263.1, read as the reverse complement.
GCCGGGCATGACACAGCCATGCTAAGTATGTTTCATAAACATACAAATGATTCTGCCCTGTAGAAGGAATTGATGAAAATCCCCAATGCTTTCTTTTAAAGGGAATTAATTCCCTGTTTTTCTGACGTTGAAATAGGCATTAAGTAAAGATGCTAAGGTTTTTCTTGGGGACTATCTGGGCTGCCTGAATGGCCTGCGGTAGTTCCCAGCCCTCTGTTCCCAACAGAATCCTAGAAGCATCTGGGGTGATTCTGACTTTTCCATGAACAATTTCAGCATTTTTAAATGCCGAAGAAAGGTCGCAAGTCAAAAGCACCAGGTCTTTTGGGAGAGGCAGATGCTTGCATTTGGAATCTCAACTCCTGCTTTTACAACCTATGGGACTTCTCATAAGTTCCCTTGTTTCTCTGTGCCTTATTGTTCTCATCTACCAAAAAGAGTAACTGAACCCAACTTACTAAATAGTTTTGAGGAGAATACAGCATATGTATGTATTGGAAACTTGATCCCACTTGCCTAAACCTCTTAGAGGTACTTTAAATATCCCACATGCCTCACTGTTCTGGGACCTTCCTGTCCTCCAGGTTTGCCTCTGTGGACCTGCCTCTCTGATGAGTGCATATTCCCCGGGATACCTCTGTGCTCTGAAAATCCCTGCTGTCGTCTTGTTGTTTGCTCCTTCACCACCTGCTCCTTAGCCAGAAAGAGAGTAAAGCAAAGACAACCAAATTAGTGCATATTAAGCAGCTTCCAGGCCGTTTGGGACCTTCCACAGGTTTCCTACAGGAAGGGAAACTGCCCTGTGGTCTGTTGCTCTCGATACCCCTGGGTTTCTTCTTCCTTGGGTCCAGGTCTGCCCAGAGCCCAGTAAGAGACTCAGCGTGGGGCAGTCACTAGGGAAAACCACAAATCAGTCCCAGAAGAAATGGCCTGATCTTCAGCATCAGACCTCGGTATGCTCTCATCCCAGCCACCTACCAAGGGTCCTTGAGTATCTCTTTCCATCTCTAAACCTCAATGTCATCGTGTGTAAAGAGAAAGTAATGCCAGATTACTGGCATTATAGATTTGTTTGGTAGATTAAAGGAGACATTTATGTAAAACCCTTAACAGGGGATATGGATCAGATTAAATGAGAACATTTCCGTGTGTTGCCATTACACCTAATGCGCCAGCAAACAGTTCTCACCGAGCAGGGGATTGCCAGTATGCTAGGTAATTGCACACCTCCTCTGGGAAGCCTTCTTTACCCCAGAGTAATCAACACCCCACCCTCCTCCACCACTGGGAGACCTCTCTGCTCCTCTTTGCAATGATCACAATGCATTGTTACTTTTTCTTAATGAATCCATGTGAGCCATTGACTTTGATTTTCTTAAAGGCCTTGGCTTTGGGGTTAATGACAGTACCTGCCTTAGAATGTTTGTGTTAAGGACTAAATGAGCTGAAGGATATGAAATCAGCACGGGGCTTGGTGCTGAGAAAGTAGGGATTCAACAGTGTGAGCTGTTCTATTTGTTTCTCCTACTTTTCTGTGAGCACCTTGAGGACAGGAATCACTTTTAATCTTCACTCTCTCTAAAGTAACTCCACTGGGGAATTCGGATCTCTTTGAGCTTTTCATGGTATACTCTTTCCCCATGAAAAAAAACAAAACGAATCAAAAAAACCCACACGTGTGCCCATGTAAATTTTTGTGAGCCTTGAAGCCAATGGGATCTTTGATTGCAGCTCCCAAACGTCTGTCATAGAGCTCAGTCCCTGGCTCATTGTCACCTTCCATGGTCAGAGATATCCTCACCAAGCTGTCACATTTGGTATGTTGCATTCTCGAGTTTGGCACAGAAGTTAGACTTCGTTGCATTTCTTATGGGTCACCACAATCTTTCAACTTATGGGAATACAGTTTTGTCTTGATGAGCTGGGCTGCAGGTCCAGAGAGAAAACCAGCTCCATCTCTTCACTCTCCTCCCCCCACCGTCATGCATCCATGAGCTAGTTTACCCCACCAGACCCCATAACCACAGGGTGCCAAACCGTACCTGTGCCTTTCTTGTTCCCCTTTCACAAATAGTATGTTAGGATGCTTTTGTTGGCTTGTTTTGGTCCAGACCTAAAATGTTCCCTTCTTCTAGCAGATTTGCTCTAAGGGTCATGCTACACTCCCCTCCTTCCTTTCCTAGGACTCAGAACCAAGAGAAGGATTATTCCCACTCACTCCCACAAATATACATTTCCTCTCTTCCTAGTCAAGGCAGCTAGAAGATTTGCACACAGGGCTGTTTCTGGTTTTATATGTTTGTTTGCTTTTTATGCCGGGGTCTCTGAACTCCAATAGTATAGATGCTGGCTGATAGGGAGTGTTAGCTGGCTAGAGAGACAGGGAGGAAGGAGCTTTCACTTGGCAGAGCCTTGAAGGGTGAACAGGACATTGTAGGCAAAGTGCCTTCTGGGCATGTCATTGAGGTCCTTTGGGCTCCTGAGTTTCCACTGCCTCTACTTAGCAGCACTCAGAACTGATGAATTTATCATCAGTTTCCTTCTCAAAGAAGCAGAGAACATGAAGGTAGTCTTCCTTTCTGCCAGCTGATAATGCTGCTCATGTTCTTTAGACAAACATCCTGTCCTCTCTGGGGCTGTCAGGAATGTGCAGTCCTGAGTGGGGACGAAGGTGTCTGCTAAGCAGCCCATTACTACATCCATTATTCAGTGCTTTTTGCACTCTGTTAGCCTTTGAACATGATTCTGGTTCTGCAGGGGGACCTCAAGTGGAATGGTGCATTCACAGGTTGCAGAAGTGCCTCTTTCAGACCCTGTTATGCCCCACAACACCGAACTTGGTTGAGACTTAACCTTCACGGTCAACTGTTTCAATGAGACGGACCTAAACCTTAGCATGCCTCATGTCATTGTCACATGAGAAACACCCAGCCCTTGTCTTCCCCCCCTCCCTTCCTTCCCACCCCGTGTAATAGGCTTAAAGCTGGAAAAGAATCCCTCACCCTATAATTGTCCAGTTTAAAACCCTTTCATGTAGTTATACTGAACATAAAAGACGTTCTAATTATCAGTAATAACCAGTCAATGGATTCTAGCTGAACTTTCTTTGGCCTTCAAAAGAGAGACTTAAAAGTTTGACCTAGTGGTAAATAGGAGGGACCCATGCGTTGTCAAATTGATAACGCTAGTGTCAACATTCTTTTTCTTTTTTTCGATGAAACATGGATTCAGAAATTGAAAGGAATGATTAGACTCCCCCTGAGATTCTTTCCTCACTTTGGGTGTGATCTCTGCCAATCACTTTGTGTTTCTGAGACTCATTTTTCTGTTCAGTAAAGTGGAAATGACCACCATCCTCTACCAACATCTCAGGGCTTTTGTGAGACTCAGGAAGCAACGTGAGAGCATTTTCTGTGAGGATGAGGGGTTGCTTTCCTACACCTCAGGGGTGGAAGGATTGAGGGATGGAGTATATTAATTGCGTCCAGTTGTTTTATAGGCTCTCCTAGGATTACAAGAAAGGCTCAAGTTTTATAACAAGAGAGGGCAAATCTGGGCTCAATATCAGAAAGAAATTTGAGACCATCTGAGCTGATTGTTCAGAGGACAGGATAGTTCTCAGAGAGTAGTGAGGTCCCTGGTCCTAGGAGTATTCCAGCAGCACATGAATGTTTCTGTAAGGTCTTCATGCTGTGAAGATGAGTGCAGGAGTGGACCTCAGAATTTCACATCTGTCTTCATGTTCGCTTGCCCCCGTGTTTATTATGTCTAGTATTTACCTCATCATCTCTCCCACTTTCTCAGCTACCAAGCCAGACACCCCAGAGGCCCCATTCCTGTCTCCGTCCTCCTCTCCCTGACTTTCATTGCACAGCAATAAGTTGTGGCATTGCCTATGAAGTCACTGCTCTGGCTGGAAACAAGTTTACCAAGCACCGTAATCAAGGCACCGCACTGAGCAAGCATTAGGCACAGAGCAGGTACTTAGAAAATTGGTTCCTCCTTAGTTTCCTTCTGGAGGACTTGACATCAGCATTCTCCATCTCTCTGGTGTGTCTTGAAAAGGAGCCATGCTGAGAGAAACTGGTAGAAACCCCAGTGATCAGATCTCCAGTCCAGGTCTCCCTTCATTTCCTTTCTTTGTGTCATAGCACCAGGCCACTAGCCATGCGTACTGAGAGTCTAAGGGAACTTAGCTGGGGAAAAAGCAGGTTGACTTTATTGAGCATGTGCTGTGAGCCACGGGTAGCCAAGACTGTGGTTTCGGCCTGTCTCATTCAGGGATCACAGCTAGGAGATAGGTGTCAATTACATATACAGAAGCTAAGGCTTCCAGAGGTCACATTGTTTACCCACAGTCACAGAGCTGGTAAGTGGCAGAGCCAGAAGTTGAATCTTTTGTTGTTCTGACTCAGGCACCCACACAATTTTCACTAAAACCTATTGCCTTTAGGACTAAAGAAAATGCCAAGCCCCCGTCTCTTCTTCCTCACTGTAGACAGAACTAGTACTCCTGCTGGTTTCTGACTCCCATTACTCATTACTGCTGGGGCCGGTCCCTGGGGAGGCTGTGAACACCTCTCTCCCCCTTAGCCTGAGTTCCATGAGGCACACCCATGTCTGACTCGTTCGAGACCCCTCACTCTGCCGGTGCACTGTTTTCTTCATCCCGATGTTGAAAAGATAATTGGGAACCCCAAAGAACAGATCTCAATGAAAGCTGCCTCCCTCTGAAAATCATGGAGTCACTCATTTGGCCTTCCCTGCCTCCAAACACCTGTGTTTCTATACAAGACCCCTGTCCCCCAACAATCAGTATTTGGTTGATATTGCTTGCCCTAGATTTTTTTAAAATATTTTATTTATTCATTTAATAGAGGGAGCAAGTGAGAGAGTACAAGCAGAGGGAGCAGCAGAGGGAGAGGGAGAAGCAGGCTTTCGGCTGAGCAGGGAGCCCCATGTGGGGCTCAATCCCAGGACCCTGGTATCATGACCTGAGCTGAAGGACCCACCGAGCCACCCAGGCGCCCCTTCCTTGCCCTAGATTTAATTCAGTTTCCCTGCTGCAAATGTAGGAAGAGTCGATCCATTAATGTGAAGAATTGCCGAAATTCTCTGGACAACTGTTCCTAACCACCCCCAGCCCCCGCCCATCCCCATCTTTCATGGCAAATAAATTTTCATTCACAATTCAGCAGTTGGTTTTTCCTTTAGTTTGAAATCTGGATCAAGATGTTTCATAATTGAATTAAATCTAGTCTGAACATTTGTCAGTTTCACTTCCTCATTAAGCACCACATTGTAGAGAAATGATAATTATCGGAAAGCAGTTAACATAGATGTCACACAAGAGGAGGTCTTCCTAAGCTAAGGGAAAGGAATCTGACTCTGCATATTCCCATGAAGGAAAAAGAAGTTGGCCCCATCTCACATTTCTCAGGCAGGCTTTCTTTTTGCAGTACTTAACAAAACCATCCTGAGATAGAATCCCAAATGCCTAGAATCTCAGAGTTAAGGAGAACATGAAGAGCTGCTGGTTTAGCCTCCCCACTGGTGCAGGAATCCCTCCAGAACACTTGTGATGAGCGCCGATGAACATGCCTGACTATGGCCTTGACCCCTGTGCCTGCAGTGACAGACCTTCAGGACTTGTAATCCCACCGCTCAGGTGCTGAAGTGTCCTTCTTTTCTGAGTTCCCTTACTAAAATGTCTATTCATTTATTGATTCATTCATTCATCCTTTTGGCAAATATGTACTAAGGACCTCCTACCTGCCAGAAAGTGTCCTACTCAGTAGAGACAGAAAGATGAATAAGGTTGGCTGCTTGAGAATCTTAATGGTTTTAGGAAGGGAGACTTAGACAAATAATTGCAATTGATGTAATCCAGGCCATAAGAGGCCTTCTAGAAGATGCTATGGGAGCACAGTGGGGAGGCAGCACACTTTTCCCAAGGGAGTTCAGAGAGGTATTCACCCAGGAGGTAGAGTCTTTTTTTTTTTTCAGTGAACCAAGCTTCATTGTTTGTGCACCACACCCTGTGCTCCATGTAATACGTGCCCTCCTTAATACCCACCACAAGGCTCACCCATCCCCCTCCCTCCACCCCTCCAAAACTCTCAGTTTGTTTCTCAGAGTCCACTGTCTCTCATGGTTCATCTCCCCCTCCGATTTACCCCAATTCACTTTTCCTTTCCTTCTCCTAAAGTCCTCCCTTTTATTCCTTATGTTACAAGTAAATGAAACCATATGATAATTGACTTTCTCTGCTTGACTTATTTCACTCAGCATTATCTCCTCCAGACCAATCCATGCTGATACAAAAGTTGGGTGTTCATCCTTTCTGAGGGCTGAGTAATATTCCATTGTATATATGGACCACATCTTCTTTATCCGTTCGTCTGTTGAAGGGCATCTTGGTTCTTTCCAAAACTTGGTGATTGTGGACATTGCTGCTATGAACATTGGGGTGCATGTGGCTCTTTTTCTCACTCCATCTGTATCTTTGGAGTAAATACCCAGTAGTGCAATTGCAGGGTCATAGGGTAGCTCTATTTTTAACTTTTTGAGAAATCTCCACAGTTTTCCAAAGTGGCTGCACCAACTTGCATTCCCACCAGCAGTGTAAGAGGTTTCCCCTTTCTCCACATCCTCTCCAACACTTGTTGTTTCCTGTCCTGTTGATTTTGGCTATTCTAACTGGTGTAAGATGGTATCTCAGTGTAGTTTTGATTTGAGTTTCCCTGATGGGTAGTGATGATAAACATTTTTTCATGTGTCTGTTGGCCATTTGGATGTCTTCTTTGGAGAAGTGTCTGTTCATGTCTTCTGCCCATTTTTCGACATGATTATCTGTTTTTTGGGCGTTGAGCTTTGAGAAATTCCTTATAGATCTTGGATATTAGCCCTTTGTCTATAGTGTCATTTGCCAGTATCTTCTCCCATTCCGCGGGTTGCCTCTTTGTTTTGTTGACTGTTTCCTTTGCTGTGCAGAAGCTGTTTATCTTGATCAAGTCCCACAAGTTCGTTTTTGCTTTTGTTTCCTTTGCCTTTGGAGACATGTCTTTTTTTTTTTTAATTATTATTTGCCCCAGGGGTACAGGTCTTTGAATCATCAGGCTTACACCTTTCACAGCACTCACTGTAGCACAAACCCTCCCCAATGTCCGTGTCTTGAAAGAAGTTGCTGTGGCCGATGTCGAAGAGCTTACTGCCCACGTTCTCCTCTAGGATTTTGATAAATCAGGAGGTAGAGTCTTAAAAGATGATGGGAACTTGGCACTAGAGTAAGATGGAATAGTATTCAGCAAGAAGCAGCTCAGTGTTTCAAGGCACTGAAATGTGCGAAAGCATAGCATATTCCAGGGGCGGAGGAAGAGTCTAGGGTGATGGGAATGCAGGATGCCTTCAAGGGAGCAGGAGACAGGGTTTCGGGGAGCCAGCACCAGTGAGGGAAGGGCCTAGAATGTGGTGCTCAGACACTGGGATTGTCTGGGAAGCTGCTGATGCTCTCAAGGTGTGGAGAGGCATGATTGGAGTTGCGATTCTCAGCGTCACATTGGTGGCCTGCGGCAGGTGGCTTGGCCATTGGAGAGACCATTAAGAAGCTAATGGGATTACCTCTGTGTATCTATCAGGATGAAGTCAGGAAAACAGAGCCCACAGGAGGTAATTTAATAGAGGGAATTTAGTGTGGAGAACTTGTTATGAAGGTGTTAGGAGAGCTGCAGAGCCAAACAGAAGACAGTGGGGCAACCCAAATTAGTAAGAGTCAGAAGTTGCTACCATCCCCAGGGCCGGAAGGACAGAGAGGGGCCCAGGCTGCCCGTAGGCCCTGCGGCTGCAGAGGGCAGTGTCCAGCAGGAGCAGGGCCTCGGCCAGCCCGGAGGGACCAGGCGTGTGGTGAAACTGAAACCATGCAGGTGACTCCACCAAGGCCAGAATCGTGCCTGAAGAGAGCCAGCGAGAAATTCAGTGCTTCTCCCTTCCTCCCACCATCCAGTGTCCAACTACCACCTCCTATTGGCCAAATCTAAGGGGAAGTGGATTGGCAAGGGAGCTCAGGTAATGGAGTTGACAGGGCTCAGCCTCCTGTCATACCACACAGAGCAGGGGGAGGGCAGGAGTGGGTCTGAGGGCAAAGGTCAAGGGGTAGGCAAGTAAGGACTACTGTGCCTCTGGGCTGGGGGTGAGACCCTGCAGACAGGGAGAGGGACGGAGGGAGGGAGGTGTGTAAATTTGAGCGAATAATGGGGTAGATCTGGAAAGATCTTGCTGATGTGAGGGGTGAGAGACACATGATGTCTAAGCTGCCTCTGGAGTGACCAGGGAGGTCATGACCCAGGCAGTAGGGCCCAAATGCTCTGTCTCCTCTCCAGGCAGTAGGGCCCCAACGCTCCGTCTCCTCTCCTCTGGCGCTGTCATTTACATATGTGCTGTTTTATGTCTCTAGGTTCTAAGAGTGTTTGTAGGTCAGCCTTTCCATCCTCTGTCTTCAGGTTCTTGCCAAAGACAGTAGTCATCCCTTTCATCCCCCTCTCTGTTCTCAGTCCCTAACTCCCATTTGGGTGGTGTCACATTATCACTTTGAATGATATCTGGCTCGCTCTTCGCAGTTTGAGAAAGCGGGCTGTCATGAATGGAATCAAGCAGAGTTGTAGACAGCTCGCTGTTAAATCATCCCGAAACTTGTTTTCTACAAATGCAAATGTGCATGGGGATAAGTGCTTGCATAAGCAGTTGCCTGGCGTCCTGTTTGCTCAGTTGTGTGTTGGCTGTAATCATGTCTGGACAAAACAGTGATCACTCCATTGCTGTGTGCAGATACAAGTCGCTGGTCTCCCGGAGGAATGGTCTTCAGGCTTTTTATAAAACCCCAGGACTTTTATTCAAATGAAATGTGCCAGTAGCTTTATATATAAACAGAGGTAAGGGGAGCTGTGGTTGAAGCTGGGTTGGAGCCTCAAGGCCTATCCACCTGGAATCCTTTACTGAAGGACAGAAGGTTCTAGAAAGGAAGAGATCCAGAGAGAAGGCAATGTGAAAACCACTGTCAAAAAAATCCACTAGTTAATTCCATGGGTGGGAGAAGTGGGGTGTTCAGAATAAAAGATCCTTCATGTTATTTTTCATTGGCGTCTTTTTGTTATTCTGTAATCGAATTCATGAACACAGACTGTGAGCCTACTCTTTGGGAGAGAATAAAGCATCAGAAAGAACACAAAATTTGAAGTTAATGAGAACTTTATACTTCCTAGCTGTATGTCTAGGCAGAGTGCTTTATCTTTTGGATTGTTCTGAGTGACCAGTTAGCAACATGGGCAGAGCACTTGGCAGGCAACTTGGAATTACAGTTAGAGGTATGAGCCCTTCAGCCCTACTACTTAGGCCTTACATTTTCCTCCCTCAATTACCAGCCGTGTGAGCCTGGGTGGTGTGTTCGCTCGTAAAATGTAGGTACTGACTATGGTACCTACCTCATAGAATTCTCCTGAGGACTGAATAAGGGGATATGTGTATAACATATACATTAGCACCTGGCACATAGTAAGTGCTCAATAAATGTTAGCCATAATTATCATTATGAGATGCTGTGGCCACAGGACTATACCAAGTGCTTCAGGAGACCCGAGGAGGAGTCAGCCCCAGCCCAATCACTAGCATGCTTGTGGTCTATGGGCGGGAATAACTTTGATATATAGAGGGAGGGGCTGGAGTGCCTTTTTTTTTTTTATGTTATGTTAGTCACCATACAGTACACTGTTAGTTTTTGATGCAGTGTTCCAAGATTCATTGTTTGTGTATTAACACCCAGTGCTCCATGCAATCCGTATCCTCCTTAATACCCACCACTGAGCTAACCCATCCCCCCATCCCCCTCCCCTCTGAAACCCTCAGTTTATTTCTCAGAGTCCACAGACTCTCATGGTACATCTCACCCTCCGATTTCTCCTCCTTCATTTTTCCCTTCCTTCTCCTAATGTCTTCCATGCTGTTCCTTATGTTCCACAAATAAGTGAAATCATATGATAATTGACTTTCTCTGATTGACTTATCTCACTCAGTACAATCTCCTCCAGTCCCATCCATGTTGATGCAAAAGCTGGGTATTCATCCTTTCTGAGGGCTGAGTAATATTCCATTGTATATATGGACCACATCTTCTTTATCCACTCGTCTGTTGAAGGGCATCTTGGCTCTTTCCACAATTTGGTGATGTGGACATTGCTGCTATGAACATTGGGGTGCATGTGGCCCTTTTTCTCACTCCATCTGTATCTTTGGAGTAAATACGCAGTAGTGCAATTGCAGGGTAGCTCTATTTTTAACTTTTTGAGGAATCTCCACACTGTTTTCCAAAGTAGCTGTACCATTTGCATTCCCACCAACAACATAAGAAGGTTCCCCTTTCTCCACATCCTCACCTACGTTTGTTGTTTCTTGCCTTATCAATTTTTGCCATTCTAACTGGTGTAAGGTGGTATCTCACTGAGGTTTTGATTTGCATTTCCCTGATGGCTAATGATGATGAACATTTTTTTATGTGTCTATTAGTCATTCGTATGTCTTCTTTTGAGAAGTGTCTTCTCATGTTTTCTGCCCCATTTTGACTTATTTGTTTTTCGGGGTGTTGAGTTTGAGAAGTTCTTTATAGATCTTGGATATCAGCCCTTTGTCTGTGGTATCATTTGAAAATATCTTCTCCCAATCCATGGGCTGCCTCTTTGTTTTGTTGACTGTTTCCTTTACAGTACAAAAGCTTTTTATCTTAAGTCCCAAAAGTTCATTTTTGCTTTTGTTTCCCTTGCCTTTGGAGATGTGTCTTGAAAGAAATTGCTGTGCCCAATGTCAAAGAGGTTATTGCCTATGTTCTCCTCTAGGATTTTGATGGGTTCCTGACTCACACGGAGGTCTTTCATCCATTTAGAGTTTATCTTTGTGTATGGTATAAGAGAATTGTCTAGTTTCATTCTTCTGTATATAGTTGTCCGATTTTCCCAGCACCATTTATTGAAGAGACTGTCTTTTTTCCATTGGATGTTTTTTTCCTTCTTTGTCAAAGATTATTTGGCCATAGAGTGCCTTTAATTCTCCATGGCTAAGCAAAGTCAACAGGATCAAGTGTAACCTGAAAGCCTGGGGTAGAGCTGAACCTGCAGGAAAGTTTCATGGTTATGGGGTGGGGATAGGGAACATTTGTCACTACCAAAGCAAGGGACAGAGATAGGCACTTAATGCACGACCATGACCGCAGGACTCTTCCAAGCAACCATGAGAAGTAGGTCTCTCCTCTACTATGAAGGATATTAAAGATCAGAGGAGTTGAATCATGTAGCAGGGCTTGAAAAGGCATCACTAAGAATCTAAGCCAGTTCTCTCTGAACTTAAATCTAGGCTGACCTGGTTTAGCATCCAAACTGGGTCACTTTGGAAAGCAAAAGGGGTCTGTTGTTAACAATGCCATCAGGACAAGGGGCATGAACAGGAACTGTTCTTAAGCCAACCAGCACGTAGGGCCACCCTACCCAAAGCCAGTGAATGTCCTTCCCAACTGTGCCAACCTGTCTTGAAAGCCAAAACACATGGAATTTCAGACAGAAGGGGGGAAGCGTCTATCCCTCTTGTTCTCAGCACTCTGCACCAATTGTTACCTGGGCTGAAGCAACCACAGGACTAGCCAGAAGGTAGAGGTTCCCTGACATGTGCTTGCCCCTTCAATGGGCATAAATCAGATTATTTGGAGATCTGTTACATGGTGAAAAAATGTGGTCCAGCAGTATCTGTTAACTGCTGCTGCTGTAGGTCTATCATTATTCCTCTAATGCAGACCATTAACATTCACAGAACCTTAACTACAGCATCTCTAATGAGCACAGCTATAATATACTGTTTCCCCATAAATATCCATTGACGCTGACACTCATTCTCTCTTGGTACAGTAATTCAGCTTTTCTGGATAAATCTTCATGCAGAGGCCCTTTCTTTCTCCCTAACTGCCATTATTAGTGGTTACAGAAAGATAATGAACAAACTTGAGTTGTAAAAACGGAGAAAGAGATGAATGATCATGGAGAATACAGACATACATGTTGGTGACAGTCCCACCCCCAAACGCAAAACCTGTTTTAGCCATGACTTAGAGAGGAGGCAAGAAATGAACATTTGGTGAGCACTCGGTGGGGGCCAGGGAGCACGGGCGGTGCTTGGCAAAGCTGTAGTTGGTTCAGTGATTCGCAAAGACCATGTTGTCTGAACAGCCATTTGTGATACTTTTAAAAACACAACTTCCTTGGCCCCACCCCCTGGCTCTGCTTTGGTAAGGCTCACGTGCCTCTTCGTGTTTGTGTGTGTGCATGTGTGTGTGTATGTGTATAAAGGGAGATTAAGAAAGCTCCCCCACTGGATTCTGATGCTCCACTAAGTTTATCTAATTTAATTAACATAGCAGCTATGATTGTCTCCATTTTATGGACAAAAAGACTAAGGTTGAGATGCTAGGGGGAGAGCGCAATAACGTGTGGTTCTGAAGAAGGTATCCCTTGCTCCTGACTTGTACATAAAGGATGGCTCCTGTGAAGGTGACTCTCCCTGCACCACCTCCCATTTCCCGCCTTTCGCAGGGCTCTCTCAGCGCTTCACTTGTTTCTCTCTGGTGGGTTAGCAGCTGTCCTGGTCTCTGTTACTCCTCTTTCCCACTGCTGTGTGCTGTCAGCCCAATACTCCAGTTCATTCCCGATTTCCTATGTTTTCCCACCTCCTTGTCTCTCTGGCTATTTCTCTGTTGTTCTTTCCATAGTTACCTAGAAATTTCCAACCCCTTGACCCCTAGTTGTCATTACTTGCAATGTGATCTGACCAGGGTCCTCCAGAGAAGATCAGGGTGGGGTCCGAAACTGCCCACTGTGGTTACTCCTTCCAGAACCCTTAACTCTCTCCCTAGTCTTAAAGCGTAGATTGTCTGACACCTTTTATTCCCCTCAGCGTAGCTTAATAGTTAAGAGCACATACTCCAAAGATAGCCCACTTTGGTGAAAACTGTAGCTCTGCCATTTACTAGTTGTATGACCTTGGGCAAGTTAATTAATCCTTCTTTGCCTCAGTTTACTCCTCTGAAAATGAGGATAGCAATAACACCTACATTAATTGGAATAAAGGAATTAACATGTAAATATTAATTAAATTATTAATTATATATAACATTAATTAAATGTATATGTCGATACACACAGAGGAAGTTCCATCTAAACAGTAACCATTATTATTATTATCCTGCATGACTCCCGCCTGGCCAAGAAGGGATGAGGTCTTAATATTAATATTAAAACCATCCATTCCTCTTTAGACCAGAATGGACTGTCTGGGATACATTCTAGAGATAAAATTACCATTTCCTTTCCTTTTTTTTTTTTTAAGATTTTATTTATTTATTTGACAGAGAAAGAGGCAGTAAGAGAGGGAATACAAGCAGGGGGAGAGGGAGAGGGAGAAACAGGCTTCCTGCTGAGCAGTGAGCCCAATGCGGGACTTGATCCCAGGACCCTGTGGTCATGACCTGAGCCGAAAGCAGACGCTTGATGACTAAGCCACCCAGGCGCCGCAGAATTACCATCTCTTAATGAATGATTGGATGTCAGGATGTGGGGGAGTGAACCCATTGTCCATTCGGGAGTTTTATGGATCTACCAAAACCAGAAAAAATGATCTCAACCATTTGTGACCTAATCAAGGATATATGGACCAGTGTAGATGAAAAGGTCTTTCATAGAGCAGACATAACCAGCATGCAGGTGAAAAGGGTCTCTGCCTGTGAGCTCTGTATAGGATCTCATGAAATATGCCATCTTCTTGCCCTAGCTACCTGGTCTTCAGAGAGAGGGTGTCCAGCACCAGAAAACAGGCAGGAAAAGTGGCAGAGACCAGAGCAGTGATGTCAGAGTAGCAAGCCTGGAGTTCCCTTGTCCCCATAGTAGCATGCACAGAGTGTCCCTGTTGTAATTGCATAGTTTCTGCAATCCTGGAAGGTACCTCCTAGAACTGTCTCTGGTCACTTAGGCATTGTTCTGTTCAGGCATTTATTCCTTCACCCATTCCAAAAATATTGTCTCGTGTCCACTATGCATTGAGCGCTGTGGTAGGCACAGGTGCTATACAAGTCAGCCCAGGTCCCAGCCTTTGCCCAGCTCATATTCCCCCCGGGAAGGCTGCCAGCAAACAAGTTAAAAGATAAACAGAGCATGAGTGCAAGCCACAAAACCAAATGAAATAATGTGATGAGAAGTGGGGGGCTGCTCTTCCAATTAGGGAAATGGTCACAGGAGGCCTCCCTAGTGAGGTGACACCTGAGCTGAGATCTGAATTATGAGAAGAAACCAGTGGGACAGGGACAGGGAAAAGCAAGGGTAAGGGCATTTACCAGTGATCCACAAGGAACAGAGGGAAGACCGGTGCTGGCCAGAGCACAGCGGGAAACGGGGAGAGTGGAAGGTGAGTTCAGATACCGGGTGGGGAGCAGCCAGGCACATACAGTCCTACAGGCAGTGGTGCAGAGTTTGGATTTTATTCCAAGTGTAGTGGAAGACAATGGAACATTTTAGGCAGGGAAGTGAACCTGATCTGATTTAATGCCACTATGCCTGCTGTATCGGAGATGAACTTAAGGGGCAAGAGTAAAAACAGAAGTCTAGGCCAAAGAGGATGCAATGGGAGGGATGGGGAGAGGCAGGCAGAGCTGAGGTTAGCTTCTATTTTTTTTTAAAGATTTTATTTATTTATTTCACAGAGGGAGGGAGATCACAAGGAGGCAGAGAGGTAGGCAGAGAGAGAGACGGGGAAGCAGGCTCCTCACTGAGCAGGGAGCCCGATGCGGGCCTCGATCCCAGGACTCTGAGATCATGACCTGAGCCGAAAGCAGAGGCTTTAACCCACTGAGCCACCCAGGTGCCCTGAGGTTAGCTTCTAGAGAGAGCAATTTTTAATGAATGGTTGGGTGTCAGGACGTGGGAGAGGAGGGATCAAAAGTAGCTTCTGGGTCATAGGGAGCTACAAAGGTAGTTATCCTCAGGGACACATGCACCCGAATATTTATAGCAGCAATGTCCACAATAGCCAAACTATGGAAAGAACCTAGATGTCCATCAACAGATGAATGGATAAAGAAGATATGGTATATATATACAATGGAATACTATGCAGCTATCAAAAGAAACGAAATCTTGCCGTTTGCAACGACATGGATGGAACTGGAGGGTATTATGCTGAGCGAAATAAGTCAATCAGAGAAAGACAATTATCATATGATCTCTCTGATATGAGGAACTTGAGGGGCAGGGTGGGGGG